>JBBHKE010000156.1:54468-173698 GCA_037447655.1 Zygnema cylindricum | reverse complement strand
TTCCTCTCTTTCTCCCTTGTTCCCTTTTTTCGTTCATTCTTTTTTTCCTCTTCCTCTCCCTTTTCTCTTTCTCTCCATCTCCCTTTCGCCTTCCTCTCTCTCTCCCTCTTTTCAGCCCCACTTGTTTGCTGAAGATTACATTTCGCGATTTCAAGAAATTCTTCTCCTCCAATGTGATGCCCTCATCACACATGCGGATGTAAACCGTAATACGACCCGATGCATCACCGATTTGTGGACAGTTGTCTGGCAATCACAAATTCTTAATCGTCAGTGGTCGGATGACTACTTTGAAGAACAAAAAAAAATGTTTCGCATGCTTGAACGAAAAACGCGAAAACTTTATGGAAAAAAAGTGGAAGAAGAGCACCGAGAAACCGTGAAAAAAAGGAGAGGTTTACGTCCGAAAAAAAAATACGATAAAGAAAGGAAAAGGAAGGGAAAATTTAAGGTTGAAGAGGGAGAGGAAGAGGACGCGGCTGAGGAGGAGGAGGAGGAGGAGAACGAGGAGATGGACGATTTTGTGGAAGTTTGTAGGTTAATAAAACATAGGAATATGCCGTTGATGAGAGAAACAGAAATTGCAACGTTTATGTGGACAAACGAATTGCACAGGTGATTTTTTTATCTCTTAAGTAGTTGTTGTAATCATGATTATTGTTTTGATTATGGCTATGGCTATGGCTATGGCTATGGCTATGCTTATGCCTATGCCTATGCCTATGACTATGCCTATGCCCATGCCTATGCCTTATTACCTTTTTTGGTTTTTCTTTTTTGAAGAGTTTATATATTTATATTTTTTTCGCAAAAAAAAAAATGATTTTTTGCTCCTTTTATATATCTTTTCAATCCTCCCTCTCCTCCCTCCCTCCCTTTTACTCTCTCCCTCTCCCCCAGACTTCTTCCTCTCTCCCTCTCCCTCTCCCTCCTCTTCCTCGGTTGCCATTTGTCACGTCATCCTCTGCTCCCCACAGAAATCTGGCGGCTGGTGATTTCGGGCGACCTCCCTTTTTTTTCGGCATGGACCGGACTGCCCGACCTGCCCGAATCATATTGCGTCACGAATGAGTTTTTATTCTGCCCGAAAAATATGCCGTCTGCCCGAAGCATCGAAATGGTTGCCGCTGAGCTGGCAGACAGCCTGGAAAACCCGCCACCTGTCAACTACCACCTTATGGGGAAGGAATTTTTGGAGGTGAAAAGGGGGAGAGGGACAGGGAGGGAGGGAGGGAGAGAGAGAGAACAAAAAAAATTATGCCATTGACCATCATTTGTTGTTCAGTTCTTTATTTTTTGACTTGTCTGCTGAGTAACTCTTTCAGCTATATCAACTATTTTTTTTTCTCTGTTTTTTTTTTCTTCTCTTTTCTCTCCTTTATCCTTCTCTCTCTCACTCACTCTCTCTCTCTCTCTTTCTCCCTCCCTCTCCCTCTCCTTCCCTCCCTTCTTTTCTTCCTTTTCCAAACCCAGTCGGCGAACGAAGTCGGAGATGATGTGAACATGAGCAACATCATTTCCAAACTCTCTCTCCTTGCCCTTCATTTCCCGAGATTGCGAATCGTGTGGTCCAGATCGCTCCACGCGACGGCCGATATCTTTGCAGCTCTGAAAGCCAATCAGGACGAGCCAGACGCCAGCAAGGCGATGAGAGTGGGAGTCCCGACGGAGGACGGATTGATCGAGGGCGACGTGAGGTGACTCTCTGTTTCCTGTTTTTTTCCTTTTTTTTTTTCCTTTGTTTCCCTATTTTTTTTTCCTATTTTTACCCTGTTTTTTCCCATTTTCTCCCTGTTTTTTCCTATTTTTTCCCTGTTTTTTACCTTTTTCTTCTTCTGTGGTGTACGCTTCTTATTTCGAACCAAACAAAAAAAAAAAAAAACATGAAATAGAGATGGGACTTTTAATTCGACGGCCGTCGAACTCCTTCAACGACTCCCGGGAGTGACCGCCGGAAATTATCGATCTCTCATCGACAAATTTAAAACTCTGGGAGAAATTGCTCTCGCTCCAGTGGAAATTTTGGCGCCGATTATGGGAGGACAACGACTCGCGAAAATGTTACGAGATTTTTTGGACGCCAAATTTCCGTCTTTGCAATGATTAATTTTTCATATTTTTTCGTATCGTTTTGAACTGTTTTGTATCATTTTGTATTATTCCGTATCATTTTTATCATTTCGTATCGTTTTGTATTGTTCCGTATCGTTTCGTATCGTTTTTGTATCATTTCTTACAGTTTTGTATCATTTCACATCGTTTTCGTATTGGTTAAGTTTTTATTCAAGTTTTCGTTTTTTTTTTATGGAGATCTTTAGGAATTTTGTCTCCGTTTTATTTCGTAGGTAATTTTTTGATTTTTTCGTACGTACTATTTTATGGAACATTTAATTTTTTTGTATAGGTTCATTTTTTTATTTTTGATTTTTTGTTGTTGTGTAATTTGTAGCTTAAGCTTCGAGATGTTTTATTTGACATGCTTTTTTTGAATTATTTCGCGGCTATTGTAGTTTTGTTCATAAAAAACATGAATTCCTTAATTCTTTTTTCTTTTCACTCTTTTTTTTTTTTTTTTTCGACAAAGGGGGAAAACTTCAAAGTGACAATGTGGTGACTTGTGATCAATAAAAAATTAAAATCTTTTATTTTATTTGGTTTTGTCAAAAAAAAAAAAAAAGGGTGTGTCAGGTAGGTCTGTGTACATGTAGCTTTACACAAATATTAAAAATTATTGGAGATTTAAATGGTTTCATTCGTCTCTTTCTTGTTTTCAATGCTCTACAGATTTAATTAAACGACAGGATAAATTAAAATAGGTTTATAACCTCAGAAAAGTGAATTAATTATAATTTTACAATTAATTCGGATTCGTAAAAGTAACGTATGATCGATATTTGAATATTAACTCGAACAAAAAAAAAATTGACCTCTACCATTAGATCTTGAGAATGAAGTAAAATCTCAAAAACTTAAAAGCCCCATACGTCTTAGTTTGTAAGGATTAAAAAATAGAAAATAAAGTGGCTCTATAATACCCGATTTTACCCATTTGTTCATCATCTCGTTGTCAAATACAGACAAAAACTATTAGCAACTCATTAACTATTAAATGCGACAGTTGTGACGAAAAAGTCAAACTATGTGGCGAAAAAGTCAAACTATCACTTTCAGATAGATGATCTCCAAATGGAAATCGAGCATGTGTGCACAGTGAAAATCTGGTTTATTTCTATTATATTTTGAACTTGTTTTTTCTTTTGTCTCTTAAATTGTCTATTCTGTGCAAATATACAATTTTTTTTTGTTGTACATCTGGTAAAAACTTATCGCGATAAAACCGGTATCGATAGTTATCGGTTATCGAATAGTGAAGGGTCTCGATATATCGCTCCGAGGCCAACAAATTCCTTATCGGCGATAAGTGGAAAAAAATATAGTACGCGATATAATAGTTAAAAAAAAAAAAAAAAAAAAAATAAAAAAAAAAAAAAAAAAAAAAAAAAAAAAAAAAAAAAGGGGCCAACTTTATTAAAAAGCGCGATGGTAAACCATCTGACTGAGTCCATAGGAACAAAATGAAGTAGCATTGCTAAAACTGAAAAAACCACATGACGAGGGAATAAACAAAAAGGAAAATCAAGGCAAAACCAACGAAAATACGAAAGAATGGCAGGGAAATCGAAATCACCCAAAAAAGCAAAACCCCGCAAACAAAACATCAAAGGAAAAAACTACTGTATAACATTTGTCGCTGTGTATAGCGTGGCATGCCACATATGACAACCTATTCTGTACACTGTACAACAGAACAAAGAATATAACGGAACGAAGAAAGTTCAGTACAACAAAATACACACTGTTATGCAATTTATGAACGATACAATTATCGCCCGATAATTCGAACGGTGTTATCGCGATACAAAAAAAATCGTTTTTTTATCGTAATAGCATCGGTACCAATATATCGTGCCAATATATCAATTATCGGTAGGCCAAAAAATGGAGCATATCGGTTTTCAACAAATGGGTAAAAAAAAAAACACCACAGTTTACAGATTAGAGACAACAACTTATGACAACCTACTAATTAACAGCTTTACACCGCTCATCGTTATTAGTGTTAATAACACCCAAAATCTTAGAAAAAAACAAAAAATATTCGTCTCCGTCTTATCAGCCCTCTCGTTTCACGCATTTCCGGATTGTACTTTTCTGTCGCTTAACTTATTATCGTACGAAACTCCTGTCGGTCGCTCCCACCGACTTCATTGAACCGCTTTATGTCCCACAGGCCTTCCGATAAGTTAACGCCAAGGGGAATTTTGTCGTATCTAGACACTTGCCGCTGCCAGCCGCGTCAACCAGTGTCGACGCCAGCCCGAAAGCGGACAAAATCTGTCGGTGCCAGCTTTCGTTTATATTGCCACGTATAGTGCGTTATTTCATTTTACACCTGTCAACCTGTGGAGAACCCGCTGTCCTTTCCACAATCCGCCGCCGCCGATAAAAATAAACACCGACCAGAACAAAAGGACCATTTATTTTTTAGTATTATTAATTTAATACTATTTTTATTATTTTTTAGTACTACGGTTCCGTCCAATTCCCCGACCTTCCGGGTACCGCAGATTAGGGTACACTTTTCCCGCTTTTAGGTCATTCTGACCGTTTTTAAGCGATTTTGAACTCAAGCTTACCGAATTTCAATCCACTACGTTTTAGAATTTTTGCCACTCCTCTTTCCGTGAGAGGTTTCTACAAAAGACGACCGCTATGGGAGCTCCTAGGCCAGAAGAGGGGACAGGACAGGCACTAAATATGTCCGATTTTGATTTAAAAAATGGGTTTTTAGCTAATGCTTTTTCCCAAGGAATTGTGGATCCCGCCGATTACGTTAATATTCCGTACGCTCGACAGCCGGCGCTTCTCGCTCGGTTAAAATCACATATTCTGGGAATTTCTTACTCTTGTGTAGAAGATAGTTATGTTTTTGGACCCGAAATAGGAGAGGGACTCGCGGGAATTATTCGGCTTTGCGTCGATCGACGGACCGGAGAATCGCTCGCTTGCAAGACTTTACCCAAAAATAGAATGGTTTCTGTGGCTGATATTGCCTCTGTTAGAACGGAAATTTGCGCTTTACGGAAACTGAGCGACCACCCAGCCGTCGCAGGAATGCGATATTTGGCGGAAGACGAAGAGGTCAGTGTGACAGATGTGACGGTTTGGAAGGTTATTGTTGGTCACATCTCGAGTCGTGTCTGACGTCATGTCACACATGTGTTGGGAGGGGAAGGGGAAACTTTTAAGAAGGTGGGCCAGGTTTTGGATTTTTGTGAATACAGTGGATTAAGAACGTTTGGATGTTTAGCGTCGTTAATCTCTTTTTGTAAATGTCATGTTTGGGTTTTTAAATGAGACTGATGTACGGATATAACAATGGGGATGAAACATGGAGGATGTATATGTGGAGCATAAAACTTATACAAATTGGTTTTTGTTCCCTTTTCTTTTCTTTTCTTTTCTTTTCTTTTCTTTTCTTTCTTTTTGTACAGAATGTACATATTGTTTTGGAATTGGGAGAAGGTGGTGACCTCTTCGACAGGATTCAACAAAGAGGTCGATATTCAGAAGAAAATGCGGCTAAAGTTGTCCGTTCTTTGTTCTCCGTTGTACATTACGGTCACAGTTACGGAATCATGCATCGCGATATTAAACCAGAAAACATCCTTTTGACCTCTCCACATTCGGATACCGCAATTAAAGTGATCGACTTCGGACAATCTGTCTTTATCAAAAGAGGGACAAAACTCACACACCCAATTGGAACACCGTAAGTCTTTTCAAAACCTACAATTTCCTTTTCCTTATCTTCCTTCCATTTCTCCTCCCTCCATTTTTTTTCATTCTCCATCAAAAACAGTTCCCCTTTTTTGTAGTTCTTGCTTTGAGAGCCTGTTTCTGAAAGCGATTTTCTTGGTTTTGTCTTTCTGTGTGACAGATATTACATTGCTCCGGAGGTTTTGAACTGTTCTTACGGTCCGGAAGCCGATATGTGGAGTGTGGGAGTGGTTTTATATGTGCTTTTATGTGGAGTTCCTCCATTTTGGGAAGATAGTCAAGAGGAAACTTTTGAAAAAATTAGAACTGCTGATTTAGATGTTTCAAATGGACCCTGGAGGGAGATTTCGGGCGAAGCAAAAGATCTCGTCCGTCGATTACTTTGCAGAGATCCTTCAAGAAGAATATCTCCCCAAGAGGCGAAAGGTGAGATTTTATCGAATTCTTTTTTCAAAATATGAACTCTCTTTTCTTTTGGGAAAACTTCTCCTGTCGCTGATTTCTGGTCTTTTCCACTTTGTCTCTCTTTGTCTTGTCTTTACCACCTTCCATGCCTTTCCATTCTTTACTTTTTTACCTCTAATTCAGACACCTGTTTTTCGTTTTTCTGACCCTACTTCCCTTTTTTTTTTCCTGCAGTTCATCCATGGATTCTCCAACATTGCGGTGACGTCACATCTGTCGTAAGTCCCCGAGTGGCTCCATTTGAAGACTCTGAAAGTATGAGACCGAATTCGAAAAGGCCCAAATGTCGATCGTCGGTGAAAACTTCAAGTGATTCTTCATCTTATTTGAGTGAATCCTCGTCTTATTTGAGCGACTCTTCATCTTGTTGGAGCGATTCTCCGACTTATTTGACAGCAATTCCTCTTCCGATGGAAATTTCATTGGCCACGATTCCTCAAGCCAGAGTTTTGTCGATGTCAGAAACGCTTAACCTTTTTGGAGATCCGAGAAATAGTGCAATATTAGGAAGGGATTCAAAAAGAACGTGTGCAGTTGGTAAGCACTTTCTCAGTCTCTCTCTCTCTCTCTCTCTCTCTCTCTCTCTCTCTCTCTCTCTCACTCTCTCTCTCTCTCCTCTTTTTGTTTATATCTGTCCTGTTTTGTGATTCACTTACAGTTTCCATTTTCGTTTTCCTTTTTCTTTTCCTTGTGTTTTTCTCAGTGATTAATTTTTTTTCCTTTTTTTTTCCGGATGCAGAAATGAAAAACGTACAAGGATCTTCTGAGCACTCCCATTATAAAATCGATCAAATGGGATTAAACTCTATAAATGTTTCCCTTCTTTCGGCAATGACCGTACATCCATAGAAAATTCTGCGTAGGTGTTATTGCCTACTTATCTCCTTTCTTATCCACTCTAAAAAGGGTGATGCCCTCCCCCCCGCCACCTCCCACTCTCCTTGAATAGGAGAGGGAGAGGGAGCGGGGGGAAGGGGGAGGAGGAAGGAGGCCGCTTCACCTTCGCATTCATATCAGGCTATTAGTATCTGGGTACAAATGGGGTGTAAATTCCAGCTGAAAAAGGAGTTAAAATGACGCTAAAGAGGAGTTAAAAAGGAGCTAAATAGGAGCTAAAAAGAGGACCTAAAAGGCAAATATAAGGGAGATCAAGTTTATTTAATCGACGTTGACATTGAGAAAATGAAACAGTTAGGATATCGAGTATATACGCAAGTACGGAGGAAGAGGGGGAAGGAGGAGGAGAACTTTTGTCTTTTGATTGTTCTATTTCGCCTTTTGGCACCGATTATTGGATTGAATTAAGGATGTAATTTTTTTTTTCAACGTGAAAAAGGAAAAAAATGATGTGGTGTAAATTAAAAATTAAAAAAATGTGACACTCAGTTCGAAACGAAAAATATAGCTTGGAGAAAGCCTGGTCTCTACCCGATTTGGTTCCATTTTTATCTCTTGTTTTGCACTTTTTAACTTCTTTTTTACGTAACTTTTTTGTTTTTTACTTTCTTTTTTTTGTACTTTTTTTTCCTTTTTTTTTTGTTTTGTTTCTCGGTTTTTATTTAGGCATCTTGCTTCATATTAGGCCGACAGGGGAAAGATTTCCCTCGTCGGCCTTCTGGAGCAGGTTATGTCTAGTTATACCCATTTTATAAAAGAAGATTTAGAGCTTGAAAATAGTTTAGAGCTTGAAAATAGTTTTAGAATGGTGGAATACCCCTTTTTAGAGTGGTCATTTCCTAATATCCCTTTCTAAGGGACTTTTGCGATCTTCTGTTAATATAAAATGTGTTTTTTGGCCTTAATCCATGGAGTTATGGATTCTTAAATTTTTGTCTTTTATGAAGTATGGTAATTTCCTTCCTTATTTTTTGTGGAGTGGGATAAAAGTGAGGAGGGGAGTGGCAATATTGATTTTGTAAAAATGTTGTTTTTTTATGTAAATTGTGAGTACAAATGTTGATGTGTTAATGAATTAATTCTATCTGATAAAAACTAGGAAGAACAAACAATAACAAATAAATCAATCTAATTATAATTTGAAACTTGTTTCGACGTTCTGAAACATAAGAGTAATTAAGGATAGTTTTTATGTCAGTGCTATTGTTAATACAGTTTCCATGACACATTTTTCAATTAAATTGTCTATTTCTATTTCTATTTTGATTGTGCAGAGATTTTGAACAATGTCGAGAGGATTCGAATGTTACCAATTATATTATCACTAGAGAAAAAACTAAATTGTCTTTCTTTTAACTGTTGCAGTTGTCTTCAAACCATGATTATAAGCAGCGTCGTTCTTACATTTAAATAATCCAACTATTTGAGTACTTACACTTCAACCATACACTTACCCATGTTCATTCACAAGAAAATATTGCACATTTGTAGAGAAATTATTTTTACTCGCTATGAAAATGTTATTTTAGCGTAGGTGTTGAAAGGAAAAAAATATATAAATGCCACATTCACTAACCAAATGGCAGATTACCTTGCAAAACTTGCAATTTTTTGGTTGTAAATGACCATTATTCACATTATTTCACATTCCGTCGCAGGATGTTGTTCATTGGTCGATTGTTCATCTCTCTTTACATCTGGTAGCAACTCTTTTTTGGTCAAAAAGGACAAAATGGACAAAATAGTACTGATAACAATATTCAAGGGGAGCGTGCTACAATAATTAAACATTCTAATTCCTCGAATTGGGACTTACGACCGGAGTCCTGGAGTGAATTAAATTATTAATACGGAGGGACGTTACATTCGTTAATAAGAAATGTAACGTGAATTCGGAGAAAATTAATTGAACAATTAATGCCTCTCACGTATGCTCATCGAATTTTAAATGTTGTTATGAATCGGATAAAACGTGCCTTCATTTAGTTCAGTCATTCCTTCAATTAATTTGTCAAACTGAGAAATAGTAGCTTTTTTCTTTCCCTATTAGCTGGATTGAATGACCGCGGAGTTCCCAATTATTTGTCATTTAGTGCAACAAGCGACAAAGCTACCCTAGTTTCTAGGAAGGCTGTTATCCGGTCAAGTATCCGGCAAAAACCGTCGGATATTTAAAAGCGGCTGGTTTTCTATTTTTGCGCCGTCCATCTGGCAGAAGAAGTACATATTCGTACATTTCCACGTCAACGGAACAGTAACATGGATAACAATGTGCAGCGGGAAATGATTTAAGACAGCGACCGATATTGTACGATATCGCGGGCTTTAACTTCTCCCGGTCTCCTCCGGCTTTTCCGCTTTAGGAAATCGTACAGTCCGAGGCCGACATCTGGACAAGAGGACGCGCCGTCAACATGTAGACTTTTGAAAGTACAGTACGGTCAGCGTGGAATTTGACAATACGTGGTTGGACCGGACAGATCTTTACGCACGGATTCGCGTTAAAGGTGAATCTGATTGGACGATCAGTCAAATCAAATCTAAACTTCCTATGGCTACCGACACAATGGTCTGGCTCTGAGGACACGTTCGTACGAAATTTGAAATACTTACGACCAGAATCAGGTCAGACAGCTGTTGGGTGGACGACTTAAGTACAGTATCTCGTTCTTGCGACAGCCGACTGTTTCTGAACCAATATATGTCGAGTTTTCTAGCTGGTGATCGTACGGATTGGCAAGCGTAGGAAATCGAGGCCACGAGGCGATCCCTGACAAGTCCTCCAAAGTAATTACGATTAGCCATATTTGCCAGAATTGTCGGGAGAAATCGAAATCCAGTTTTGTAGAGAATACGGTATCTATGGAGCGAATATCTGAGCGTATCTGATGCAGAAATTTCCGTACCGATTCTAGAATTTTCCACTCTCCATGCCATTTCTCCCTCCTGCAGTCTACTCCGTGCTGGCTCCCATGTTGTACAGCTTGGAAGGGACATTTTCTGTCACGCACGCCATGACGCAGATTTTGTCGATTTTTGAAGGTCACGACATGCCACTTGTAGACAGGCTGGCATTGACTCATAAACAATTTTGATTGGTCAGAATCGTCGTAGAAACCCTAATGACAAAGAATGGAAGAACCAAACTGTTCGCATCTGGTCTTCGTCGGACTAAACTGTGATATCTCGGATATATGTACTTTGACCGTAATACATCCGGTCTTTACGCAAATTAACTGAACAATTAGTTGTCAATTTAGTCATTTACCCTGTCAATTCATGTTTCTGACAGTCGTCTGAACATAAATACCGTGACGTTTCACTTAATACCGGCATAGAAGCACAGTAACAAATGTGTACGGTAACGCTTGACGATCAAAACGGCGACCCGCATAACTGTGAAGCATATGAACAGTGACAGTCTGACGAAAAGGTGTGACGCTTCGCCTTAGGACTGACCACCGACAAAAAAACTGACAGCTGTTCCTGACGTTTCGCGGTTCGCTATAAAATCCAAACCATCGACATAGGAATGCCAGCAAGACGGTACCTTCTTGGACAATGGCCGCTTTCCGACAAACAGCATCCGGTGGTGCTACATGTGCCAGACTGGCAGTTGTCGTTCCGCCGGAAATGGCAGCGAATTCCAAACATTATATAGAGTTTATGTACGAAACGAAGTACGTGGAAAAACAGCTGTCCGGAATCACGCGCACAATCATAGAATTTGTCAGAGTTCCGTTTAGTCAACAGAACCATTTCCCGTCAATTCGTTCGTACAAAAGGGACAGATGGCAGTATATACACCAGTTTCCATGTGGCGGGTGAAAATGCCACGTCAGCATCTACGCATAATCGTGCCAACGGCTCCTCTCTGCCACAAAAGACGTTTCAAGCGCGACGGGCAGCGACGGGCAGAAAAACATAGAATTCTAGGGTCCAGTTTAGTCAACAGTTCTATTTCCCGTCAACCTTAGTGGTACTGGCTGGACAGATGGCAGCGCCTACAGCATTTTATCGTGGCGGCAGAAAACGCCACCTGTCAACAAAATAGTGTAAGCTCTTAACTCCATGCCAGATGTCGCGGAAGAAGCTTCCACGCTCACAAGCATAGATTTCACTACAGTGCAGTACTGAAGAGTTCAGTCAAGTCAACGATTCTGTACCATTTCCTGTCAATGTAATTCGTACGACAGATGTCAACATCTACAGCACTACTGTACGATACATTGAGACAGCTAAAAGGTAATAACGCCACGCATCATAGAAGGTGTCAGTAAACGTTTGAAAATATCATACACGACTACGGTACCGTACGGTACTGTACTCTTACTGCGTTAAAACGTTGAAACCGAGGGCTTCGGTTTTTTATGTCCTGATGCAAAAAGTTAACGAATCCGAGAACAGCATTCCTCCGAGACAAGAAATCCAGGGATTCTATGCTGCTGAGGCACAGAGACATTTGCGCCAAAAACAACGGAGTGTACGAATTGCACAAAGTGTACGGAGTATACAGCACCAAGACAAAAATTGGTTCAACACTTCAACTGCGAGGTTTTGGTCTTTTGGAACAGCTCATACGAAATTCCGACGTATAACAAAATTACTGTAGCTCCAACCACGTGAAGATTGCGAATCGTAATCGTGTCGAATCGTATTTGCGATTATTGGTCTCGATTGCAAAGAAGAACCCTAAATGGTCCGAGTCCTGTAGTTCCGATTTATTTATGAAGAATTGATTATTATAGTTCCATCAAGTTGCTTCCGTGCGATTATTCAGGTTTGAATAGTAACTTCCGAACTGTCAATCTATGAAAACGACCGTATTAATAGTCAGCTAAAATCCGGGAGTGGAAAGTATATCGTTGGATTGACCTCAATTTCAAACCCCCGATTCTCGGACGACCGTTATCAAAAAAACTGGCGGAGTCGGACAACACGATTCAGTGCGATGAAACCAGCATTTCTTGCGATTTTAGCGTGAAGTCGCCAACATTTTGAATCGCGCTTTTGAATACAGTACGGAAAAGATTCTCGAATCCTTCCGACTCCCGGTACGTGGCGAGAAGCTATAGGTGGATAAGAGATTCAAACGGATTTGGTTGTGCAACCAATAATTGTTCAGTTTGCTTGTCGCGATAGACTATGTCCGGATTTTGTCGTGATTCACCCTACTCGTTATAGAAAACACCATAGTTCAAAAGTAGGTGAAAGTAGGCCCATACAATATGCCTATTGTTTGCAAAACATACAATATGACCTTAAGATCCATATTGTATTCGGACCTATTCGGACCAATTAAAACATTCAGACCAAAAATTAGACCATTAAAACATTCGGACCAAAAAAATTTATTTACACCGTCAGATTCGGATGGTCAGAAGGTCGCTGATCAAAGTAGCGATCTAAGAAGATCACATGAAAAGCCCATAACACAACATACGATCAAGGCGCCGACCAAAGGCCTACCATAAAAACGCCTACTTTTGAGCTATGGAAAACACTAAAAACAGGAACGCTCTACATCCTCATAAATATTTCGTCCTCCACACGACAAAATCGAAGCGCCCAAAAAAAGGTCGGCCTCCACTGCAGAGGTCGCAAGCTGTTGGTTTATAAAAGATTTAGTCCTCTCTATATTCTGTGAGAGGAAAATACAGGACTTATACACATTTTCAGAACCTGTTTCAAAGTATGTGTCAATATTAGTGTGAATTGACAATCTGGGCTGTACGGAACTAAGGAGATCACATCGGACGGTTAGAAAGATTACGTAATAGCGCGCACTACTTAAATATGACATACCGTCCGATAGACAAGATCTGACCGACAAAGACCTACCAAAATCTTTAAGTGGACCACAATGACACAGCGGCAAGTTTCGTCACGTATAATGTTTAAATGTCGGTGGTAACATTGTGGAAACGGGATCTTGTCATCACACATAATTGTATATTAGTTTGTACGGTTAGTAATAGACATCCGTAGACAATTAAGGTTCGTCTGTACTGTACTAAACAATAGACACCGTAGATGAATTTAACATATATCACGTAATTAGTTAGAGTTCATTAGAGTACGGTTAAATAGTACCGTAACATTCTTTACACTGTTGTGATTGGCTAATTAGACAGTAGTAGAATTTATTTGTATAAATTCTAGGACTTAGTTACTTTCATGTATTCCTTTTATGAGGTTTCAAGGAGCACATATGTGCAATTTAAGGGATATTATTTGGGGTGTATCTCTTTGGTTAATTGGGCGTTTTGCTTGAAACTTTGTGAGTTGTCAGCACACGCGGTAAATTACACTGTCATACAGTTTGGGACCATTTGGTCATATTGACTGCTTTGTGCAGTGGATCAAAGTTAGTATCTTGAGTGCTTCCTATCTTTGGTTTTGTGATGGCTACTACTTCAGCAACTGCTGGTGCTGCGTCGGCTATCATAGAACAACACAAACGGTCAACCGAAACCGTGACCGACCGTTAACCGACCGCCCGCGCCGGATCCTGAACGGATTCGGTTGTCAAATTTTGAGGGTCGGGCAATTGCGGTCGCTTGAATCACCAGGAAAAAAAAATGGTCGGTTACGGTCGATCAACCAAAAAACCAAAAAACATGAAAAATTTGTACTATCCATACAATCCAACATTATTGTACTTTGTACTCTTTGGTATCGTGGAAGTCCGTGACATCATGATTAGCGTCGCAAATCGGACACGGTAGTAACACTATTCATTTCGCAAATTTTAGGGAACATGACAAAGCGTCGCAAATCTGACACGGTACACCGTCAATCGCTATAAGAGTTAAGGAATAAATAGCGTAAAAAAAAAATTAGTGTTATTTACACTAATCGGGAATTTATCTATTTTGAAACAAAAAAATATATACTAATTAATCCCTAACTATAATTTGGGTTGTCGTGAATAATAAATACTTGCCCTTTCGATGTCTACAGTAATATATGTAGCCATACAAAATCTTACAATTCGTACGCCGTCGTGCTGTTCACACGGTCGACGGACGAACATATGAGAACGTGATTTTTGTCGACGAGTTTGTGTCTCTTTCTTCAAGTGCAAACTCACATGTGTGCGCAATAATGTTAAGTGTCTTTTTATGCCTTTGTGATTCAAAAAAGTACCATTTTACACGGAGATACCCTGTCCGTACGCCACACTATTTCCAACGCAGTGTACTTCCATTATTTACGGTAATTGAAAAAAAAACCCTAATTAGAATAATGGAAAAACTATAATTATGGATTGTATTTCAAGTTTTTTTTTTGAAAAATGGCACCGAATTAGCGTTATTTACTCTAATAGCGATTGGCGGTGTAGTACACTATTCATTTCGCAAATCTTAGGGCACGCGACAAAGCGTCGCAAATCTGCCATGTTAGTAAAAACTATTCATTTCGCAAATTTAAGGGAACGCGACAAATCGTAATTATTGGTTTATTCATACGTCGTACATTAGTTAATTTTGTGCTTTTTCAGTTACGGGCTGGCACGGTTAGTCGCGAGAAATCGAGTTTCGGTTAACATTTATTTTCGTAAACGCCGGTCGGTTAACGGTTAACAATTTTGGAGCGTGACATAACCCAATCGGGCGTCGGTTACTCAGATTTAGAAAAAAAAAACGGTCAGTTTCGGTTATGTAAAATTTTGACTTTTGCGACCTCTGCTCCACTGCGTACATAAAAGTACAAACGAAGGACACGTCCCGATGCACCGAATCTCGCCCTTTTAAAATATTTCAGAGATGATGTTTAAGGGTGAACTTCCATTAGAGGCAAAGTGGGGTTGTTTATTGGACACCGTAGGATTTCGTACAGATTCGTACCATTTTTTTTTTGGTCAGATGAAACATGACAAAACATGTTAACTGGATGGCTCCAATATTATAGGCGTAAGTATGGACCGTTGGATGTTTCATTTTTTTAGATTCGCGAAGCAATCGCGCACATCGTCCAGTGTGAAGAGACTCTCATCGGCGAGGAGAGTTTCTTCACACTGGTCGCGTACCATTGGTACACTTGAAAATTAAAAAAAATATCCACCACGAACAGGCGATGAGAAACGAACACGTCGAACATGCAATGTGCCTTCCGCCATGGTGTATGCAGGTCGACCGAAATATCCTCACATGCTCTTTTTGATATTCAGTGACCTTTAAAGTTTGCGGCGCATTTTTGCCATTTCGTTTCGAAATTTTGATTTTCAATTTCAAAATTAAAATTTGGTCTCAAAATATTCGTACGAATCATTTACCTCCGCTCGTACAAATATTACGTACATATTTTCAGTTTGAAGAATAATTTTATATTTTAAGAATCTGAAAACAAACCTACGTGGCGCCAATCATAATTGAGAAACGATGTCTACTGGCATGACATAATGGAAGGCCGTGCCAGTAACACAAAAAATAGACGTCTCTGCATGTTTACTTAGACCGCCTAATGTAGACCGCCTAATGGAGAACAGGCCTAAGGCATTACCGCATTAGTGTAAAAAAACTTTTACCGTACGAACAATGAAGTCCCCACATTTGTACAATGAATGGACACTTTCATAGTTGTTCAATTTGCATATTACGCACCATAGTTCAAAAGTAGGTGAAAGTAGGCCCATGCAATATGCCTATTGTATACAAAACATACAGTATGACCTTAAGACCCATATTGTATTCGGACCTATTCGGACCAAAAATTGGGCCAATTAAAACATTCGGACCAAAAAAAATTATTTACACCATCAAATCCGGACGATCGAACAGTCGCTGATCAAAGTAGCGATCTAAGAAGATCACATGAAAAGCCCATAACACAACTTACAATAAAAGGGCCGACCTAAGGTCTACCATAAAAACGCTCACTTTTGAACTATGTTACACACGAATAATACACCACTACACCGTGAATTGCTAATAGCGTCAATGACTCTACATGCGGTACCCTGTTTTCTTACCCAAATTCTCAAATAGAATTAATAAAAACCCTTTCAAAAACAAACTAGAGTAGATAACTTCTCTCAAAACCCCCAAATTCCCAAATAGCGTAAATAACGCTAATTGTTTCATTACACTATCTATTTCATTACGCTAATAGCGATTCACGGTGTAATCTTTATTAATGTTAAAAACAATTAGCGTGATTTAGGGTGAAGTTCCATTACACAAAAAGTGAGGATTTTACAGAAATCCGGACCTCTCCGTACTACGCCGTACCTTTTATTTTGTTTTTATACACAAAACAACATTATAGAGAATCTTGCCAATATTCTCCAAAAGTTTGGGAGGTAACAATAACTGTTGGATTTTTTTTCGCGAAGCATTCGCTTCGAAAGTTTTTGTAATTGGTGATGTACCTCGCGAGGTACATCACCAATTACAAAAAAAATTGAGCCGCGACACGTTGGATAATGAGCATACATGTCAAGATGGCAACCAACAGAAATCAAAATAATTCCCTCAGGATATACGCATCCAAAAATCCAACAGAAAATACAAACGAAATGTTGTAACGCACTTTCGTCACGCTATTTTTGTTAGCGCTCATACGTCACGCGAAAAAACATAAACCCTAAAAAAAATAAGGTGGTATTTGACAAGGTGTCTATAAAAAGTACAAAAGTTGTGTTGAACGATGCCATGGTACGCACTTACATGGTACGCAAATGAAGAATTTTGGTCGGTATAAAAATCATTGACGATTTTTAATATCTGATCTTAACTCACAAGGTACCAATAAATTATGAACCCGTGGATTATAGAGTCTGCGAAATGGAACTTCGTTCAAATTATAGCATTGTGTAATGGTGGCCTTACAATAACACGATATCCTAATGGAACTTCACCTTTATCGTTAGTAATGCTAATCTGTGATATTGTGTCGAAAAAAAAAATAGCATGATATTAATTTGGCAATTAAAAGCTATGTGTCTACTTAGTTGCGAGTACGTTGAGATGGCATCAATACTATTTTGAGTTCAAGTGTTCTATCATAACAGTTTGCCCCGAGGCACATACTTGTGGGGTTTGGAAATCGTACGAAACATGGAAATTAGAGTAAAATTTACTCTATTTTATGCTTTGTATTTTAATGTTCCGCTCTTTTCGGCGCCTAACTAATACTGAAATTTAAAATAACATGCGAAGCGCACTTAACGTTGTACAAATAAGATTTATCGTGGACGTGATGTACGTAAACGAGCTTGTTCTACCTCACATTAATTTTGACGAGCGTGATATAAAATGGTTAACACTGAATAAGTAATATCCATACTAACGTTGATTCTATTTAAATGTTAATAACAATAATTTATGATTTTGGGCTGAAAAAAGGCGCGAGAGAATTAGATTTTTTAACACTATTAACGATAAGCGGTGTACTTACAATGCACATCAAACAATAATGAAGTGTTGATAAAATGCGTACCCTACTTTGTACCCTTATATTTCCGTACATTTTACGACTTTGACTTTTCAAATTTCAATACCCTAAAGAACAGAAAAGTGAAAAAACCAGCGAATGCATTGAACCAGCGACCGGATTGCCTCATCCCTGGTTCAACAACTAGCTACAACTCAGTCTCACCGTTGAACCAGCAGCTACGAGGTTGCCTCGTCAAGCGACCAGGCTGCCTCATGAATGGTTCACCAAAGCCTTGTTACAACATGTACACAATGAAAAATGACAATTTCACATTGAAGCAAAAAAAGCCATCAGTGTATTAATTTGACGGATATGGTTTAGTTTTCACATTAGAATTATTTCAACTCATTGCACGTCGTGGATAGAGATGTCTCCTCTATCTCGTGTACTGCTATGCTGCTACGCTGCGCTAGTTTGACATCGCTGTCCTAACTGCTGCTCTTTTTCACCTTTAACTTCCTCCTCATAGCCTCATCTACTGAGACTAAAGCTTTCAAATTCTACACATAGTTGACATCGTAAGTCTTGTGTAGGAATTAGAGATTGCTAATGAACCACACCAAATCATTGGTCCCTTGAGCTATTAACCTGTTCATTTTTTTAGAGTGAATATGATCATAAGTTAACCAATTCCTCTCACATGAGCTTGTAACTAAGCATCGGAAAATAATTCCAATTGCTACTTTTCCCATGATAGGGATGAAAGCCCCAAAGGGTTGCCACCACTTCCACCCAGGCATCATCCTAGCACACGTTTTTATTACCTCCTTAGGAAAGACACTCTTAAAGCCTCCGTACTTAGACAACTCAATGTGGGCCTCAACCTGGTCCTCAACATTTGGTAACATCCTCTCAAAAATTGTTTGGAAAGCACCACTTAGCACCACTTTCACACTTATAATCGAGTAAAAAGTCGCCCGCATACATGGGGTTATATGCCATCTCCCATCTGGAGCTCCTCCAAAATTTGTAGGCCATCATATTTTCTTTCTCCTCCATTGCTGCATAACTTATGGAAAACTATCCAATCATGTAAAAACTATGATAAACCTTCTTGGCATTCGAAGCCTGTTTCTCACACTCCTTTATCAGCCGCACCATACTCCCTTATCAACCGTACCATAGGCTCTAAAACTGTCACAGCCTTCATCATTCTCATTCAAAACTCCAAGCTCAAAATCTGGTCTTTTGTCTTAACCCCTTCAAATTTGTATGTAGCTTTGCCCATCGGTTGCTTCAAACTATCATCAAACATTAAACACTCAAAGTTGTTCTTCAGTTGAAGAAAATTTTAGAGCATGACAAAATTTGTCGGGAACATGGTCGCTCTAGGTTTCAAAGGCCAAAGTGTCGAGATCTTGTTGAACATTGCTGCACTCATATTATGATTCGTGATGAATTTTAACGCCTCTTTTGCCTATTCGAAAAAGTGTTGAAATAAATGCAAACTTGACCCAATTCTCCAACATCAAGTCCAATACGTGGGTAGTGCATGGGGTCCACGTGATGGAAGGGTACTCACTCCCTAGGATGAGAGCAGAACATATCACAACTTGCACGACATGCTCGACCCGTGTTGCAAAACCTCTTTTCTCTAACACCTTACAAACCTATTGGACATCTTTGATTTACCCACCAGTGTCTTCCAACGTGAGACACATGACATCTAAAATATTAAGTATAGGCGTTTCATCAACAGTTGTCCCCTCCGTCAAATGTGATCAAAGTACAAACAACTTTCACCCCTTCCACGTACCACGCCTAATCGTTGAAGATCGTCACTTTGGTCTCACAAAAGAGACAATGCAATTTTGTGCCCTCCATTGGACTACAGAATACAGGAAGCCTCTAGATAGTATTTAACTAACCCAATTTAAGCCACGACCACTTCTGCCCAAGAAGACAAACTGACAATTTGACTGCACCCTTGTGCAGCCTGGACTCCCCTGAGTCCGTAGCAAAAAGAATCACTGAAAACGGCCAACCAGTCGATAAGTTATGAGGCAGTAAAAATGCCAATTTGTACAAACTCTCAAAGGGAGAGGTGACTACCTACCAAAATTTTCTAAGTCCTGATTCTCTCTAGTAACTCCTATCTACTGAAGTACGGACCAATCAGATTACTGTATCGTACACAAAAGTACTACTGCCGATGTACCTTTTGTACGGCCTATGTACGACAAGGCTATTAAGTGGACGCGTGTCCGCTTTTCGTTAAGTCTAAGACTAATGATATATGATATAGGGTTTGATATTTATTTAAATATTATTACGTAGGAAAATTCATTTAACTACAACTGTTTACGGGATACATAGATCCAGTTATGAAAAATGACGGATTACGGTATGTGTAAGAAACTAGTACCGCGCATTTATTTCTTTAACAAAACAAATACCGCGCAAGTATTTATGACGGCTACAATTGAAATCTGCATTCAATCAGACGGCCGAGAAAAAAACCGAGATCGCGGAAGAGAATCTCGGCGGTTTGTGGTCATCGCCACATCCGATGACACGTGGCAAAATTACGTTGGATCGCGGCATCCCCGGGGATTACGGAACCGAACGCGGATATGACATGTGTCGCCTTTTAGGCCATGTCGTACAGTTTCCGTACAGAAAGTAAACCGACAGATGTACTTTTATGTACGGAAGTGTAATATGATTGGTTCCGTACATCAGTAGATAGAAATTGTAAGAGAGATAGGACTTGGAAAAAAATTGGTAGATAGGACCCTCTCTCCCAGAGAGCTTCTGTACAAAAGATCAACTTTGACCCTCCATAACTTACTGCTCAGGGGAGCAAATTCAAAGGAGCTTTTTGCTATCGACTCACGGGAGTCTTGCCTTCACATGGGTGAAGGTGGTCAGAGTTTTTGTTTGCCAGGGTGGCGGTTATTCGTGCTGAAAGACAAAGGGGTCAGGGTTATTCTAAAGGCTTCGTTCTGAGCTGCTTACTCTGAGGTCCTATGGAGGTCTCAAAGTTGCAGGTTATGGAGCCACCATCTAGGGTGCCCATATTCAATGGAGCTGGCGTCACACACTGGGAAAGTATGATGACAAGAGCTCTATGTGAGAAACGGTTTTGGGGAATAGCGAGTGGACGCGTGAGGCATCCATCCAGTCTTGGGATACCTCCAGGGTTTACAGGAGGCAGATTCACTATAGATGTAGATCCATCTTCAACGGAGGAGACAAAGGAAGAAGAGGTGGTGGACAAAGGAAAGGAGAAGGAGACAACCACACCAATATCAACTGATTTGGCATTCATGTCACCTATTCCGAGGAACGAGGAGAATGATACTGATAACTGGAACTTCAACAATATGGCGGCAAAGCACTTCATCCTCCGCCATCTTACTCAAGGACTTGCATGTCCTCATTTGCAGGTAGAAAGGGCATCCGATCTTTGGATGGCTCTCATAGAGATCTACCGAAGTGGTACGATTCAGCAACAACATTTTGCTGATCAAAAAGTTAAAGAGTATGTATACAAAGGGGGGAAGATGTTGGATTTTTGCAATGAGCTTGCTACAAATTTTATGGAGCTAGAGAGTGCCGGAAAAGATTTTAGTGAAAAAGAAAAGGTTAACTCTATACTGATGAAGTTACCCGATGAGTTCGAGAACATAGTCAACCGTGTGTAGGACTTGCCGGACTCAAGGTGGATATGGAACTCAGTGGTAGGAATGATTCTCGTTCGGGAGAATACAATTGAGATCCGAAGAGGAGGAAAGAGTGGGCAAGCCTTGGCAGCTGGGACCGACTGGAGGAACAAGGATTCCTGGAGATTAGTCAAAAATTAGGGAGGGGGGGAGCAGAAAAATCAGACCGACGAGTTCGGACCAAGGGCTCCCAAGGGTTTATGTCATTTCTGTAAGAAACCAGGGCACTATATGGCGGAGTGCACTAAACTAACCGAGTTTCAGTTAAAAGAGGGGTAGACCGGTGGAACCCCGAGAGGAAAGAAAAAGGACCTTGTGACACAGATACATGAGGTGGAATCCGAAGACGAGGACGATGAGCTCCTATTGGATGAGGAGTTGGAAGTGACAAATGAGGTAGAAATTCCACGAAAGCAAAAATTTGCTTTCGGTGGATTGAAAGGTGAAGCAGGTTGGATTGTAGATTCAGGTGCCTCCATGCACATGTGTAAGGATAAACACCTGTTCACTAAGATAAGAAAGATTCCCACCGTAGAGATAGAGTACGGGGATGGGAGGATAGTCACTACTACTTTTGTAGGATCGGTAGATGTGAAAGTGTTGGTAGAAGGAAAGACATCCATAGTTACATTCTCCGATGTATTGTTTATTCCGGAGCTAAACAAAAACCTCATCTCAACGACTGTATTAGATGATAAGGGTTTTGATACTAGCACTAGGAAAAGAGTCTTTACTGCTAGTTTTGAGGAGGAAGTTTATTTCACCGCTTAAAAACGTAACCAAAGGATGTTTAGGCTAATTTTAAGCAATGAAAAGAAGAAACTTTATTATGCTGGTGTTCATGATATAATGATGTGGCATAAGAGGCTTGGGCATGTGATTCTAGATAAGCTAAGAGAGATGAAAAAGATGGGAGTGGTGGAATGAATTCAGTTCACTGAGAGTGAGAATCTAAGTGATTGTAGTGGATGCTCTCAAGGTAAAGCACACAGACTGACCTTTCCCAAAACAACCACCTATAGGGGAGAAAAAATTCTAGATTTAGTACACACATATATTTGGGGACCGGCCAAAGTGCCCTCACCAGGGGGGAAGAGATTTATGATGACTATCACTGATGATTAGTCTCGGTATTCCAAGGTTATTTTTTGAAAAACAAGTCAGAAGCTCAGGATTGTTTTAGACAATATAAAGCATGGAGCGAAAAACTCCATGAAACTCCAATCAAGAGAGTAAGGAGTGACAATGGTGGAGAGAATACTTCTAACCAGTTTGAAGATTTTATGAAGGAAGATGGAGTCCAACACCAAAAGACAGTTCCAGAAAACCCAGAACAGAATGTGGTAGTTGAAAGATTAAATAGGTCACTAAGTAATAGTGCTAGAAGTATGTTGTCGGACAAGAACATAGGAAAAAGGTTTTGGGCCGAAGCAATGAACTGTGCTAATTACCTCAAAAATAGAGTTCTTACTTCAGCTATAAAAGATCAAACACCTTATGAGCGATGGACAGGCCGAAAACCAGACGTATCTCACTTAAAGGTTTTCGGCAGTCAAGTATTCAGTCTAGATACTAATCGGTCAAATTGGAAGCTAGATCCTTAAGGAAAACCAGGATACTTATTAGGATTTGATGAGGATGTTAAAGGATATAGAGTTTATAATCTAAAAAGGGAAGATATAATCTTAGTAAAGCATCTAGTAGTTATAGATGAAAGAAAGTCCGTGGATCCCTTCAAGTATACAAAGTCACTAAAAATCAGATTTGAGTCAGAAAATTCCGATGACTTTGAACTTCCTAACTATCCAGGTTTTAGAGAATATGACATTCTTGCAGGTACAAATCAAACCGAAAAAGACTCGGCTGGGGAAACTCCACTGACAACTCTACCCGAAGCGGAAGACGTGGTGGAAACTGATTAGAAATCAAGGGACAGCGTAGAAGCCGAGATTGTTCGAAAGAACCCACCAAAACCATCTATTCCGGCACAGATTTTGAGGAGGGAAGGAGAAGTAGCAAAAGATTGCAGGAAAAACAGGTTAATAACAAGGAAACAATTATATCTCATCTAGATGAACCTCATACTTATGGAGAGGTAATGACTTGCCCAGAAAAAATCCGGTGGAAGACAGCCATCAATGAGGAGATGGCCTCAATTATGGCAGCCGATACTTCGGAGGTGGTGGATTGTCCACCTAACCGAAAACCAATCGGTTGTAAGTGGGTTTTTTAAATTAAAACTGAACCCTGATAACACAATTGAGCGTTATAAGGCCCGATTAGTGGCAAAGGGATTTACACAAAAGGAGGGAATTGACTACGAGGAAACCTTTGCCCCGGTCGTCAGATTTCCCTCCGTCCGCATACTTCTCAGTCTGGCAGCAGCGGAAGACATGGAGGTGCACCAGATGGACATCAAGACAACCTTTTTGCATGGAGAATTGGAAGAGGAGATATTCATGCGACAACCCGAAGGATTTGTGGAGGAAAGAGAGGAGAGTAAGGTATGGCGGCTGATTAAATCCCTTTACGGTTTGAAACAGGCGCCTCGACTGTGGAATAAGAAACTTGATGAGTTTCTTACTGGTCTG
Source organism: Zygnema cylindricum (assembly GCA_037447655.1). Lineage (NCBI taxonomy): Eukaryota > Viridiplantae > Streptophyta > Zygnematophyceae > Zygnematales > Zygnemataceae > Zygnema > Zygnema cylindricum. The sequence continues at coordinate 149,799 of JBBHKE010000156.1, read as the reverse complement.
GGATATATCCGGATCAGCTCAGATCACTCAATCTATGTTTTTGAAGATGAGGAATGTATTATATTTATTGCACTTTATGTTGATGATTTACTTGTTTTAAGTAAATCAATGGAAAAAATTACTAAACTGAAAACTGATCTTAAGGGGAGATTTGAAATGAAAGATATGGGAGAAGCAAAATATATTTTGGGAATTCAAGTAGAAAGAGACCGAGAAAGAAAGATTATAAGATTGACTCAAAAGGAAGCAATAGGGAACATGCTGGAAAAATTTCAGATGGATAAAGCTAATAGTTAAACAACTCCAATAGAGTTAAAGAAGGGAAGTGAAAGGAGTGAGGAAGAAGGTGTCATAGTCTTAGATGAGGAGTTAAGTCCTGAAGAACAGAAGTTTATGCAGACTATTCCTTACAGGCAAGTAGTGGGAAGCCTAATCTATTTTATGAATTGTGCCCGGCGGATTTAGCTGCAGCTGTAGGAGTGTTGAGTAGAAGTCTAAATGCTCCCACTAAGAAGGATTGGGAGGCAGCTAAGAGAGTCCTTATATATTTGATAGGAACTAGGGATCTATGGTTGCATTTTGGTGGGATGACTATTGACATCACTACTTGGAGTGATGCCGGTTATGGTGATGCTCCGATGAGGAGATGTACTTCTGGATATGTATTATATGTGGGTGATGGGGCTTGCTGTTGGAGTAGCAAACAGCTAAAGGTTATTGCTCAGTCCACCATGGAGGCTGAGTATATGGCCTTTTGCTCTGCTGTAAAAGAATTGATGTGGGTCAAGTCTTTGATTGGTGAGCTTGGTCATCTTAAGAGTTGTGAGCAGAATTTTTTTTGTGATAATGTGGCAGCAATCGCTATTTCTGTCAATCCTAAACATCATTTTAAAGCTAAACACATGGACATTTGACTTAGCTTTGTTAGAGAGAAAGTAGAAAACAAAATAATCAGTTTAGAGTACTTACCAGATAGTGAGATGGTAGCAGATATGATGACCAAACCTGTGCCTTCCCCTAAGCTAATTTTCTGCAGGGAGAAGTGTGGTCTGAAAATTAAAGATTGACTAGAAAATAATGAGAGTGTAGAAATTGATGGTTCCTTTTAAGTATTTTCTAGGTCTAAATTAAAATACAGAAAGAAGCTGAGGCAGTCTATCTCTAACTTCTCTCTCCAAACTCCCACACTTGTCGAAGTCACTGGGAAGTTCGAGTGGAAGCTAGAGCCATGGCTACCTTGGCTATCCAGAGGTTTACAGGAAATGGATTAGTTTATAAACCGATAAATAGTATATTTACTAAAAGGATAGATGTTGCAACCGGGAATTGATCCTGGTACTTGCGGAAAGAAAGGTAGCTGGTAGCGGTAGTTGTAGCCGTTAAGTCTAAGACTAATGATATATGATATAGGGTTTGATATTTATTTAAATATTATTATGTAGGATAATTCATTTAACTACAACTGTTTACGGGATACATAGATCCAGTTATGTAAAAGTACGGATTACGGTATGTGTAAGAAACTAGTACCGCGCATTTATTTCTTTAACAAAACAAATACCGCGCAAGTATTTATGACGGCTACAATTGAAATCTGCATTCAATCAGACGGCCGAGAAAAAAGCCGAGATCGCGGAAGAGAATCTCGGCGGTTTGTGGTCATCGCCACATCCGATGACACGTGGCAAAATTACGTTGGATCGCGGCATCCCCGGGGATTACGGAACCGAACGCGGATATGACATGTGTCGCCTTTTAGGCCATGTCGTACAGTTTCCGTACAGAAAGTAAACCGGCAGATGTACTTTTATGTACGGAAGTGTAATATGATTGGTTCCGTACATCAGTAGATAGAGTTTGTGAGAGAGATAGGACTTAGAAAAAATTGGTGGATATGACCCTCTCTCCCAGAGAGCTTCTGTACAAAAGGTCAACTTTGACCCTCCATAACTTACTGCTCAGGGGAGCAAATTCTAAGATTCTTTTTGCTATTGACTCACGGGAGTCTTGCCTTCACACGGGTGAAGGTGGTTAGAGTTTCTGTTTGCGAGGGTGGCGATTATCCGCGCTGAAATACAAAGGGGTCAGGGTTATCTTAGAGGCTTCGTGTGAGCTGCTTACTCTGAGGTCCTATCGAGGTCTCAGAGTTGCACTAACTTGTAAGAACAACCTATCTCGTAAGTCTTGTTCACAACTACCTCAAAAATAGAGGTCATCCAATAGTAAAAATGACAAGCCATAGACAAAGAAAGCATTGGCCCATGTTGCATTTCTTGAAAAGGGTAATTCATAGTTCACTAGTTTTTCTAGAATCTTGAGAGAGAGAGAGAAATAGTCCAAGAGAAGCAAACTTTGGTTGCTTGCTTGGTGGTCAAGGCGGAAGATTGAGGCAAAATACAGAAGTTTACCTTGTTCACAAAAGGTTGGACTAGCATAGGTTTGAACTTAAGTAGTCCAGAGTAGTCTGCTACCCTACCAGCTAAGTCACTGTAGAATCATTACAAATAGCGGGTGAAATTTTGTGGTTTCTATTAACCCACACACTGGGCAGCCTATTTAGAGCCTTTATGATAATGTTTGCCCCCTTCACTTTCCCAATGAATAAGTGCCACCCTGGCATGAAATTAGTGTGACCAACCTCACCCTTGTGACGACGTGACTCCTTTGAGACGAACGCAAAAAGAATTGTTGAGTTTGCTCCCCTCACCAGTAAATTATAGTTATCCAAAGGTGACCTATAAATACAAAAGGTCACCTGGAGAGAGGCGCCTCAAAAATTATATGTCCTAAAACCCCTACTTATAGCTAACTACTACTGAACCCTAGACCAATCAAAAGACTGTACAGTACACAAAGGTACAGTGGCCGGTGTACTTTGTGTACGACCATTATAGGACATGGCCTTCTTGCTGACGCTTGTCAGCTTGGGAGCCGTGGTTGCTCCTCCTATCTTCTCCAGTAACCAATGGTGTGGCGCCACGTGGCACTGCGTGCCGCAATGTCTGAAAGCCGCCAAAAATTCACTCCAAATTGGCGGCTGTGATGTTGGCCGTCTGATGAAATGTCTTATGCGGTCTGATTCATGTTCCTGTTCTCAATATAATCTATGTGTCATTTCGTTAATTTCGTTAAATAAACTTGCTAGCAAATATATCTTTATATGTTTATCAAACCCCTTATGGGTATCGATTCTTCTACGACTTAATAAATAGGGCGGCAAGTTGGACATTGAGGGATCTACGATCAAATCCAGACCCGTCCATCATTTTGTTAACTTGTCAGTTTGTCTGCTCTGGTCTCTGCGAGACTATGGGGCAGTAATGGTCTCTCTCTCTCTCTCTCATCCTTAGCTAGAGACTTAAACTAAGAAGTGAATAATAATTACTTATTTTCAACACTCCTTTTAATTCTTAGTCAACTTTTTTAATTTTAGTCCACAATTCTCTCTGCAGAATATTAATTTTGGAGAAGGTACTATTTTTGTCATCATGTCGCCAATCATTTCTTTGTCACCTTTATGCACCATTTTAATTATATTGTTTTCAACCTTCTCATTGACAAAACTTAGTCTGATATCCATATGTCTAGCTTTAAAATGGTGTTTTAGGTTAGCTGCAATAGAGATACCAACTTGATTATCACAAAAGACCTTTTGAGTTCCAATTTTCATGAACCGAAGTTCTTCAAGAAAAGATTCAACCTATATATGTTTTAGGCAGCACATGAGCCCATGTACTCAGCCTCCATAATGGACTTAACAACTACTTTCTGTTGTTTACTACTCCAACATCATGTTGAAAATATTAGATTTATATGGTATTTTCTATGTCTAAATAGATCACTATAATGGAAAAAGAAAAGGGCAGAGAGCCTGCCTCCACCTCCTCTCTCTACCCACCATACTTGTTGTAGTCACTGAGGGATAGAGAGGGTGGTTGAGCCATGGCTATCCTAGTTCAGCAAGCAAGACTAAAGAGTGACTTATGTCACTCTCAACAAAAGGTTGAGTCCGGCAGGACTCGAACCTCCGACCGACAGAGCGAGGCATAGCCGTCAACTCTAACCGGCCTGTCAAAGAAGTTCGTTGAAATATATAGGGTGTTATATTTATTTAAACTCTATTTTTGACCCTGAATCCGATTAACGCAATAACGAATGAAATAACATAGAACCAAGTAATATATAGTGCGAAACATTATCCCGCACGAAACAAATGAATCTGACATTTGTTTCGACGACAAATATTGAATGTCCGTTTGTAATCCGACGGCACATATCGTTGCCGAAATCGCGGAATGGTCACCTTGGCGGTTTGTGGACGTGGCGTGACCTGGCAACACGTGGAGAGATAACATTCGGTTGCGGGAATTCCAAGGAACATAAGGACGAGTTAAAAGTGGACACGCGTCCACTCAATGGCCTTACCGTACACAGGCCGTACAGAAAGCACATCGGCCGTAGTACCTTTCTGTACCCTACAGTCGTTTGATTGGTTTGTACGTCAGTAGATAGGGGTTGTGAGAGGGGTTTAGAACTTAGAGAATTTGGTAGGTAGTGACATCTCTCCTTTAGGGGGGTTTGTATATACTTGGCATCTTTGCCACTTCATAACTAATCGGTTGGTTGGCTGTTTTGAGTGATTCTTTTTGCTACAAACTCAGGGGAGTCTAAGCTGCAGGTGCATTTTGATTGTCGATTTGCTCTTTAGGGCAGCAGTGGTTTTTGCTTGAAGTGGGTTAGTTAAAAACTATCTTGAGGCTTTCAAATTCTGTAGTCCAATGGAGGACACAAAATTTCAGGTTATGTGCCCACCCTCTAGGGTGTCCACCTTCAATGGATCAGGGTTCATCTATTGGGAAGCCATGATGATGGGGGCTTTGTGTGAAATACGATACTTGGGTATCGTCAGTGGACAAGTGAAACGTCCACCCTCGGGAACTCCACCAGGATTTGGAGGAGTAAGGTTTTTTGCAACAGCGACTACTTCAGCGCAAGAGGTAGATGATGGGGACAACAGTGTGTGCGAAAAGGGTAAAGGAAAGGAGTCACCCCTCACTCCTATTGCCACGGCACTTGGAGCGGCGGCCGTGAAGACCACGGAGAACAACAGTCAAATGTGGGAAGATGTAAACATGGTTGCCAAGACCTTTTTCTAAGGCACCTCCTCAGGCTTTGGCCACCCCTCACCTTCACATTTACAAGGGTGAAGAGTTGTGGGTGAGTTCGGTGGAAATCTATAGAGCAGGTACTATTCAAGAGCTCCAGTTGGTTGAACAAAAATAAGGGAATTACACTTACAAAGGGGGAAAGATGTTAGACAACTGTAATGATCTCTCTTGTTTGTATATGGAGATGGAGAGTCGTGGGTGGACACGTACAATGAAGATGAAAGTTAACACTCTTATCATGAAGTTACCCGACGAGTATAAAAACATAGTGTAGCGAGTACACGAAATGACTGACAGTTCATAGAAGTGGAACACACTGGTTGGGATGATACTTGTGCAAAAAAACATAATTGAGATTAGGAGGGGGGGAAAGAGCATCCAAGCTCTAGCTGCAAGAGGAAACCGATGGGGGAAGAATCCGAAAAAACAATTTAAAGGAGAGAGAGATCAGTCTGGAGGACGACCGAGGCCCCCAAAGGGTCTTTGTCACTATTACAAAAAGTTGGGACGCTTCATAGCGGATTCTGTCAAGTTGTCGGAGATGAGGCTCCAAGAGAACCATGGAAGGGGTTCATCCAGAGGGAACAAGAAGGCACTTGTGGTCAAAAGAGTGAGAGAAGAGACCAAGGACGAGTCCTCTGAGGAGGAGGATGGGGAGCTTCTTCTTGACGAGAGTCTGGAGGAGAAGAAGATCCTTCAGAAACAAAAGTGAGCTGTCGGAGCAATTAGGGAAGCTCCACAGGAAGGATGGATTATCGACTCAGATGCATCCGTGCATATGTGTCGTGATAAGAACCTCTTTACTAAGCTTAGGAAAATTCCTACTGTAGAGATAGAGTATGGGAATGGGAAAGTGGTTACAACAGATCTAGTGAAGTCGGTAGATCTAAAAGTCTTAGTGGAGGGAAAGACTTCTATACTCACCTTCTTAGATGTACTCTACATTCATCAGCTGAGTAAAAATCTTGTCTCTACGTCTGTGTTAGATGACAAAGAGTTTGATACCTTCACTAGAAAGGGAGTCTTTACAGCCAAGTATGAGATGAAGTCTACTTCAGGGCAGATAAAAGTAGCCAAGGAATGTTTAGGCTTAACCTGAGTAATGAAAATAAGAATGCTTACTATGTTGGTGTTCCAAAGTTGATGATTTGGCATAAGCGATTAGGGCATGTGCATTTTGATAAGTTGAGGGAAATGAAAAAGCTTTGGGTAGTAGAAGGCATTCAGTTTGGGGATAATTAAATGATGGAAGCTTGTAGTGGCTGTGCTCAAGGTAAGGCTCACAGACTTCCCTTTTTCAAAGCCGCCTCATATAGAGTTGGGAAAGTACTAGATCTGGTCCACGCATATATATCTGGGGACCTGCAAAAATACCTTGTGTTGGAGGAAAGAGGTTCATGTTGACAATAACCGATGAGTGGTCTAAATACTTTAGAGTCTACTTCCTAAAAACAAAGTTTGAAACACCAACTTACTTCAAAGAATATAAATCGTGGAGTGAGAAGTTGCATGGAACCCCCATTAAGAGAATTAGGAGTGATAATGGGGGAGAATATACCTCTAAACAGTTTGAGGAATACTTGAGAGATGAGAGATTTCAGCACCAGAAAATTGTACCCTATAACCCGAAACAAAATGGGGTAGATGAGTGGTTGAACCGAACACTAGGAGATAGTGCATATAGTATGTTGGTCGACAAGAAAATAGGAAAGACATTTCGGGCAGAAGCCATGAACTGTGTCAACTACATTAAGAATAGAGTCCTTACCTGAGCAATAAAGGGAATGACACCTTATAAGAGATGGATTGGAAGGAAACATGATATCTCTTACCTTAAAGTATTCGATAGCCAAGTTTACAATCTTGACAAGGATAGGAAAAAACCAAAAACTAGATGCTAAGGAAAAATTTTGATACTTTGTAGGATATGATGAGGATGTTAAGGGGTATAGAGTCTATGACTTAGCAAAGAGAGATATCATTTTGGTCAAGCACCTATTTGTTATGGTTGAAGGGAAGTCATTTGACCCTTTTAAATATACGAAAGAAAATAAGAATCAGATTTATGTTCGAAAGTGAGGAGGACTCCAATTTTCTCGAAAGGGACATGAGTGAAACAGAAATTGCAAGTTCAGGGGAGATCCCATATACAGGAGATCCATCGGAAACCTCTCATATTCCTATAGACTTCCAGGAGACAGAAGAGGGGGAACCAGAACTGGCTTCCAATGATAGGGGAGCTGATGAGACAGTAAGGAGAAATCCAAGACTACATTTCCTCCCAACTTCGAAGTTTGAGGGAGGGAGAAGGAGCAACAAAACGATACAAGAAAAACAGGCCGCTCACAAGGTAACTAAGTTATCTCACCCAGATGAGCCTCAGTCATACTTGGAGGCAGTGAACAGTCTGGAGAAAGACACATGGATTAGAGCCATAAACAATGAAATGACCTCTATCATGGAAGCAAATACTTGGGAACTAGCAGATTGTCCACCTGACAGAAAAACATATTGGCTGTAAATGGGTGTTTAAACAAAAACTGAACCCAGATAATATCATTGAGAGACATAACGGTCGATTGGTAGCGAAGGGTTTCACCCAAAAGGAGGGGATTGACTATAAGAAGACCTTTGCTCCAGTTGTTCGGTTCCCATTAGTAAGGATTCTCATCAGTCTGGCAGCAGCGGAAGACATGCAAATACACTAGATGGATATTAAGACTGCTTTTTTTAATGGTGAGTTAGAGGAAGAAATTTTCATGAATCAAACCGAGGGGTTCGTGGAGGAAGGAGAAGAGAGCAAAGTCTACAGGATCATAAAGTTCTTATATGGACAGAAACAGGCTTCGCGACAGTGGAATAAGAAACTAGATGAGTTTCTCAGTGGTCTAGGATATATCCAGATCAGCTCTGACCATTGTATCTATATGTTTGAAGATGAGAATAGTGTTATTTTTATTCCAATATATGTAAATGATCTGCTTGTGCTTAGTAAGTCTTTAGAAAAGATCAATAAGTTAAATAAAGATCTTAGAAACAGATTTGATATGAAAGATTTATGTGAGGCAAAATACATTTTGGGGATCTAAATGGAGAGAGATAGGGGGAAATGGATTATCAGACTTACTCAGAAAGAAGTAATAGGTAATATGTTTCAGAAATTTCAGATGGAAAAGGCAAACAATTGTACCACTCTCGTGGACTTGAAAAAAGAAACAATGGGAGTGTAGAAGGAGGAGTGATAATATTAGATGATCAGATGAGTAAAAAGGAGAGAGAGTTTATGAAGTCTATCCTATATAGAGAGGTTCTAAGAAGTTTGATCTATATTATGAACTGTACAAGGCCGGACATAGCGGCAGCAGTAAGAGTCCTCAGTAGGAGTGTTAACAATCCTCAGAAGAGAGATAAGGAGGCAGCCAAGAGAGTCATGAGATATCTGGCAAGAACCAGAGAGTTATGGTTGCATTTAGGAGGGGAGCACACTGATATCACTACTTAGAGTGATGACAGTTACAAGGATGCACCTATGAGAAGATACACTTCTGGGTATGTGTTGTATGTGGGAGAAGGTGCTTGCTGTTGGAGCATTAAGCAACAAAAGATGGTTGGTCACTCTACTATGGAGGCTGAGTATATGGCCTCTTGTTGTGCTATGAAAAAGTTGATGTGGGTGAAGTCCTTGTTGCAAGAACTGGGGTATATGAAGAAAGAAGTGCATGAAGTTGAAACTCTGAGACCTCCATAAGTCCTCAGAGTGACCAGCTTCTAAGAAGCCTCTAGGATAACTCTGACCCCTTTGTGTTTCAACAAGATCAATTGCCACCCTGGCAAACAAAAACTCTGACCACCTTCACCCATGTGAAGGCAAGACTCCCGTGAGTCGATAGCAAAAAAAATCTTTGAAGTTGCTCGCCTGAGCAGTAAGTTATAGAGGGTCAAAGTTGACCTTTTGAAAAGAAGCTCTCTGGGAGAGAGGGTCCTATCTCCTAATTTTTCTAAGTCTTATCTCTCTCACAAACTCTATCTACTGATGTACACAGCCAATCATATTCCACTTCCGTACACAAAAGTACAGTTGCCGGTGTACTTTATGTACGGACATTGTACGACATGGCCTAAATGTCGACACGTGGTACATCCGGATTTGCTCCCTTAATCCTCGGAGATGCCGCGATCTAATGTTATTCCGCCATGTGTCATCCGATTCGGCAATGACCACAAACCACCGAAATCCTCTTTCGCTATCTCGGCGTTCATTCCGGCCGTCCGATTAAATTCACATTTAATCGTAGCCGTAATAAATATCTGCGTGGTATTCATTTTGCTAAAGAAACAAATACGCGGTATTCGTTTTTTTATCCGTACCACAATTCGTTACTTTACATTACTGAATCTATGTATCCCGTAAATAGTTTCAGTTAAAGGAATTATCCTACTTGGTAATGTATAATTAAATATCAAACCCAATAGTATGTAATACTAAGTCTAGACTTAACGGACAAGGCTACCGGCTACCGGCCGTTTACCGTCCGGCAGCTACCAGTATCAAATCCTGGGTGCTGCACACATCCTTTTAGTAAATAAACCTCTAACGATAAATAAACTAATATATATATTTCTCGTAAACCTCTGGATAGCCTAAGTAGCCATGGCTCTAGCTTCCTCTCCAATTTCTCAGTGACTGCGACAAGTTTGAGAAGTTGGAGAGAGAAGTTAGAGGTAGACTACCTCGGCTTTTTTCTATATTTCTATTTAGACCTAGAAAATACTTTAAACGGACCTTTAATTTCTACACTCCCCTTATTTTCTAGTCAATCTTTAATTTCATACCACATTTCTCCTTGCAGAAAATTAGCTTAGGGGAAGGCACAAGTTTGGTCATCATATCTGCTACCATCTCACTATCTGGTCGGTACTCTAAACTGATTATTTTGTTTTCTACTTTCTCTCTAACAAAAGTGAGTCTAATGTCCATGTGTTTGGCTTTAAAATGATATTTAGGATTGGCAGAAATAGCGATTGCTGCCAGATTATCACAAAAACAATTATGCACACCAGTCTTAAGGTGACCAAGCTCACCAATCAAAGACTTGACCCACATCAATTCTTTTATAGCAGAGAAAGAGGCCATATACTCAGCCTCCATGGTGGGCTGAGCAATAATTTTTTGTTGTTTGCTACTCCAACAGCAAGCCCCATCACCCACATATAATACATATCCAGAAGTGCATCTCCTCATCGGAGCATCACCCTAACTGGCATCACTCAAAGTAGTGATGTCAGTATTCTCCCCACCCAAATAGAACCATAGATCCCTAGTTCCTATCAAATATCTAAAGACTCTCTTAGCTGCCTCCCAATCTCTCTTAGTGGGAGCATTTAGACTTCTACTCAGCACTCCTACAGCTGCAGCTAAATCCAGCCGGGTACAATTCATAAAATAGATTAGACTTCCCACTACTTGCTTGTAAGGAATAGTCTGCATGAACTTCTGTTTTTCAGGAGATAATTCCTTGTCTAAAACTATGACTCCTCCTTCCCCACTCCCCTCACTTCCCTTCTTCAACTCCATTGGAGTTGTACAACTATTAGCTTTATCCATCTGAAATTTTTCAAGCATGTTCCCTATTGCTTCCTTTTGAGTGAATCTTATAATCTTTCTTTTTCGGTCTCTTTCTACTTGAATTCCCAAAATATATTTTGCTTTTCCCATTTCCTTCATTTCAAATCTCCCCTTAAGATCGGTTTTCAGTTTAATAATTTTTTCCATTGATTTACTTAAAACAAGCAAATCATCAACATAAATTGCAATAAATATAATACCTTCCTCATCTTCGAAAACATAGATTGAGTGATCTGAGCTGATCCAGATATATCCCAGACCGGTAAGAAAATCATCAAGCTTCTTATTCCATTGTGAAGGCCCTTGTTGCAAACCATAAAGAGATTTAATCAGCCGGCATACCTTACTCTCCTCTCCTTCCTCCACAAACCCTTCGGGTTGTCGCATGAAGATCTCCTCTTCCAATTCTCCATGTAAAAAGGTTGTCTTGATGTCCATCTGGTGCACTTCCATGTCTTCCGCTACTGCCAGACGGAGAAGTATGTGGACGGAGGGAAATCTGACGACCGGGGCAAAGGTTTCCTCGTAGTCAATTCCCTCTTTTTGTGTAAATCCCTTTGCCACTAATCTGGCCTTGTAGCGCTCGATTGTCTTATTTGGGTTCAATTTTAATTTGAAAACCCACTTACAACCGATTGGTTTTTAATTAGGTGGACAATCCACCAGCTCCCAAGTATCGGCTACCATAATTGAGGCCATCTCCTCATTGATGGTTATCTTCTACCGGTTTCTTCTTGGACAAGTCATCGCCTCTCCATAAGTCTGAGGTTCATCTTAATGAGATAGTTTTGTTACCTTGTTATTAACCTGTTTTTCTTGCAATCTTTTCCTACTTCTCCTCCCCCCCTCAAAATCTAAGGCCGTAATAGATGGTTCTCGTGGATTCTTTCGAACAATCTCGGCTTCTCCCCTATCCCTTGATTCCGAATCAATTTCCACCACATCTTCCGCTTTAGGTAGAGTTGTCACTGGAGTTTCCACAGCAGAGTCCTTTTCGGTTTGATTTGTACCTGCAAAAATGTCATCTTCTCTAAAACCTGGATAGTTAGGAAGCTCAAAGTCATCAGAATTTTGTGACTCAAATCTGATTTTTACTAACTTTTTATATTTGAAGGGATCCACAAACTTTCCTTCATCCATTACTACTACATGCTTTACTAAGATTATATCTTCCCTTTTCAGATCATAAACTCTATATCCTTTAACATCCTCATCATATCCTAATAAGTATCCCGGTTTTCCTTTAAGATCTAGCTTCCAATTACACCGATCAGTATCTAGACTGAATACTTGACTGCCGAAAACCTTTAAGTGAGATATGTCTGGTTTCCGGCCTGTCCATCTCTCATAAGGTGTTTGATCTTTTATAGCTGAAGTATGAACTCTATTTTTGAGGTAATTAGCACAGTTCATTGCTTCTGCCCAAAACCTTTTTCCTATCTTCTTATCTGACAACATACTTCTAGCACTATCAGTTAATGTTCTATTTAGCCTTTCAGCTACCCCATTCTGTTCCGGGTTTTTTGGAACTGTCTTTTGGTGTTGGACCCCATCTTCCCTCATAAAATCCTCAAACAGGTTAGAAGTATACTCTCCACCATTGTCACTCCTTAGTCTCTTGATTGGAGTTTCATGGAGTTTTTCGCTCCATGCTTTATATTGTCTAAAACAATCCTGAGCTTCGGACTTGTTTTTCAAAAAATACACCGGGGAATACCGAGACCAATCATCAGTGATAGGCATCATAAATCTCTTCCCCCCCGGTGAGGGCACTTTAGCTAGTCCCCAAATATATGTGTGTACTAGATCTATAATTTTTTCTCCCTTATAGGTGGTTGTTTTAGAAAAGGGTAATTTGTGTGCTTTACCTTGAGCACATCCACTACAATCACTTATATTATCACTCTCACTGAACTGAATCCCTTCCACCACTCCCATGTTTTTCATCTCTCCTAACTTATCTAGATTTACATGCCCAAGCCTCTTATGCCACATCACTATATGATGAACACCAGCATAATAAAGTTTCTTCGTTTCATTACTTATATCAACCTAAACATCCCATAGCTACCTTTCTTAGCAATGAAATTGACATCCTCCTCAAAACAAGCAGTAAAGACTCCTTCCCTAGTGCTACTAAAAAAACCCTTATCATCTAATACAGATGTACATATGAGGTTTTTGTTCAGCTCCAGAATAAACAATACATCGGAGAATGTTACTATGGATGTCTTTCCTTCTACTAACACTTTCAAATCTACCGATCCTACAAGAGTAGTGGTAACTTGAAACTCTAAGACAAGCATAGGACCTCAAAGTAGGCAGCTCACACGAAGCCTCTAAGATAACCCGACCCCTTTGTTTCAGCAAGAATAACTGCAACCCTGAGAGACGAAAACTCTGACCACCTTCACCTTTGTAAAGGTAAGACTCCCCTGAGTGTATAGCAAAAAGAATCTCTGAATTTGCTCCCCTGAGCAGTAAGTTATGAAGAGTCAAAGTTGACCTTTTGTATAGGAGCTCTCTGGGAGAGAGGGTCTAATCTATCAAAAGTTTCTAAGTCCTATCTCTCTCTAAAACTCTATCTACTGAAGTACGGCACCAATCATAAGAGTGTATCGTACATAAAGGTTTATGTGCCGATGTACTTTGTGAACGGCCATTGTACAACATGGCCAACAAATCGACACATGTCATTTTTGGATTCGTTCCCAGAATCCCCAGAGATGCAGAAATCCAATGTGATTGTGCCACGTGGCAATTGATGTGACGTCAACCATAAACCGCCAAAAACTCATTCCGCGATCTCGGCATGCTTCGTGGCCGTCCGATGAAGTCGGATTACAATCGTGGCCGTCATAAATACTTGCGCACTATTTGTTTCGCCTTCGAAACAAAATGCGCGGTATCCGTTTCGGATGTTCCGTGGCCGTACATTACAACTGTATCTATGTCTAAATATTCCGTTGAATGAAAATAGGCTACGTGTTAACATCTAAATAATTACAAAACCCTATATGTCCAACCATGATGCCAGACTAACTGGCTAAGGCTACCGGCTATGTTGACGGACGGTAGGTACCAGGTTCAAATCCAGGGTCCGTCAATTTCTATTTTGGTAAATCTACCAAAATCTACAACCCGTAACTCTATCTCTAATCAGCATAGGCAGCCATGGCTCTAGCTCCCTCTTCAACCTTCAGTGACTACGACAAGTGTGGGAGCTGAAGAGAGAAGTTAGAGGCAGACTGCCTCGGCTTCTTTTCTGCATTTTGCAAAACCTAGAAAATACTAAAATAACCTTTTATTTCTACATGAGTATCCTCCCATCCCCGTACTCTATCTCTACGGTGGGAATCTTTCTTATCTTAGTGAACAGGTGCCTATCCTTACACATGTGCATGGAAGCACCTGAATCTATAATCCAACATGCTTCACCTTTCAATCCACCTTAAGCACATTTCTGCCTTCGTGGAATTTCGACCTCGTTTTTCGCCTCCAACCCCTCATACAAAAGGAGCTCATCATCCTCGTCCTCGAATTCCGCCTCATGTACCTGTGTCACAAGTGCCTTTTTCTTTCCTCTCGGGGTACCAGCGGTCTGCCCCTCCTTTAACCGAAGCTCGGTTAGCTTAGTGCACTCTGCCATATAGTGCCCCGGTTTCTTACAAAAATGACATAAACCTTTGGGGGCCCTTGGTTCGAACTCCTCGGCCTGATTTTTGTGCTCCCTACCCCCATAGTTTCCGACCGGTTTCCGGGAATCCTTGTTCCTCCAATCGGTCGTAGTTGCCAAGGCTTGGCCACTCTTTCCTCCCCTTCGGATCTCAATCGTATTCTCCCGAACGAGAATCATCCCTACCACTGAGTTCAATATCCACCTTGAGTCGAGCAAGTCCAGCACACGGTTGACTATGTTCTCGAACTCATCGGGTAACTTCATCAGTAAAGAGTTAACCTTTTCTTTTTCACTAAAATCTTTTCCCGCACTCTCTAGCTCCATGAAGAGTGTAGCAAGCTCATTGCAAAAATCCAACATCTTCCCCCCTTTGTATACATACTCCTTAACTTTATGATCAGCCAACTGTTGTTGCTGAATCGTACCACGTCAGTACATCTCTATGAGAGCCATCCAAAGATCGAATGCCCTTTCTACCTGCAAATGAGGACATGCAAGTCCTTGAGTGAGATGGCGTAGGATGAAATGCTTTGCCGCCATATTGTTGAAGTCCCACGTTTCAGTATCATACTCCTCGTTCTTCGGAAGAGGTGACATGAATGCCGAACCAGTTGCTATTGGTGTGGTCGTCTCCTTCTCCTTTCCTTTGTCCACCACCTCTCCTTCTTTTGTTTGTTTTGTTGAAGGTGGATCCTCTTTCCTTGTGAATGTGCTTCCTCCAAACCATGGAGGGATTCCAAGACTTAATAGACGCCCCAACCGTCCACTCACTATCCCCCAAAACCTTTTTTTGCATAGAGCTCGTATTATCATACTTTCCCAGTATATGAAGCCAATTCCATTAAAGATTGGTACCCTACAGGGTGGGCCCATAACTTGAAACTCTGAGACCTCCATAAGTCCTCAGAGTGACCAGCTTCTAAGAAGCCTCTAGGATAACTCTAACCCCTTTGTGTTTCAATAAGATAAACTGCCACCCTGGCAAACAAAAACTCTGACCACCTTCTCCACTGTGAAGGCAAGACTCCCAGGAGTCGATAGAAAAAAGAATCTCTGAATTTGCTCCTCTGACAGTAAGTTATGTAGGGTCAAATTTGACCTTGTACAGAAGCTCTCTGTAAGAGAGGGTCCTATCTCCTAATTTTTCTAAGTCCTATCTCTCTCACAGACTCTATCTACTGATGTACACAGCCAATCATATTCCGTTTCCGTACACAAAAGTACAGTTGTTGGTGTACTTTATGTACGGACATTGTACGACATGGCCTAAATGTTGACACGTGGTATATCCGGATTTGCTCCCTTAATCCTCGGAGATGTCGCGATCCAATGTTATTCCGCCACGTGTCATCCGATGTGGCGGTGACCATAAACCGCCAAAATCCTCTTCCGCGATCTCGGCGTTCATTCCGGCCGTCCGATTAAATTCACATTTAATCGTAGCCGTAATAAATACCTGCGCGGTATTCGTTTCGCTAAAGAAACAAATGCGCGATATTCGTTTCTTTATCCATACCACAATTCGTACTTTTACATTACTGAATCTATGTATCCCGTAAATAGTTTCAGTTAAAGGAATTATCCTACTTGGTAATGTATAATTAAATATCAAACCCAATATTACGTAATACTAAGTCTAGACTTAACGAACAAGGCTACCGGCTACCGGTCGTTTACCTTCCGGCAGGTACAAGGATCAAATCCTGGGTGCAGCACACATCCTTTTAGTAAATAAACCTCTAACGGTAAATAAACTAATATATATATTTCCCGTAAACCTCTGGATAGCCTAGGTAGCCATGGCTCTAGCTTCCTCTCCAATTTCTCAGTGACTGCGACAAGTTTGAGAATTTGGAGAGAGAAGTTAGAGGTAGACTGCCTCGGCTTTTTTCTATATTTCTATTTAGACCTAGAAAATACTTTAAACGGACCACTAATTTCTTTAGAAGTGTTCTGCGATAATCATGCTTCCATTGCAATTGCAGCTATTCCAAAACATCATTTCAAGGCTAACCATATGGACATAAGGTTAAGTTTTGTAAGAGAAAAAGTTGAGAATAAAATTGTGAATCTTGTACATATATCAGATGAGGATATGATGGCTAATATGATGACAAAACCAGTACCTTCTCACAAGTTAAAATATTGCAGGGAAAAGTGTGGACTAAAACTGAAGTTAAAGTTAGACTAGAAAAAAAGGGGAGTGTTGAAAATATCAGATTTATATGGTATTTTCTAGGTCTAAATAGCTGAATATAATAGAAAAAAGAAAGGGCGGACAGCCTACCTCCACCTCCTCTCTCTACCCAGCATACTTCTTATAGTCACTGAGGGATAGAGAGGGTGGTTGAGCCATAGCTCTCCTAGTTCAGCAGGCAGGACCAAAGAGTGACTTATGTCACTCTCAACAAAAGGTTGAGTCCTGAAGGACTCGAACCTCCGACCGGCAGAGCAAGGCGAAGCCGTCAACTCTAACCGGTCTGTCGTAGAAGTTCGTTGAAATATATAGGGTGTTATATTTAATTAAACTGTGTTTTTGACCTTTAATCCGATTAACGGAATGACGAATGAAACAAAATAGAACCAAGTAATATATAGTGCGAAACATTATCTCTGTAGAAATTGATGTATTTTCTAGGTTTGTATTGGAAAAATAAATAGAGTAAGGTAGCAAAGGCAGCCTGCTTCTCGCTCAAACTCTCTAGTCCCCATAATTGTTGTAGTCACTAAAGACCGGAGAGAGAGCTAGAGCCATGGCTGTCTATAAAGACAGAGTATAGGCTAATACTTAGTTTGTACCAAAATAGACCAACGAATCAAGGATTTAATCCTGGTGCCTTCATGCCGTTGAAAGACTTAGTAGCCGAGAGCTTAAGCCATTAGAACCAATCGACGTTGAGATACATTGGGTACAATACGTATTTAAATGTGTTCAAGTAGAGAATTGCCAGGCAGAATGACAAATAACTAAAAGCTGCACTAGACCAGATTTCAACATAGGTCTATAGAGATTTTTTGTAGTGATACGCCTTATCCACTAAGGCGTTATCGAAACGATACACATGACGGATTTCAAAGATTAATAAACATTAACATGACAGCTAATTAACACCACACTAAGGAAGAGGAACAATTCATGCATCTACACGAATCTGAACCGTGTAAAATATGTTTTTATCGAACGACCGGCATTGTAGCCGCCACGCAAAGTGAGTTTTGGCGGCATTCAGAGATAGCATCACGCGGTGCCACGTGGCATCACATTATTTGATACCGGAGAAGATGGGAGGAGGAACCATGGCTCCCGATTTGACAGGTGTCACCTTGTAGACCATGTCGTACAATGGTCGTACAATAAGTACATCTCCCATTGTACCTTCTTGTACTATATAGTGTTCTTATTGGACTATGGTTTAGTAGTAGGTAGTCGTGAGTAGGCAGACCAAGACTTAGTGATATTTAGGTACCTCTCTCTAAGAGAGCTTGAAACTACAAAGGTCATCTTTGACCAGCCATAACTTAATGCTCGGGTGAGCAAATTCAGTAATTCTTTTTGCTGCGGACTCAGGGGAGTCCAAGCTACACAGAGGTGTAGTCAGTCAGAGTCTTTGCGTGCCAAGGTGGCACTTATTCAGTGTGAAAGTCAAAGTGGGGAATATTGTCCAAAACACATATTCAAGCTTTGCATTCTGTGGTGGAACTGAGCACACAGAAGGTCTTCTCTTCATAAGGGTGAAGGTGTATTGGGGTTCTGATTGTCAAGGGATCATTCATTTGGGTTTATATCAACTTGGAGCCGACACTATCTTGATTAATTTCTTTTGGATCTGCAAATTCTGTGGGCAATGGAGCCCATAGAATTTCAATCTCGCACGAAACAAATGAATCGGACATTTGTTTCGACGGCTAATATTCAATGTCGGTTTGTAATCCGACACACATATCACTGCCGAAATTGCAGAATTGTCACTTTGGCGGTTTGTGGACGTGGCGTGACCTAGCAACACGTGGAGAGATAACATTCGGTCGTTGGAATTCCGAGGAATAGAAGGACGAGTTAAAAGTGGACACGCGTCCACTCAATGGCCTTGCCGTACCCAGGTCGTACAGAAAGTACATCGGCCGTAGTACCTTTCTGTACCCTACAGTCGTTTGATTGGTTTGTACGTCAGTAGATAGGGGTTGTGAGAGGGGTTTAGAACTTAGAGATTTTGTTAGGTAGTGACCTCTCTCCCTCTGGGGGGTTTGTATAAACTTGGCATCTTTTCCACTTCATACCTAATCGGTTGGTCAACCGTTTTCAGTGATTCTTTTTGCTACGGACTAAAGGGAGTTAAGGTTGCACACGGGTGCAATCAGACTGTCAGTTTGCTCTCTTGGGCAGCAGTGGTTGTGGCTTGAAGTGGGTTAGTTAAAAACTATCTAGAGGCTTCATGAATTTTGTAGTGCAATGGAGGACACAAAATTGCACAGCATGCACGGGATCAAATTTGCAATACATATCCATTAGTGCAACAACTTAAAGGCACATCCCCATAACTGCCATCGCTTTAAGTAGTGATATCTGTGTGCTCCCTTACCAAATGCAACCACAATTCCCTTGTTCCCACCAAGTATCTCATCACCCTTTTGGCTGCTTCCCAGTCTCTCTTCCTGGGCTCATTTAGACTCTTACTGAGGAATCCTACAGGTATAGCTATGTCTGGACAAGTGTAATTCATAAAGTTAATTAAACTGCCATCATTTAGACTCATACTGAGGACTCCTATAGCTGCAGCTATGTCTGGACAAGTGTAATTCATAAAGTTAACTGAACGGCCAACAATCTGCCGATATGGAATTCTTTCCATAAACCTTTTTTCTTCCTCATCCATTTCATCATTCAATATCAATATTCCTCCCTTTTCACTCCCCTCTGATTCTTTCTTTAGATCCATGGGGGTGGCACATCTATTTTCCTTTTCCATTTGAAAATTTTCTAGCATATTACCAATAGTTTCCTTCTAGGTGAGTCTTAGAAGCATGTTCTCTATATCTCTCTCCATTTGAATACCCAAAATGTACTTTGCTTCACCAAGTTCATTTTTTGTCAAACTGACTTCTTAGATCATGTTTCGGTTTGTTAATCTTATATAAGGATTTTCTTAAGACTAACAAATCATCCACATAGATAGCAATAAATATCCTTCCATTCTCATCCTCTAAAAGATATATGGAGTGATCTGAAATAATTTTGATGAACCCCTAACACGTCAAAAAATCATCCAGCTTTATGTTCTATTGTCGCGGAGCCTGCTTGAGGCCATAAAGTGATTTTATCAGTTTGCAAACTTTGCTTTCTTCTCCACTTTCCACGTAACCTTTTGGTTGCTTCACGTAGATTTCCTCTTCGAACTCTCCATGTAAAAAGGTAGTGTTGATATCCATCTGGTGTATTTCCATATCCTTGGCTGCGGCTAGACTTAGAAGGATTCTTATAGAGGGAAATCTGACTACGGTGCAAAGGTTTCCATATAGTCTATTCCTTCTTTCGGGGTATAGCCTTTAGCAACCAACCTCGCTTTACATCTTTCAATGGTTTTATCTGGGTTTAGTTTAAGTTTAAAAACCCACTTACATCCAATTGGTTTTCGGTCTGGTGGACAATCTACAAACTCCCATGTATTGGCTTCCATGATGGAAGCCATTTCTTCATTTATGGCCGTGATCCATCGGCTACTTTCTCAGGTATTTATGGCCTCTAAGTATGTCTGAGGTTCATCCAGGTGAAACATCTTAGTGAGTTGGTTATTTGTTTGTCTTTCTTGAAGTTGTTTACTTCTTTTCCTTCCTCTTTCAAAATGTGATGTCGGTATAGAAGGCATCATCGGATTCCATTTCGAAAGATCTTCGGCTCTTATTCTTTCCAATTCCAGTGCCTCATCAAGCTCCTCGTCCGTTTCCACCTCATATTGTGGTGTCACCCCAGGTGTTGTCTTTTCTTCCTTCTCCTTCAGTAGATCTGCAAATTTTCCTTTCTCCTCATCTTCTTTTTCTTCATTTCCAAAGTCAAAGTCAAAAAACTGTCCCGTTTGACTTCGTTAATATATTTGAATGGAGCAATAGACTTTACTCCATTCATCACCACTATGTGTTTCACTAAAAGAAAAACCTCTCTTTTTCAAGTCAGATATTGCGTATCTTTTTGTAATCTCATCATATCCCCCAAGGTATCCCGTTTTCCCCCTTCCCTCTAGTTTCCATTTAGTCTTATCGGAATCTAAATTGTAGACTTGACTTCCGAACACTCTCAAACTAGACAAATCTGGCTTTCTTCCTGTCCATCTCTCATATGGTGTTTCTTCCTTGTTTGTTGAAGTTAAAACTCTATATTTGATGAAGTTAGCATAATTCATAGACTCTGCCCAAAACTACAATCATATTCTCTTATCAGTTAGCATGATTTTGGACATATATCCTTAAGTTTTGTTCACTCTTTGTGCTACTCCATTTTGCTCCGGATTATAAGGAACAATTCTCTCATGATGGATACCTTCTTCTTTAAGAAACTCCTCAAATTCCCTTGAGGTATATTCTTTTCCATTATCACTTTTTATCTCGTTTATTTAGGTTTTATGCAGTTTTTCATCCCACACTTTATATTCTTTAAAATATCTTATTACCTCCGACTTATGTCTTAGAAAGAATACCTTAGTGTATCTAGACCAGTCATCTGTAATGGTTAGCATCCATCTCCTTCCCCCATGTTAAACATACCTAGCCAGTCCTCAAACATCGTTGTGAACAAGATCTAATACTTTCTCCTTTCTAAATGTTGCCTTTGGAAATGGAAGTTTATGAATCTTCCCTTGAGCACACCTAGTGCAACATCATCCTCAAAAGTGATACCCTCCACTATTCCCTTTTTCTTCATTTTTTTTAATCTATCTAGATGCACATGCCCTAACCGTTTGTGCCAAAGCATCATATCACTTACACACAAGTGGAGAACACTCTTTTTATTGCAAAGTACAATTCTGAAAATTTCTTGACTACCGTTCTCGGCTATGAAATAGACCTCATTCTCAAAGCTAGCTGTGAATACTCCTTTGTTAGTTCTTGTTTCAAACTCTTTTTTCATCTAGGACTGTTGTAGAGACTAGATTTTTGCTAAGCTGTGGAATGTAAAAGACATTTGAGAGTGTTACAATTGAGGCCTTTCCATCAGCTAGAACCTTTAATTCAACAGTTCCAACAAGGCTTGTGGTCTCTACTCTACCAGCTCCATACTCTATTTTAACTGTTGGGATTTTCCTCAATTTAGTAAACCACATCTTATCTTTGCACATATGCATCGAGGCTCTGTGTCTCTGTATAATATTGGCATGCTTTTGGGTGGTTTCCGGATTGAGAAGTGTTGTTTTGAAAAGTCAGTTTCGTGCTTAACTGCTAATTGGATTTAATATGGAGGTTTGAATAGATTCACGTATTGGGGGAGCGAAGGGTTTGATAATTAAAGTTACGTAAAAGATTCATTGAGTGGTGTGAACAAGCAATGGCGAATGGACGGCGGATCGCGAAGTGATCCGATGTAAAATAAACGGAATGTTGAAATAGGCGCCGCCGGTACGGAGCAGCTGCGACGCAGTTAAGTCAACGCAGTTGCGGCTATCTTCATGATCTTCCTCCAAAGTTTCGATAGGGATCCTTCCCTTTTTCCTCATCATGCTTCCGCCAATCAAGTCATGTAACCAAAGCTTGGACACTTGGACTCCCTCTCCTAAGCTCTATATTGCTCTCTTTCACTAGAATCGTCCCTACTGTATCATACCAGTTCTAATTGCTATCTCCTATATCTTGCAATCAATTAATGATATTCTCATACTCCTCAGGTAGTTTCATTATTAGTGTGTTCACTCTTTGTCTCTCGGGCAATGAGTTACTTGCACTCTCTAGCTCTCCAAATAATGCTCCTAAATCATTGCAATAATTGTTCATGCTTCCTCCCTTGTAAGTGTAGGCTGCAATCTTATTCTTTGCCAACTGTTGCTACTGCAATGATCCACTCTTATATTTATTAACTAGTGGTATCCAAATGTGAGATGAAGATCTGACATGCATGAGAGGAATAGCAATAACTTTCACTATACTTTTAAGAATTAAGAGTTTGGCAACCTTGTCTTTATACTTCTATTTTTCATATTCAGACCGCCCAGATTGAGCTACTTTCATCGTTGCTATCATTGCTATTGGCGATGCTGCCGATATCGTCTTCGGCAAAGGTGTCACTCAAGGTGCAACTGCTCCCTTTTCTCCTTCCATGACAATCTCCTCTCCTTCCTCGTCATCGTCATTGGTAATGGTGGCAGTGGTTCTGGCTGCTGAAGTGGTGGAGATGCCAGAGAACCGTGTTCCTCCAAATCCGGGTGAAGGTGGACAAGGAATTTGTCCGAAAACTATACCCCATAGGTGATTCTAAAAAAGTCCCCCCTCCATCATCATTTCCCAATAAATAAAGTATGATCCATCAAATATGGACACCCTAGAGGGTGGGCCCATAACCTGAAATTTTGTTGTTTCCATTAACCAATATACTCGGCATCCTATATAAAGCCTCTAGGGTAATGTTTGCCCCCTTGACTTTCCCAATGAATAAGTGCCACCCTAGCACACAAGTATTCTGACCAACCTCACCCCTGTGAGGACGTGACTCCGCTGAGCAAAACGCAAAAAGAATTAATGAGTTTGCTCTCTGAGCAGTAAATTATTGTTGGTCAAAGGTGACCTATAAATACAAAAGGTCACCTGGAGAGAGGCGCCTCAAAAATTCTAAGTCTTAGAACCCCTACTCATACCTATCTACTACTGAACCCTAGACCAATCAGAAGACTGTACAGTACACAAAGGTACAGTGGCCGGTGTACTTTGTGTACGGCCATTATATGACATGGCCTTCTTGCTGATGCTTGTCATACGACATGGCCTTCTTGCTGACGCCTGTCACGCTAGGAGCCATGGTTGCTCCTCCCATCTCCTCCGGTAACCAATGGTGTGGCGCAACGTGGCAATGCGCGCCGCAATGTCTAAAAGCCGCCAAAAGTTCACTCCGGATTGGCGGATGTGGTGTTGGCCGTCCGATCAAATGTCTTATGCGGTCTAATTCACGTCCATGCTCTCATGTATAATCTATGTATCATTTCGTTAATTTCGTTAAATGAACTTGCCGACAAATATATCTTTATATGTTTATCGAACCCTATATGGGTATCAATTCTTCTACGACTTAATGGATAGGGCGACAGGTTTACTATGGACATTGAAGGATCTACGATCAAATCCAAACCCGTCCATCATTTTGTTAACTTGTCAGTCTGTCTGTTCTAGTCTTTGCCGGACTATGGGGTAGCCATGGTCTCTCTCTCTCATCCTTAGCTAGACACTTAAACTTAGAAGTGAATAATAATTACTTCTTTTCAACAGTGGGTATGATAAATTAATAAATACAGATTACGCGGCTAATTCATTTAACATGGCAAACGAACATCGCAAACGAACAGAAAGTTGCATGTGAACCGACGGCGCGCGTTCACATTATGACGTCATGCATAGACACGAAGCATCATGCACGGACACAAATCTCGACCGTGTAAATATTTATAATCGGACGGCCAATGTTGCAGCCGCAGCCTGGAATGAACCTTTTGGCGCCTTTCGTGGGTAGCATCATAGAGCGCCACGTGGTGGTATATAAATGGACACCGGAAAAGACGGGAGGAGGAACCATGGCTTCCAATCCGATAGATGTCACCAGTCTTGCCGTACAGTGACCGTACAATATGTACATCGGCCATTGTACCTTTCTGTACTATACGGTTCTGTGATTGGTCTAGGGATTTGTGATTGGTCTAGGGATTTAGTTGTAGGCAGGTGTGAGTAGGAAGACTAGGACTTAGGCATTTTTGAGCCGCCTCTCTTTGTGCGAGCTTTTTTATATGTAGGTCATCTTTGCCCATTGATAACTTACTGCTCAAGGGAGCAAATTCAGTGATTCTTTTTGCGTTCGGCTTAGTACAGTCAGGCCCTCACACGGGTTTGGGTGGTCAGAATATTTGTGTGCGAGGGTGGCACTTATTCAGTGGGAAAGAGGAAGGGCCGAGCATTATCCTATTGGTCTTATGTAAGTTGCATATTCTATGGGCTTATGGAGGCCACAAAATTTCAGCATCCTCTTTCTTGTTATGCCTATGAAAAATATTTGTTATTTTCTTTTGTTCACCTTCTACCTTATTTCTCAGGCTAGACCCAGCAAGACTTCTAATGATTTTATCCAGATCGGAAACACACTTTTTTGAGATCCATGAGAAGACTTTCGGTTTTCAATGCACTTAGCTCAGTCTTCACCTCATCTGGATATATATTGCAAGTTCTAATATCTCTAGTCTTAACATTTCCAAGAAGGTGGTTTCCAATCCTAGTGGCTTGACCACTAGCACTTAACTCCGCCTTCACTTCATCCGGATATAGATTGCAAGTTCTAATATTTGCAGTCTTCACATTTCCAAAAAGGTGGTTTGAATCCTTATGGCTTGACCATTGTATTTGCAGTAGATACAGATACATATTATATTGTTCCCTAGTAGCCTACCATTTGGATCGTTAACATGCTCCCACTCTATTCTTCGAGGCTTAGGCATGGATGCTTGTAGAATGTCCGTGGAAGCTTCAAATGCGGCTCCAGTGGCAGCTTTAGTGCCGGCATCTATAGCAGCTTTAGTGCCGGCATCTATAGCAGCTTCAATGACGACTTCCTGTAAAGGAGGATTGTCGTAAACAGATTCAAAATTCACGCGCGAAAATAATGCAACGACTTTTTTTTCTAATTCGTAAAGCTTTTGTACAACTCAAACTATACGATAAAAAGTATGAAAGCAACAAATACGGCATTGGATGTGAACATGTATATATAGAGTTATCACGAGTCAAGGTAGGCTTCTAATAGAGGTCAAATTGAGTCATTAGGGCACGGAATAACATTGCAATTTGGTTCGTTGCCGAATCACGGTACAAGTTTGGTAGGTGGTTCAGATTGCTTGTGACAAT
This sequence comes from Zygnema cylindricum, assembly GCA_037447655.1. Lineage (NCBI taxonomy): Eukaryota > Viridiplantae > Streptophyta > Zygnematophyceae > Zygnematales > Zygnemataceae > Zygnema > Zygnema cylindricum. The sequence goes on along the minus strand of JBBHKE010000156.1, from coordinate 124,247 downwards.
TTAATAGACCGGGGAAAGACCCTCATCGAGTCTCAATCCTCATTGGTTGGATTCAACAGGGGATTTTGATTGGACCAAGGGTCCTCCATTAGGAACTTCGAGTGAGTGTGTAATACAAAATTGTCTTTGATTTCACGTTTCCCATATAAGAACTTTAAAGTCCATATCTTTTTCTTTGAGTCACCTTCATTCTTGCTTTGATATAGCTTTTACACGTGTTGGATGCATTGTTGAAGTGTGTTGATGAGTGTGTGTTTAAGTCAATCTTCACGAAGAGTAACATGTTCAAAAAAATAGGGGATTCTGCCTTTCCCTTTCCCTTTCCCTCTCCCTTTTTCCTGTTCGCTCTCCCTCTCCCTCTCTTTCCCTCTCTCCCTTTTTACCTTCCTCACCTTCTCCCTTTCACTCTCACCCTCGCCTCTGCCTCTTCCTCTGACTTTCTCTATATATATGCATAATATCTATGTGTGTGTATACTAATGTTGTGTATGTTGTTGGTCTCATATTGGTGAGAAAATTACCGCGACATGTACCGATGTATCAGTCCGATAAGCCGAATTATTTTAATCGCGATGATTGACTTGGGTTTTAATGGTTTTTATGAGGTTCATTTGTTTTACTTTTTTGGTATAGAAGTGCTCTGCTGTCCGTACTGTATTTCCATATTTCGTTCTACAAAGTACGGACAGTATGGTGATATGTGACATGACCTATTCAACATTGTATACAATATAATACTTTTTAGAAGAATGATACGTTGTAGTATACACTGCTATTGTTTATTAATACTACTTATTTACATATATGTCAACGACAACAATTTGATCTTCCCTGATAACATTTGTTGTCGGAATTATCGCTACAGTTAATTTACCGATACGCAACAGTATATATTTATAATGTACATATCGACTTTTGGCAAGAGGCTCCTGATATACAAACACATGTTCACACACATTTCTATATACATGAAATGTTAAGAAAAAAACAACCATAAATTTTTAGTATACAAAATGTGTTTAGGAGTTTGCCCAAATTAAAATCGTGCAACCATTTTTTTTTTCCCATCTTTGGCAAAATATTTAAGAAAATGTCCTGTCTATACATCACATTCTCTTTTTTATCTTTTATTTTCTTCGAAACTGCAAAAGGTTTTCGAGGTCCTCGAAAAACTTTAATTACCTCACAAATATGTAGTATGAATACATTCCAACATTCTAGAAAGATTCTCACAAAACCAAAAAAAAAAAAAAACTATCAAATTTTCATTTCTAAATTATCTAAACATTCGTTAGAAACTTTCAGGATGTTTTTCCGAACTATTATTTTAGCAAATTCGCTACTCTATTTTCAAATTATTTCTGTCCTCTTAATGAACAAAATTTGTACAAAAATTAGCACCAAAGATGAAACCCTTTTTCCATTATTGTTTTTCTTTTAAGTTTTCTCTTTCTGGAATTTTATGCTCAGTCTTTCTTTCCAGGGCTTTCTTTTTTTTTTCTATACAAAATGACTTTTTCGACATCAGGAAAAAAAATATAAAAAAAACCTGCCTAAGTTGCTATAATAGTATTGAAAAAATCACAAACGCCAAAAATCCAAAATACCCGAAAACCACTAACTGAAAACTGGAAACTGGAAACTGGAACTGAAAACTGGAAACTGAAAACTCAGCTAAATTACAAAAGCCTAATTTACGGGAAATCTATGGAAAATTACAGAATATCGACAAAAAAATCTAGAAAAAACCTACAGAAAACATGAGAAAAAGCGAAAAAAAAACTTGTCTTTTGTTTCTTGTTTGAGAATAAAGGTTCAAGCCCAAGATACATGGCGATTATATCGAGTTGTCGGTTCAAAATTTGTCTTTTGTCGATTTATCGGTAAAACAGTGATTCCGATAACTTCCTCCAATTTGTCGTAATCCACAACTACCTGAATGTCGTGGAAATCTGAAAGGGAGAGAGAGAGAGAGGGAGAAAGAGAGCGAGAAAATGTTAGGGGGAAAGGGGGAGAGAGAGAGAGGCACAACTACCTGAATGTCGTGGAAATTTGAAAGTGAGAGAGCGAAAGAGAGAGAGAGCAGGTGAGGAGAGGAGAGAAGAGGAACATGAGGGAGAGGAGGGAGAGAATGAGTTGGTTGTTGTGGAAATCTGAAAGGGGGAGTGGTAGAGAGGGAGAGGGAGAGGGAGAGGGAGAGGTTTTTGAAAATCTTACCGATAGAATAACTTCCCGAATCTCCTTTGCACGAAAAAACAGTCCTCAAAGGAGATTTAGGAGGAGACAAAGTTCCCCCGTTTTCCATCGAGTTCGAAAAAGGAGAGGGAGGGAAGAGAGAGGGGGAGGGAGAGGAGGTTCCCGAACTAGTTTGACTCACGGGAGAGAAATGGTGGGAATGTAAACCCGCCGAAAGCGTCGAAATTTGATAATTATTGTTCGAGTTTTGAGAATTGTTATTAGAGTTTTGGGAAATTTGATGACTGGAGTTCGAATTTTGAGGAGGATTTTGATAATTCAAATTGTTATTTTGTGAAATTTGATAATTCGAATTAGAATTTTGAGGAATTTGATAATTAGAATTCGAATTGTGGTAAGTCACGTTATTATTATTATTATTATTATTATTACCGTGATTGTTATTATTACTATTACTATGGTTATTGTTATTATCATTATTGTTTCTATTATTACTATGACTGTTATTATTAGTATGATTGTTACTATTATCATTCGAATTTTCGCAAACGTCGACTAAACTTTGGGGGGAGAAGAGAGGGAGACCGTATTGTCGCGTCGCAGGTTTTGGAGAGAGAGAGGAGTTCGATCGAGGAGGGAGGTGACCTCTCGGAGAAAAATTTAAATTTTTTTCGGGAAGTCGAGACAATAAAATTTCGGGTTTTTGGTCCGAAAAAGGGGATTTAGGAGAGGGAGATTGGCTTCGAGAGTTGTGGTGAGAGGAGGGAGGAGAGAGAGAATGATTTACGGAGGAAAGAGAGGGAGGATTTTTGGGATTTTTGGTGGATAAATGGGTAGAAGTTGGAGGCTTATGAAGGGTTTCTAAAAGAGAGAGAGAAAAACATCGATTCGAAGGAGAGATAGATCGGGAAGAAATTAACGGTCGAGAAGGAGGGAGAGAAGTAGAAGAAGGAGAGGATTCTTCGGTAGCAGAATTTCGAGACAATGAAATATTCGAAGAAATATGTGGAGAAATATTCGAATTCAAAATATATGATTTCGAAGAAATATTTAAATTTGAATTGTTGGGAAAATGGGTGGTATTGGTTCCAGTACGGATTGTGAGAGAGGGAGAGGAGGAATTGTGAGATTGAGGGGGGAGAGGGAGAGAAGGGATTTGGGGTTTCGTGGGGGGAGAGGTAGAGATTTCAATTGGGTTTACGAGAGGAATTTCTTCGGAGGAAAATAATTGATCGATTTCAATTAACGGAGGACAGTTTTGGAGGATCCATGGATGTTCTGAAAAAAAAGGTGAGAGAAGGAACGAGGAGAAAAAAAAAGTGTGAGAGAAGGAAAGAGGAGAAGAAAAAAGTGTGGAAGAAAGAAAGAGGAAGGAAAAAAGGAGAGAAGGGAGGGAAGGGAGAGACATTCAAAACAGAAAACAATAGACAAACGGAAACTGGAGAAATGAAAAAGGGCGAGAAGGAAGAGAAGAGAAGAAAGAGACAGAAGGGAGAGAAAGAGATTAAGAGGAAACAAGTGTGGGAGAAGGAAAGGGGAGGGAAAAGAAGTCGAAAGGGAGGGAAGGAGAGAAGAAGTAGAAATAATGGGTATGATAGAGAAAAGAGGAGAAAAAAAAGAGACGGAGCGAGGGAAGGAGATTTAAAATGAAAAAGAGAGCGGGAAAGAGGAGAGAAAAGAAAAGGAAGAAATGAGAGAAGGAGAGTAATAGGCAGGGAATGGGAGATGTAGGGAGAGGGAGAGGTAGAGGGAGGCGGAGAGAGAGAGGGAGACGGAGAGGAAGAGGTGGAGGGGAAGGCGGAGGAAAAGGGGAGGGAAGGGGGAGGGAAGGGGGGAGAGGGAGAGGGGAGAGGGAGAGGGAGGGAGAGGAGAGGGGGAGGGAGAGAGAGACGGAGAGCGAGAGAGGAAGGGAGAGAGAGAGGGAGAGCCAAAAGGAGAGTGAGAGGGAGATCGAGAGGGAGAGCGAGAGGGAGAGGGAGATCGAGAGAGAGAGAGAGAGAGAGAGAGAGATAGAGAGAGAGAGATCAAGACAAACCTTGAGCTTCTCTCGCCGTAATCCTCTCCGATACGTTCACACAAAGCATTCTTTTCACCAAATCTTTCGCTTCTTTCGAAATATTTTGCCAAACTCCGTGGTCCGTATCCACAATTCCCTCTCGAATCTTTAAAAAAATGGCTTCCCTCTTTTCCGCCCAAAAAGGAGGAACCCCGCAAAGTAAAATATACAAAATAACGCCCAAACTCCAAATATCAGCCTCGGGACCGTAGGATCGGTTTAAAACCTCGGGAGCGACGTAATATCTGTTGAAATAAAGAAGGGAGAGAGAGAGGGAGAGAGAGAGGGAAAGAGAGAAGGGAAGAGGGGAGAGGGGAGAAAGGAAAGGAGGGTTTAAAACCTCGGGAGCGACATAATATCTGTTTAAACAAAAGAAGGTTTTAAAATTTTTAAGAAAAGAGAGAGAGGAGTGAGGAGAGAAAGGGGGCAAGAGAGGGGAGAGAGGGAGAGGGAGAGGGAGAGCGGGAGGGAGATGGAAGAGGGTAAAAGGGAGAGGGTTTAAAACTTCGGGAGTTACATATTATCTGTTAAAACAAAAAAGGAAAAAAGAGGGAAGTATTTAAGTGAGGGGAGAGAGGAGAGAGAGGGAAAGAGGAGAGAGTGGGGAGAGGAGAGGGAGGGGACAGGAGAGGGGATAGGGGAGAGGGTTTAAAACCTCGGGGGCGACGTAATATCTGGTTGAACAAAAAGGGAGAGGGAGAGGAAGAGGGAGAGGAGAGGGAGAGGAGAGGGAGAGGGGGAAGGAGAGGGAAGAGGAAAGACGGAGGGGGAAGAGGGAAAAGAGGAGATTTTAGAAATCTCAAAAAAAGAATGGAGGGGAGTGAGGGGAGAGAGGGGAGAGAGGGGAGAGGGGAAAGGATAGAGAAAATATTTCTTTGGAAGTTTCTAAAAATCTTAAAAAAAGAATGAAGAAAGCATGAAAAAGGGAGAATGGCATAGAGGGGAGAGGGGGGCGGGGGTGAAGAAAGGAGGGAGAGGAGACAGGGAAGGGAGAGGGTAGAGGGCGGACAGGGTGGAGACAGGGAAGAGAGGGTGGAGAGGGGAAAGAGGGGAGAAGGGAGAGGGCGAGGGAAGAAAAAGAAGAAGAGATTAGGGAGAGGGTACTGTATCAAACAAAAAAAAGGAATCCACACTATTTTTGACTTACGGTGTTCCCACAGCGTCCGTAAGTTTCGTCCCTTTTTGAAAAAACGCCACTTGTCCGAAATCCGTAATTTTAATGTCCGATTCCGTATCCGTTGTAACCATCCATATGTTCTCCGGTTTCAAATTACGATGCATTATTCCCATCTCGTGACAGTAATCCGTTACAGACAACAGAGTTTTGCACATGGAAGCGGCGTCCCGTTCTCGGAACCGTTTGTGTTTTAAATGGTGGAAAAGGTCACCGCCGTCACACGCTTCGGTAATAATGTGGACACTCTGAGGGAAGAAAGTAAAAAGGAAAAAGGGAATTTTAAATGGTGGAAAAGGTCACCGCCGTCAGAGGTGCATCGATAATAATGTGGACGCTTTGAAGAAATAAAAGGAAGGAAAAAAGGAAAGAAGGAAAGAAAGGAATAAATAGTTGTTGTGTTAGTCGATTGAACGGTTTTTTAAGATTGAACCGTAGACTAAACGTTTGAGAAAACGATTAAGCATGTACCGCGCTTCGGTAATAATGTGGACACTCTGAGGAAGAAATTAAAAAGGAATAAGGGAAAAAGAAAAGGAAAAAGGAAAAGGAAGAAAGCAAGGAAGAAAAAGAAAAAAGAAAAAGGAAAAAAGAGAGAGAAGAAAAAAAAGGAGGAATAAAAAAAGAAGGAAAAAAGGCAAAAAAAAGAAGGAGAAAGGAAAAGAAGGAAAGGAATGATAAGTGTTCGTTAGTCATTTTGACGCCTCAAACTGAGAAAAATAACAATACGAAATAAACGGTTTATTAAACGATTAGCGAATGTTGAAGCGATTAGACAAATGTTAGAATGATTAAACAATTTGTTAAAACTCAGTGTCCGAAAAAATAGAAGAAAAAAATTACAGGATCAGTTGGTAAATCAAATTTTTCAGAAAAAAAAATGCCTTTATTCTTTTTTTTTTATGTCAAAAAATATCAAGAACTAACAAAAATATATGCATATATATTTAGAAATTAAAAAAGAATTATAAGGAATAAAGGCAAACAATTGGTTAACGAATTTCTCACCGTTTCCCGTAATAGTTTTGACAAATTCCGTACAAAAATTGATAAAATTTAAAAATTAGACTTAGGAAAATATTGGATAAGCAAATTAACCAATTTGGGGAGATAAATATGTGAATGCCTCTCTCCCTCCCCTCCGTCCCACCCTTCCCTCCCCCTCACCCTCCCTCTCTCCCCCTCCCCTCTCATCCCTCCCCCTCCTTCCCCCTCCTTCCCCCTCCCCTCCCATCCCTCCCCCCCTCTCCCCCTCCCTTCCCTCCCTCCCCTCCCCTCCCCCTCTCCCCCTCTCCCCTCTCCCCTCTCCCCTCTCCCCTCTCCCCTCTCCCTCCCCTCCCCTCCCCTCCTCCCCTCCCCTCCCCTCCCCTCCCCTCCCCTCCCCCCTCCCCCCCTTACCCCCCCATCCTCCCCCACCCCCCCTATCGCCGCCACGTTCGCATGGCCGCTCAGCTTCCGCAGCGCGCTGACCTCCGCTCTGACGTCAGCAATGTCGGCCGGACGCGACATCCGCGATTTCAGGAGCGTTTTGCATGCGAACGGCTCGCCGGTTTTCCGGCAAAGGCACCTCCGTACGACTCCCGCGATGCTCTTGCCCAGCTGGCGACCCAGAATGTACTTTTCCTCCACGCTGCTGTACGGAATTCCCAGGATCTGGGCCTTCGGTTTGTCGTTTTCTAGAGATTGGGTTCGGCGGAGACGGTGGGACGGCGGTGCGGGGAGAGGTACGGAGGCGGTGGTCGGTGGAGAGGGTTGTACGGGTTGTACGGATTGGGTGGAGTGTGCGGGGTGCATGGATTGTACGGATCGGGCAGGTTGTGCGGGGGGTACGGAATGTGGGGGATGTACGGACGCGGTGGTCAGTTTTTGGTGGGCGGCGGGGGTGAGAGCACCCATGGCTGGGGGATCCAGGAGGCGCCACGTGGCAGAGGTTTGGAGGGGAGGAAGGGAGAGGGAGAGGAGGGGGAGGATCGAGAGGAGGGAGAGGAGAGAGAGAGGAAAAGGAGAGAGAGAATAAGAGGAGGGAGAGAGGAAGAGGGGAGAGAGGAAGTTGTTGAGGGAGGGAGGGAGAGGGGAGGAGAGGAGGGAGAAGTCGTGGAGGGATTTGGTTTTTTATTTTTTTGCGAATTGCGATAATTGGTGTTTGGATTATGCGAGGGACGGCGGGACTGACGGAGGTTGTAAGAGCGTCGTTTAGGAAACCGACAAAACGCCGAAAAGGGACAAATCGGGGGGGAAGGGCGAATCCGAGGAGGAGGGCCAATGGAAAGAGAGCCTTCGACTTGCACGTGGCCGAGTGGCGGCGCTAATGGCACATTTTTGTCGTCTATCCAAAAGTACAGGAATCTGGTTCAACGACAGATCTGGTTCCTAGTACAGAATCTAACGGCCGTTTCTGACAGTTGGGCACTAACCGGCAGCGAATCATTATCGACGGGAGCGGTTTGAATTTTGAAGACCGAAAAGATTTTGTGTGTACGGAAAAATCTCTCGCCGTTAGGGTCTGGGCGTACGGAAAGGATAATAGTGTACGAATTTACTTAATACGGGAAGGGTCAGGGGAGGTAAGTGGACAAAATGACAAATCTCGGAGATTGGTTGAAAATTCTATCACAAATCTCGGCCGTCAAAGTATGAAATTTACAATCTTGATATGAATGTGATATTTGAAGACGCGTGAAACGACAGGATAATAATTTGTCGTTTTTTGCGGGCGTCATTTTCGCAAGTAGCCATTGTGATTGGCTACAGTAGATTCGTAGATCCAAAGTAACGCATTTTCATCGTGTTATCCGCTTAAAAGCGTATAATAGGCGCAGGGCCGCTAAGACGCTTAAGGACCGATGTGTATTTTATCCTTTTAGTGCGTACATTACAGAAATAAGTGCGAACTTTTGATCTATTGCCTCAATTCTTGGGCCATTTTGGCAGCTTCTATAGTCTAAACAAACAATTCCAGATTTGACAGCATGGCATGCGGAGAAGTTTCGTGGTGATAACTTTCTCTATTCACGTGGCCACGTGTCTTCTAGCATTTACGAAGACTTCCAGAATTGGGTACAATTCGTACCAGAACGTATTTTGTTTTAATCACCTATGACGTAACCGAAAGCGACATCAGTACGATATTGCAAACATCGTTTTATGCAGTTAACTCTGTCCGTATTTTAAATTAAAGTGCACATTCGGTCGGCTACACGGAATATAAGCCCACACTAAGGGTACGTCCCCATGTGTTAAAGTATCGACTTTAATCTGTCGTTTTCGCACAAAACGCATTTCCGTACGAGAAAAACTTTAGACGTACAAAAAAATCAATAGGACGACTCGCTATTTTTCTCCCTGCCCGTCACGCGCATGTACGGAAAATACGAGGATGTACGGAAAAACTGAAGGGGTCGCGGACCTCCACTTTCATTCATGGGTCCTCGGTAGAATTTTGCGTCGTTGTCGCCTCTCCCCTCTCCCTCTCACACTATCACTTTTATCTCACACTTTTTAGAATGAGGCACGACAAAACTGGTATGAAATTAAAGATATTTGAAAAATAATTATTTTGGCTACCCTTCATGTATATTTTTATGGCAAGTAGAGCGAAAAAAGTAGAGAAAACGAAATTCGGTATCCATGGCAAAAAGTCCTTGAATCTATGACGTCGACGTTGTCACAAGTGAGCGTGACGTCACGATGTTACAAAACCCTAAACATCTGCCATGTCACTAAATTACAAAAATGTAGACGTCTACAACTGTCATTGTTTTTGTTGGCGTCACTAATTTCGTAGTCGTCGTCAACCGTCACAAAGTTGTACCTACGTCTACAACCGTCACATTTCAAAGTTCCGATTTCATTTTCGCACATAGGGACGCTTTTCAAAGTAGTACGGAACACTTCACTACAGTCCAAAATACTTTTTCAAAGTATCGCTTACATGGGGACGTACCCTAAGGGTGACGTTCCATCAGGCGAAAAGTGGCGTAGTTTACGGAAATCCGCGACTCTCGTACCAAATCGTACCACCTATTTCGTTTTTATTCGAAAAACAACATTACACAGAATCTTGCTGATACTCTCCGAAGGTCTTAAAGGTAATACTGGCCGTCGGATGTTCATTTGCGAGGAGTTCGCTTCATTTTTTTTTGTAACTGTCAACCCACCTCGAGTGGGTGGGCAGATACAGAAAAAAAACATCGTGACACCCTGGACGATTAAGCTACGTATCATGATGGAAAACCAACCAAAAATCTTAAGATTTTCACATGACACGCGCTTTCCAAAATACAACCGAAAATAAAAACGAAATTTTGTAACATTCCTTCGTCACGCTATTTTCGGTAACTTTTGTTTTCGTCACACTAATTCTCTCAAAGGACTTTCGTTATGTTCGAAAACAGAAACCCCAAAAAAATGAGCTGGCGTACAGACTAGCGTATGCAAAAAGTATAAAAGTTATGTCGTATGATGATTTTGTACGCAGGTACATGGTACGCAAAAGAAGATTTTAAGTTAAGTTTGTCAGGGCAAAAATCTGAAAGATATTCACTATCAAATCGTAGCTTGCATGGCGCCACTCAATTTAAAACACGTGGTTTACAGAGTCTACGTGATGGAACATCGACTCAGGGTAACATTCCATTAGACGAAAAGCGGGGTTCATTATTGGACGCCTTACGTTTTCGTACAGTGCCGTACATAGCCGTAACCTAAAAAATTGTTTTCAGACGAAACATCGTTGCTGGAAAGCTGTCGGGAAGCTCCAATGATGTAGGCGTAATTCTTGACCGTTGGATGTTTCACTTTTTGAGATCCACGAAGCAATCGCGCACATCATCCAGTGGCTAACGTTTTCTCACACGTTCAATGTGAACACGGGCTATAACGGCTACACTATGGGAAAAGTGTACCCAAATTAGCGATAGTGGATAATTAAAGTAATTTTTCCTTTAACGAAGGGCCTTTCACCCAAATTGGAGTTAATAAAACTATAATTTTTTTACACTAATTATTTCTTAACACTAATAGCGATTCATAGTGTACCGCTCCTATCTCGCACTTCTTCAAATGAAATAGGACGATGTTAGTAAGAAATAAAAGCTCTTTACAACTAAATTTTATTAACTAACTTTGGATGTTGTTTGACAACAGATTAAGTGAGAAAAGATAGAAGAAAATTGTGAAGCCCAGGCATAAATTTTGGGATAATAACGATGTCTATGTTGTCACAAGGGAGCTGAAACTCTGAGACCTTCATTGGTCCTCAAAGTTGGGCAACTCTCAAGAAACATATCTAGTTAGGGTTGACTCCAAGTTGATACAAACCCAAATGATTGACCCTTTGACAATCAAAACCCCAATACAACTTCACCTTTGTGAAATAAGACTTCTTGTGTGCTCAGTTCCACCACAGAATGCAAAGTTAAAATAAGAGTTTTGGACACATTCACCCACTTTGACTTTCCCTGAGAAATGCAGCCACCCTGGTATGCAAAAAGTCTAACTATCTAGACCACTGTGTAGCCTCGACTCCCTTGAGTCTGCAACAAAAAGAATCACTGAATTTGGTCAACCGAGTGAGTTGTAATTAAATGGCAAAGTTTGCCTATTTATATAGATGCTCTCTAGGAGAGAGGCGACTACCTACCAAAATTATTATAAGTCATAAAACCCCTCTATAAGCTTTCTAGGGTGAGGTACTGACCAATCTAAAGACTGTACCGTAAAATAAAGTACAGGTACCGTGTTACTTTCTGTACGCTCCATGTACGACATCAGCATAAATGTGACATTTGTCACATCGAGAATTATCATCTCGCGTTCCGGAAATCTCGCAATCCTCCCGGATCCTGCCACCTGTCATCCGGAGTGGCGATACCCGAAAACGCCAAGTCGTCCACTCTATAATCACGGCTCTCACCACGGCCGTTCGATGAAGACCGTCATTTAATATTGGCCGTTAAAATAAAGTGTCGTTTCGTTAATTCCGTCCGGTACGGAATTCGTGCAGTCTAATCCGTTTCTGTTTACAGGCCGTCTCGTAAGCAGTTAAATGAAACATATTGCGTTGTTCACTTTTACATAATTGTCATATCCTATATAATTTAGCACCGATCTTAGACTATTGGATAAAGTTACAGGCTACCGGATGTTGACGGACGACAGATACCAGGATCAAATCCTGGGGCGTCAATATCATTTTGGTACACCTACCAGAAACTACAACCTGTCTCTCTCTTTGGGCAGCATGGGCAGCCATGGCTCTAGCTTCCTCTCCAACCTTCAGTGACCGCGACAAGTGTGGAGGTTTGGAGAGTGGAGCGAGAGGCAGGCTGCCTTTGCTGACTTCCTCTTATTAAGTTTCCTTTATTCAGACCTAGAAAATACATGCATTTCAACACTTTCATTATTTTCTAGTCTACTTTCCTTTCAACTCTTACCAAATACATTTTTTTTTTCTTTTTTTTTCTTTATTATCTTCTCATAAATCTTAAAGGATATAACCTCATATTCAAAAAAGTCTGTTAGATGAGCTGAAATAAACATTGCATTTTGTTGATCACACATTTTATTTAGCACCCCACTTTTCATAAATCCGAACAAAATTTTATCCACCTCATCTCTTTTCCATCCACACAAAATCCAATTTTCCTCTTGCAATTCAAACAGGCAGCCCCATCTCCATTGTGCAACACACACCCTCATGCTAACCCTTTTACATGCACACATTTATAGATGGCATCACTCCCATTAGTGATGTCAAAACCATTACCCCCCAAATTTATCATTAAATCAAGAGTTCCCACTAAGTTCCTCATAAAATCTACATCTTCCGAACTCATATTTTTATTCATGATAATTACCCTGTTTTCTGAACTTTCCTCTCTCTCTCTCCCCTAGAATTCTTTCCACTATCACTTTCTATTTTTATTCCCAAAAAATATTTCTCCTCCCCTAAATTTTTAATCAAATATTCCTCTTCTCCCCTATGCTTTAGAGCCCACTTTAGATTTACTTCTCCCATTTCCTCGAAATCCGTTGAAGTATCCCTTTCGAACCAATTTTGTGTTTCCAAAATATCTATAAAACTATCCGCAATATTTTGAACTCCCTCGGGTTTCTCCTCTTTCTTTAATTCCCTTATACCTCCAAAAGCACACTGTTGCTTTCGTGGAATTTCTATGTGCTTTTCTCTCTTCCCCATACTACCGATGCGGAGATGCTCCAAAATATATTTTTCCTCTTTCTCCTCTTCCCCTTGTTCCTCCTCATCAACATTCCAACTTCTAATTTCTTCCAAACAAGGACACTCCTCCATATAGTGACCCGGTTCCCTATAAAAGAAGCAAACCCCCTATTTCAAAACTCCCATTTCTTTTCCTCTCCCTTTCTTTCCACCAAAGTTATAATAAGATTTACCTTTGTCTTTCTTCTCTCATCACGCTTCCGCTCGTCACCGCCGTTCCTCTCATCACGCTTCCGCCAGTCACCACCTGCTGTTAGTGCATTCACCTTGTCACTTCCCCTACGAAGATCCAAAGTGCTTTCCCTCACAAGAATCATCCCCATGGTAATGCTCCAAGTCCAAGAGGAGCCATCTATTTCATGCACACGGTTAATGATGTTTTCGTACTCATCTGGGAGTTTCATGATTAGTGTGTTAATCTTTCTCTCCTTAGATTCTACATATCCCGCACTAGCAAGCTCAACATATAAGGCAACAATATTATTGCAAAACTTTATCATGCTACTGCCTTTATAAACATAGGCATCTATTTCCTGTTTTGCAAACTGCTGCCTCTATATAGTCTCACTCTTATAAATATGAATTAGTCTTTCCCAGGATTGCGAAGACTTGGTTAGATTTAAAAGAGTGACACCTATGGACTTAGATTCATATCTAAGTATGAGATGTTTTGCTATAGTGTTTTGTATTCCCAAATTTTCCTGTCATTTTCTTCATTTTTTGGTTTAGTTATAATCCCCACAAGTGGAACTGTAGTTGAGAGCCTAGTTCCTTTCACCATCGGTGTTCCTTTTCTTTTCTCCCCTTTTCCCTCTTACATGGCAATGATTTTCCCTTCACCTTCCGTTGCATCTGAAATTAGGTAGGCTTTATCAGAAGCCCTAGATGAATCTCCGTAGTGAGTTCCACCGAAGCCCGATGGCGGACACCTCACTTGTCAAAAAACAATTCCCCAAGTGCTTTTCGAAAAGCAATCCCTCCATCGTAGACTCCCAATAAGTGAAGTCTGTTCCATCAAACATAGGCACCCTAGATGGTGGGCCCATAACCCGAAACTCTAAGACCTCCATTGGTCCTCAAAGTAGGCACCTCTCAAGAAACTTATCTAGTTAGTGACGACTTCAAGTTGATACTAACCCAAATGATTGACCCCTTGACAACCAGAACCCCAAACAACTTCACCACTGTAAAATAAGTCTTTATGTGTGCTCAATTCCACCACAGAATGCAAAGTTAGAATATGAGTTTTGGACACATTCACCCAATTTGAATTTTCATTAGAAATTCAGCCACCCTGGTAGGCAAAATCTCTGACCGACTACATCCCTGTGTAGCCTGGACTCCCCTGATTCTGGAGCAAAAAGAATCACTGAATTTGGTAAACCAAATGAGTTGTAATTAAATGGCAAAGTTTGCCTATTTATATAGATGCTCTCTGGGAGAGAGGCGAATACCTACCAAAATTATTCTAAGTCCTAAATGTTGTTGTAAAACCACCACTGCAGCAGGAGGACCAGTAGTAGTAGTGGAAGTAGACATGGAAAACAACAGAAGCTATCAAGCACCTCCCCAACAACCAATTTTCAACTTACACAAAATATGACTCAAAAGGCCAATATGCCTCAAATTTATCAAATTGATACACAACAAAGTAAACTGACAATTCCCAAAATTGCAACCCAAATGACCCAATAAACCATAAGATATGATGTCTGGAAATTTCCCAAAAATTGTCCTTAGAAAATCATATTCCCAAAACTGGATACTACAAAATTGGCTAAGTCCTCAGTTATATACTCACAGTGTGTATCTACTAGTCTACACTAATTTGGGTAACTGTTACTGCGGTTATTACCCTAACTAACGACAAAGTATCCTACCTGTACGTTACTGTACCGTAGTACCTCGAAAACCCTAATTACTATTTTCCAAAAACCTAAGTAATGGAACACTATTTTTTAGTACACTAAATTAAAAAACAATGTTATTCAGATATTTTCAGATATCGAACCGTACACAAAACGTTCCAGATGCTTCGTTAGCGGTAGTTGCTAAAGTCCAGCCGACTGTGGTCGTGTAGTACGAAACACCTGAGTGCTTCGTCACTTGTGGTCCCACTTGAATCACGCTTGTGGTCCCTCGTGAATCACGCTTGTGGTCCCAGGTGAATCGCGTCCCTTGGAACAAATTCAATCGACGATGGTACCGTCGAACCGTACCATATAATTATGGAATACCCGGTTCAGATTTCGTTCTTCCGATCTGTGAATCCAATCGTCAACTGCGTGACACGTGTGGCTGACTATCGGCACCACTCTGTAAAACCTGCATACGTTTTCTTGCCGACACGTGTCCTTGTAAAATTACAATATACTCTATTGTACTTTTGCTACTGTAACACTAATTAAGGTAAGTATTACAGCAGACTACTTAGAAAATATAATAAGTTATTTTAGTCCTATCTACTGAAATAAAGATTTCTAAATTACAACACTAAAACCCCTCTCTAAGCTCTCTAGAGTGAGGTACGTACCAATCGAAAGATTATTCCGTACAAGAAAGTATAGGTACCGTCGTACTTGTTGTTCATAGCTATTTTCAGCCATGAAGGTACCCTCGGAAGCACCACAGACTACGCCAAAACAACCTACTTTGATTCCACTAAAAATTCTACAAAATTACCAAACCAAGCTGAAACTACTCAAGAAGAAACTTCCTATGCCACTTAGTATTCCCACAAATTCTCATGTAAATATTCCGACTAGAATTCCCACATCACCCAGTCAAAGTTGCACAAAAACAACTTGCCAGAACTTTGATAAATCTGACCAACTTCACAATGAAGCCCCAAGCAAACCAGACACACATTAAGTCTGCAAATTTGCCACAATATTGCCAATACAAGGAGGAACACACATGAAAAATTTGAGATAATTCTGCAAATATAAATGAGAGCAATTCTCAGATGAAATTCCCAAAAAAGAGCAGAAACAGTTTCTTTCCAATGGTTCCTAAGTCTAAAAATGACTAAGTCCAATATATACAAAGTGAACCTACACCTGATATACACCGTTCCACAACTACCGTGGTGTGTCGGTACACTAAAAATTAATCAAACTAATCCCCGCCATCTACCGTACAAGTATTTACATCAATTCTCAACCCTAGCCGCTGCTAAAGTACGCAATCAAAGTTAGTCGAGTGAAATGACGGTTCGGTCAATATTCCTCTTCCAAAAATGACGGCGAACTCCGTCCACCGTCCGCGTATTCATTCATCACCGAAGATGAACCTCCACGTGTAAATCTGGTCCTTAAAGTAAATATGTACTTTGTCAACCAACTCAACCAAGCTTGACTTCCCCACGGACCGACACGTGTGCATAGAGTGTACCAAATCTGTGAACTCCTTTTGGAGTTACATACCACACCACATATTGTCTACGTTAACTCAGTTTGTACACAAAACTGGCTAAGTCTACACTCTCTTTCTCACACACGAGATATAGAGAGGACCAAAGGTTTCCAAAACCAACATTATTACTTCCCCCCAATCCATAAATCTATAGGAACCTCCACAGTTAATTCAAATAGCATACGCATTAAACTCACGTCCTGTACTCACGAACCATTGTGTACAAATGAAACTACACACACGCACGAAACTATCTTTTCAAACCAACAGTACTTTCTATACACTCCATGTATGACATCAGCATAATGTGACATTTGTCACATCCGAAATTATCATCTCGCGTTCCAGAAATCTTGCAATCCTCTCAGATCCTGCCACGTGTCATCCGCAGTGGCGATGCCCGAAAACGCCAAGTCGTCCACTCTGGAATCCTGGCTCTCACCACGGCCGTTCGATGAAGACTGTCATTTAATATTGACCGCTTAAATAAAGTGTCATTTCGTTAATTCCGTGCGGTACAAAATTCGTGCGGTCTAATCCGTTTCCGTGTACATGCTGTCTCGTAACTAGTTAAATGAAACATATTGCGTCGTTCACATTTATATAATTGTCATACCCTATATACTTTAGCATTGATCCTTGACTATTGGATAAAGCTACCAGCTACTAGATGCTTGACGGACGACAGATACTAGGATAAAATCCTAGGGCGTCAAGATATTTTTGGTAGACCTACCAGAAACTACAGCTTGTCTCTCTGTAGGCAGCATGGGTAGCCATGGCTCTAGCTTCCTCTCCAACCTTTAGTGACTGCGACAAGTGTGGGGGTTTGGAGAGTGGAGCGAGAGGCTGGTTGCCTTTGCTGACTTCCTCTTATTAAATTTCCTTTATTCAGACCTAGAAAATACATACATTTCAACAGGAGCATGACATCACAATGTCACAAAACCCTAAACGTATAAAATGTCTTAAAATGCTAGACGCTGACAACCGTCGTTATTTTTGTATACGCCACCATTTTTGTAAGTTTCGTACACGTTTATAACCGTCACTAGTATTAGCTAGGTATAGGATCGTCACATTTAAAAGTAACTATTTCATGTCCGCACATTACAAAACTATACAAAGTAGCGCGTAGAATTTTCATAAAACTACATAGTACCACTTAGAAGTAGCGGTTACATATGCACACCCCCTCGTAAACCTCGCGAACGTCGTTGTAAATTAATGTCGATTGATGATGTTCACCTTAACAGATGACGTTTTCCCAAACAGCTCGCAAGGCGAGCAACTTGGCCATTAGAGCACCCAAGGGGAAGAGTTAAAAAATAAAGTAATAGTCAAAAAATTGTCACCTATCTCCCTTCTCCACACGCAATAGCATATAGAGTAACTCACAACCAGCCTAGTTTTACAATTGGTAACCAAATCATACCACTTTGTAAGCACCTACATAGCATGTTCAACAATCTTGTTAAACCCTGATTATACATAAATTTGTAACATATTGTGTTTACAGTGAACTTAATAAAGGTTACAAACAATATGCCATGAATTCCACACAAAGCATTAAGACAACAACTACTGAAATGCTCGTATTGCCTCTCGTCTGTTCGACCTCAAGTCTTACATAATTAATGCCTTTAAACTTGTTGTCGGGTGCCTTTGGCAATAGGATAGTCTAATAGTTACGAAAAAAATTATATTTTCTTTAAGTTTACTCAATCTCTAAGCGTAACCTACGTGTTTGCTTTTTTATAAGTGTAACCTCTATCCAATTAATTTTTGCTCTAGTGATGCACGTTTTAGTTTCTTACAAGTTTTAATGAACATAAAAATAAAGTATATTTCCCACATTTACCAACACAATCCCTCGCAGAAACAACACTTTATTCACAATAAAGCTTACACTGAGTCGATAGACTAATTAAAACTTGATCATTGCAACTTACGCCTACTTGTCGTCTTCTATAGTAATGTTCCCATGCGTTATGTGTAAAAATTAGTGGTTTTCTTTAAAGTATTTTCTAGGTATGCGGGTTGTAAAATAAAGAGGGCGAAAAGAAATGTAATTCTGTGACCTCCATTGGCCCACAGAATGTCCAGCTTATATGAAGCCTCTAGGATAATATTTGCATTCTTGGCAATGAATAAGTGTCACCTTGGCACGCAAAAACTCTGACCAACTACACCCTTGTGTAGCCTAGACTCCCTTGAGTGCGCAGCAAAAAGAATCACTGAAATTCCTCACCTGAGCATTAAGTTATAGCTTGCCAAAGGTGGCCTAAAAATACAGATGCACTATCGGAGAGAGGCGGAAACCTAAATTTTATTAAGTCCTAATCCCTCTCTTTAAACCTACCACTAGTGTACCCTAGCCAATAAAAATACTATAAGGTACAAAAAGGTCAAGGTAATGTTGTACTTCCTGTAAGACTATAGTACGACATGGCCGCTCCGCTGACGCGTGTTAAATCCCCAGGCGTAATTGCTCCTTCCGAAATATCTACTGTTTAATCCTAGCTTGCCACGTGTTGTACGCCGACATTTGCTTACAAACTGCCAAATGTATTCTCCGTAATTTTGGCGCCTCTGCGAGCAGTCGATCGCGAACAACATTTAACTACGTCCATTGAAATTCGATGTTGTTTCGTTTATTTCGTGTGATACTTTATTTCGTGCGGTCTTGTATGTTTTATGTTCACTTCGCCCCGTAATATGTTAAATGAAGTATGGCGCCGCAACACACATTTAATATTTATCAAACTAATTAAATTCTTCGATTCACCAATATCAAATGGATAAAGACAACCGCTAAGACGTATGGAAATTATCCGAGACGTGACACGTTCAATTTCTATGCTTGGCCTATATTTTGCAAAATGCTATATCTCCTACTTCCTTTGCCTGTTTCCTTCTCTGCCTGAGACAGCCATGGCTACCTGCCAGTCCTTAGCCAATACAGCAAGTATGAGGACTGTAGTAAGCGCATAGAAAAAAAGAGATATAATGTATAATACTAGTCTATCTTTAGCTTCAGTCCACACTCCTCCCTACAAAATATCATTTTGGGAGAAGGAACCATCTTAGTCACCATATTTGTTACCATTTCTCTATGCGGTCTATATTCAAAAATAATTGTTTTATTCTCAGCCTTCTCTCTAACAAAGCTCAAACGAATATCCATATGTTTAGCTTTAAAGTGATGCTTGGGGTTTGCTGCAATTGCAATCGCAGCTTGATTATCACAAATTATTTTTTTCACTCCATTCTTCATATATCGAAGTTCTTCAAGCAAGGAACAAACACAAAATATGACTCAAAAAGCCAATATGCCTCAAATTTGCCACACTGATACACACAATTCCAAAAATTGCAGCCTAAATGACCAAGTAAACCATAAGGAATGATGTTTGGAAGTTTCCCAAAAACTGCCCTTAGAAAATCATATTCCCAAAACTGGATGCTACAAAACTGGCTAAGTCCTAAGTTATATACTCACAATGTGAATCTACTGATCTACACTAATTTGGGTAACCGTTACTACAGTTATTATCCTGATTAACAACAAAGCATCTTACATGTACGTCAGTGTACCTCAAAACCCTAATTATTATTTTCTAAAAACCTGATTAATGGAACACTATTTTTTATTACACTAAACTACAAAAAAATGTTATTCAGATATTTCTAGATATTGAACCGTACACAAAACGTTCAAACCGTACACAAAAACGTTCCAAATGCTTAGTCAACGGTAGTCGCTAAAGTCTAGCCGAATGTGGTCGTGTAGTACGAAACACCTGAGAGCTTCGTCACTTGTGGTCCCACGTGAATCACGCTTCTGGTCCCTCATGAATCACGCTAGAGGTCCCTAGTGAATCGCGTCCGTTGGAACAAATTAAATCGACCATGGTACCGTCGAACTGTACCATATATTTTCGGAATACCCGGTTCGGATCCCGTTCGTTTGATCTTGTGAATCAAATTGTCAACTGCGTGACGCGTGTGGGTGACTGTCGGTGCCACTCCGAAAAACCTACACGTTCTTTTGCCGACACGTGTCCTTGTAAAAGTATAATACATTCTACTATACCTTTTGCTAATGTAACGCTAATTAAGGTAAGTATTACAGTAGACTACTTAGAAAATATTCGAAGTTATTTTTACCCCTATTTACTAAAATAAAGATTTATAACTTACTACACTCCCCTAAATCTTTAGACTCAGTTACTCACTTAGTCCAATAGGATCTTCGCAAAATTGGAACTTAGGAGCATGAAGGGCTTTTGTTAACTTGTTAGACACCATCTTCTCATCCGGTAAATAACATAATTTAACGACTTTTGCAAGTACTTTTTCTCTAACAAAGTGAAGTCTAACATCCATGTGTTTGCTCTTAAAGTGATGGTTGGTGTTAGAGGCAATTGCAACGGCTGTTGGTTGTCACACCAGATAGCTTGAGCACCTCTTTGCATATACCCAAGTTCTTATAAAATGGACTTAACCCCTAGGAGCTCTGCAATTTTGTGTCCTCCATTGGACCACAGAATACAGGAAGCCTCTAGATACTATTTAACTAACCCACTTGAAGCCACAACCACTGCTGCCCAAGAAGGCAAACTGACAATTTGACTGCACCCCTGTGTAGCCTGGACTCCCCTGAGTACGTAGCAAAAGAATCACTGAAAACGGCCAACCAGCCGATAAGTTATGAGGCGGCAAAAATGCCAATTTATACAAGGCTCTCTTAGAGAGAGAGGTGTCTATCTACCAAAATTTCCTAGGTCCTAAATCTCTCTCACAACCCCTATCTATTAAAGTACAAACCAATCATATTACTGTAAAGTACAGAAAGGTACTACAACCGATGTCCTTTCTGTACGGCTGGTGTACGACAAGGCTACTGAGTGGACGCGTGTCATTTTTCCACTCGTTCGTATATTATTCCGAATTCTTGCGACCGAATGTCATCCTTCCACGCGACGCCACGTCATGCCACGTCCATACAATCCAAAGTGACCATTTCGCGATCTCGGCGATGACGTACGTCGTTGGATTAAATCCGACATTAAATGTCGACCGTTTAAAACAAATGTCCGTTTCATTTGTTTCGTGCGAAATGACGTTCGCACTAAACCTTCACAAGTTCTATGTTCGTTTCGTCCATATTTCAGTTAAATCATTTCAGTGTAATACAATAGTTTAAATATAAATGAAACCCTATATCATCTAACGGACTTCTACGACAGACTGGTTAGAGCTAACGGCTACACCGCGCTCTACCGGTCGGGGGTTCGAGTCCTGCCGGACTCAACCTTTTGTTGAGAGTGACTTAAGTCACTCTTTAGTCCTTCCTATGGAGCTGAGGTAGCCATGGCTCCATCGCTCTCTCTCTCCTTCCGTGACTACAACAAGTATGGGGGAAAGAGAGAAGAGATGGAGGCAGGCTGCCATCATTTTCTATATATGTTTCCGCTAATTTATTTTAGACCTAGAAAATACAAAAACTACTTATTTCCACAAGCTCCTTGAGGGCGGAAGCTGCTGCTATATATTCTGACTCCATTGTGGATTGAGCTGTAACCTTTTATTATTTGCTACTCCAAGAGCAAGTTCCATCTCTAATCTTCAGAACAAAGCCGGTTGTAGATTTCCGACTTGGCATGTCTCCATAGCTAGCATCGCTCCAAGTCTGTATTTTCACCTCTCCTCCTCCGAGTACAAGCTTGAGATTTCGAGCACCTGCAAGATATCTCAACACCCTTTTTGCCACTTTGCAATCTGCCTTTTAAGGATTTTGCAGACTTTTACTTAGGACTCCCACAGCTGCTGCAATGTCGGGTCTCGTACAGTTCATAAAATATATAAGACTTCGAACTACCTGTCTATATGGCTTTGAAGCCATAA
This sequence comes from Zygnema cylindricum, assembly GCA_037447655.1. Lineage (NCBI taxonomy): Eukaryota > Viridiplantae > Streptophyta > Zygnematophyceae > Zygnematales > Zygnemataceae > Zygnema > Zygnema cylindricum. The sequence continues at coordinate 102,257 of JBBHKE010000156.1, read as the reverse complement.
AATCTTCCTCCCCTGCCTCTAGACTTGCACAAACCATTATTCCTGAGTCTAACTCAATTCCTTCCAATTTTTGCCCGAATTCCATGGGAGATATAGCTGCTTTAACATCTTTCATTTCTAATCTTTCCAGCATGTTACCTATTGCTTCTTTACGAGTCAACATAATCAACCTTTTCTTTCTGTCTCTTTCTACTTGTATACCTAAGATATACTTGGCCTCTCCGAGGTCTTTCATCTTAAACCTAGACCTTAAAGCCGCTTTAATGCGGTTTATTTCATCCATTGACTTACTTATTAATAATAGGTCATCCACATATACAGCAATGTAAATTATCCTATCCTCCCGTTGTAGATTATACAGAATGATCGGAGCTAATTCTCTTAAAACCTAGCCCAGTCCAAAACTCATCTAACTTCAAATTCTATTGTCTGGGGGCTTGTTTTCAGCCCACACAAATATTTCATCAGTTTACACACCAATTCCTCTTTTCCTTTTTCTACATACATATCAGGTTGTTTCATGTAAATGGTCTCTTCTAATTCTCCATGCAAGAAAGCGGTTTTGACATCCATTTGATGTATTTCCATATTCTCTATAGCCGCTAGACTTAGCAAGATTCTAACAGTAGGAAATCCAAAAACTGGAGAGAAGGTTTCTTCAAAATCAATACCTTCTTTTTGATTATACCCCTTGGCCACTACTCTGGCCTTATACCTTTGAATGGTGTTTTCCAGGTTCAACTTCACCTTGAATACCCATTTGGTGCTGATGGCTTTTGTGCTTGGAGGAAGATCCACCAGCTCCCACGTATGTGCCTCCATTATATATTTCATTTCATCGTTGCCGCCTCGATCCTATGATTTCTCTCTGCTGATGAAAAGGTCTCTTGAATTGTAAGAGGCTCCTTTGTAGATGCAGAAAAAACAAAGTGAGAGCTTGCTTATAGACGGCTGCTAGATCCCTTTCCCCTTGGAAATTCTGAGGCTGAACTCGTCGGCAATCTCTGATTTGACAACCTTGGCTGATCCGCGACCTGTGGTGTAATCATTTGTTCCGCTTGAGCTGGAACCTGTGGTGAAGCCTCCTGTGAAGTCACTAAGGGAACCGAAGGAAGAGTAGTCCCACTTGGCTGTGGAAATAAACTCGTTGCGTATGGTGAAAAATGACATATTGATGTTTTTCCTATGCCGGTTTGTTTGGCACTTGAAAAGAGTCAACCGAATCCATCTTATCTTTAATCTAGATATTTCTAGAGATAACCACTTTCTGTTTCTCAAATACAAAAACTTTATAACCTTTTGCATTATCATCATACCCGATGAAAATTCCCAGTAAGCCTTTAGCATCCATTTTCCATCTATCCTGTGAAGTATCTAGAATAAAACACTTGCTGCCAAAGATCTTAAAGTGACTAACATCATGTTTCTCTCCTATCCAAAGCTCAAAAGGTGCAGTGCTAATAGTTATAGAAGTAATTCTATTCTGAATATAAACAGCCCAGTTAAGTGCTTTCAGCCCAAAATTTCAAATTTAGCCCTTTATCTGCAAGTATGGACCGAGCACTTTCTGTCAGTGTCCTATTTAATCTCTCAGAAACACCATTCTGTTCCAGTGTATATGGAACTATAAGATTGTGACTGATACCTTCCTATTTAATCTCTCAGAAGCACCATTCTGTTCCAGTGTATATGGAATAATAAGGTTGTGAGTTATACCTTCGTGAAGGAGAAACTCTTCGAATTCCTTTGATGTATATTCTCCCCCATTGTCTGATCTCAGCGCCAAGATTGTAACCCCATGAAGCTTTTCCGCCCACGCTTTGTAGTGTTTGAAGTGTGTAAACACTTCACTTTTATGTTGCATGAAGTAAACTTTAGTATATCTCGAGTACTCATCTGTAAATAAAACCATATAGTGGACGCCTCCAGCCGAAGCCACTTGTGAAAGACCAAGAACATTAGAATGTATTAGCTGTAGAAATTTCTCTGATCTGTGGTCTCTTTTCGTGGAAATGGCAATTTGTGGATCTTGCCAAGTGAACAACCATCACATGATTTTATAGGATAGGAACTAGAGAAACTCCCTTAACTTTTCTTGAATTCACCATTTTCTTAAGGCTATCATAATTCATATGTCCTAATCTTTTATGCCACAACTCATTATCAGATTGGACACTGGAGTAGAGAACATCATTTTCTTTATATGCAACCATGTCCATCCAGTATATTTTGCTAGCATCTCTAGTTCCTGTTAGTGTTATTTTCCCTTTCTTGCTAACAACCTGTCTACCTCTTTTCACAATGACTTTAAAGCCTTTGCTCTCCACTAATGATGTAGAAAAAAGATTTTTCTTAAAGTCTGGAACAAACAAAACATTGTGAAGGGTTTTTTCTACCGACTTTCCCCCCACATCTACCATCAAAGATACATCACCCTGAGCTAAGGTTTGAACACTCATGCCACAAGCATAGTAAATACTTTTTAGAGATGTTTGCTGAAGATTCGTAAAAGCCGCCGTGTTCCAACACATGTGGGTAGACGCTCCCGTGTCCATGATCCATCCTGCATCTTTAGGACCCTCCATGGCTGCCGCTATAGGATATAGCTCCAAATCCTCTGTCTCATTGAAGATTAAAGACTCATCTGCATCAGTTTCAGAAGCTGAAAAAATAGCATTTCCACGGGTAGGATTCCTAGAGAAGCCCCCGTGATATTGGCTTTGTTGCCAACCTGGCCTGTATAAACCAGTCTCCTTAGCCTTTTTCAGCTTAGGACAGTACCTGTATCCATGACCCTTATCAAAACAATAAAAGCAAGTAGTAGAAGATGGCATATTCTGTCTCTGATTATACTGATTAAACTGATTCTGATTATAGTAAAACGAACTCTTGTTCTGATTAATATAATTTTTTTGTCAAAGTTTGTGGAAAAAGCTTCAACCTTTCCTTCTCCTTCAAGGAGAGTAGTATTAGTCTCTTCCTCCAATATAAAATTATATGCTAATTGAAATGACCAGATAGCTTTATCATGAATTTTTAACTGAACAGACACACCATTCATGCTACTAGGGAGACCTCTAATAAGCAAAGCTGCCTGTTGAAACTCAAGAAATGACCCCCCATCAGAAGAGTGAGCATCAATGAGTGCACGAAAACTGTCGCAATACTCGACCGTAGTACCCCTCGAGTATTTGTATACCCAATTTTTTCAAGCCACCAAGAGCTCCTCTTGAATATTCGCTTTCTCAAAAGCGGATTTCAGTGATGTCCAAATCTCGCTCGCCTTCTTCATTTTCAGTCAAGACATGACCAAATTTTCTAAAATACAAAGAATAAGATTGTTCCTTGCCATTGAATTCTTTTTCGCCCAAGTTGGATCTGTTTCATCAAGGGAGCCACCAAAGACCCCCAATAAGTCAGCAATTTCAAACGACGATTCAATCATCGCCGCCCAGTAAGCATACTTTTGGCCATTGAAGATAGGAATTCTTGATGAAAGGCCCATAAACGGTTGTTCTACAACCACCGCTGCAAGAGGAGAACCAACTCATTTTCAGTCAAGACATGACCAAATTTTCTAAAATTCAAAGATTAAGATTGTTCCTTGCCATTGAATTCTTTTTCGCCCAAGTTGGATATGTTTCATCAAGAGAGCCATCCAAGACCCCCAATAAGTCAGCAGTTTTAAATGACGATTCAACCATCGCCGCCCAGTAAGCATATTTTTGGCCATTGAAGATAGGAATTCTTGACGAAATGCCCATAACCTGTTGTTCTACAACCACCGTTGCAGGAGGAGAACCAGCAGTAGTAGTGGAAGTAGACATGAAAAACAAAAGAAACTATCAAAGTACCTACTCAATAGCCAACTTTGAACTAACACAAAATATGACTATAAAAGCCAATACGCCACAAATTTGCCACATTGATACACAATAGAATAAACTGACAATTCCCTAAATTGCAGCCTAAAATACTCCTTTATTTTCATAGAGAAAACCCCTCATTTTAGATAATGTCTACTAAATATTTGGAAATTTCATCATCATTATGCATTTTCAACTAATAGTTATTTAATGTCACTAATTTGTTATAGCGCCCTCTAAATAATGATAATCCCATAACTTGTTTTAATCATCTCGTTTTCTATTTTAAATTTTACGTCGTTAGTTTTTATGTATATATTTTTGAATTATTTATATATTTAAGATATTTTTTTTCAACTAAATGTGGGCCATCCGAAGTTTCCTTAATATAGCTATCTTAATGATATGAAAACATCAATGTTATTTGTTATTTCGGTTGTCATCTAAACTTCCTAATGATCGATCCACCAGATGCATAAGAGCGATGTATGAACTACAACACCACCATATGTAGATTGTTGAAATTCATGTATTTTCTGGGTCTATGTTAGGATAGAAAAGGAGCAGAGGGAGTCTGCCTCTAAACTTCGTTCTCCAAACCCCCACAATAGTTGTAAATAATTAAGATATTTATTCACCTAAATGTGGGCCATCCCAATTTCCTTCAATACAACCATCTTAATGATATGAAGACATTAATATTTTTGTTATTTCGGTTGTCATCTAAACTTGCTAATGATCGATCGACCAGATGCATAAGACCGATGGTTATCAACTAGAGCGCCACCATATGTAGATTGTTGAAATTGATGTATTTTCTAGGTCTATGTTAGGATACAAAAGGAGCAGAGGCAGTCTACCTCTAAACTTCTCCAAACCCCCACACTTGTTCTAGTCACTAAAGGTTGGATAGGTAGCCAGAGCCATGGTTGCCTAGGCCCTCTAGAGAGACAAGGAGTAGACTTAGTAGATTTACCAAAAAAAGGGAGTAGACTTAGTAGATTTACCAAAAAAAGATTTGACGGACCGAAGAAATGATCTTGGTACCTATCGTCCAATAAATCACTCGTAGCCGTTAGCTTTGATCGTTGAGTCTATAACAACTGTTGAAGTATATATGGTTTGGTAGATTTTTGAACATATACACGTAGGACATTTCGTTTAACTAATGAATTGTATGGTAGAACATAGAACTTGTTATGTACTATAGTACCGCACGAAATAAATGCTACGAACATTTATTTCAACGGTTATTTTAAAAACCGATCTAATGGGATGGCCGTGGTAAGCACTAGCATCGCAAAAAGAACATTTTGGCGGCTTTCGAATGCGAGGACTCCGGATGACACGTGGCATCATCATACAGATTTGCGGAATCTTCGGAGCGCAAGACAACAAGTCCAAATGTGACACATGTCACCAATATGGACATGCCCTACAAACGCCTTAAAGAAAGTAATACGACACTTGTACTTTCATATACGGTACTGTCTTATGATTGGCTCCGTACTTTAGTAGAAGGGGTTTTAGAGAAGGAATAGGACTTAGCATTTTTTGGTAGGTAGCTCCCTCTCTCTGAGAGCACCCTTGTATAAAAAGACAAACTTTGAGAAGCCATAATAAACTACTCAGTTGACCATTTTCCGTGATTCTTCCATTTTTAGTGATTTTTTTTGCTACGCACTCATTTTTAGTCTACAACCACCGTTGCATGAGGGGAACCAGCAGTAGTAGTTGAAGTAGATATGGAAAACAGCAAAACCTATCAAACACATACTCAACAACCAACTTTCAACTTACACCAAATATGACTCAGATGACTAATATGCCTCAAATTTGCCACAATTATACACAATACAATACACTGACAATTCCCAAAATTGCAGCCCAATTGACCTTGTAAACCATAAGATATAATGTCTGGAGGTTTCCCAAAAACTGCCCTTAGAAAATCATATTCCCAAAACTGGATGCTACAAAATTGGTTAAGTTCTAAGTTATATACTTACAGTGTGTATCTATTGATCTACACTAATTTGGGTAACCGTTACTACGATTATTTTCTTCACTAATGACAAAGCATCCTACATGTACGTCATTGTACCTCAAAACCCTAATTATTATTTTCTAAAAACCTGATTAATGGAACACTATTTTTATTACACTAAACTACAAAAAAATGTTATTCATATATTTCCAGATATTAAATCGTACACAAAACGTTCTAACCGTACACAAAAACGTTCCAAATGCTTTGTCAACGGTAGTCGCTAAAGTCCAGCCGAATGTGGTCGTGTAGTACGAAGCACCTGAGTGCTTCATCACTTGTGGTCCCACGTGAATCACGCTTGTTGTCCCTCATGAATCACGCTTGTGGTCCCAAGTGAATCGCGTCTGTTGGAACAAATTAAATCGACGATGGTACCGTCGAACTATACCATATATTTTCAGAATACCTGGTTCGGATCCTGTTTTCGTTTGATCTTGTGAATCAAATCGTCAACTGCGTGACGCGTGTGGGTGACTGTCGGTGCCACTCCGAAAAACATGCATACGTTCTTTTGTCGACACGTGTCCTTGTAAAAGTACAATACACTCTACTATACCTTTTGCTACTGTAACGCTAATTAAGGTAAGTATTACAGTAGACTACTTAGAAAATATTCGAAGTTATTTTTACCCCTATTTACTGAAATAAAGATTTATAAATTACAAAAATAATGTACATCATGAAATGAACGAAACGAAATCAAATGTCGTTTTGCGATCAACATTTCGCAAAGTAATACCCATTTTCAACGGTCAAACGGGATGAGGACCGTATAAATTCAATGGTCAACACGGAACAACGATCGTTGAATTTCAATGGTCAAACATTATTCGGCGCGCCATCAGATCGAACGTCCGAAATTTATCGCCGAATTACGAACGGACGGCATGCGTGAGTGCCGGCATGCTGGAAAGGTTTTTCTAAGAGCACTTCGCCAAAGTAGAGGACGATGACATGTGGCACCATTTTATAGGATGCCGAAGAAGAAAGGGACAGAATGGAGATGACTTATTTGCCACGTGGCAGACAGAGAGTGGTGCCCAATATTTCCGTACATAAAGAACAGCGGCTACCGTACTTTATATGAACATTATGTAGTGTATGGTAATTTGATTGGTGTAGAAGGAGCATTAGTAAATTCTTTGGACTTAGACATTTTTGAAAGCCCTCTCTCACAAAGGCCATATGTAAAAATTTGTTGTCTTTGAACAGCCATAACTTAATGCTCAGTTGAGCAAATTTAGTGATTATTTTTGTTGCGCACTCAGATGATATGTATTATATGTTGGTGATGGGGCTTGCCGCATTGCTCAGTCCACCATAGAGGCTCAGTACATGGCCTCTTCCTCTCCTGTAAAAGAATTCATGTGGGTGAAGTCCTTGCTTGGTGAGCTTAGTCATCTTAAACTTGGTGTGCATAAAATATTTTGTGATAATCAGGCAACTATTGCAATTGCTGCCAATCCTAAACATCACTTTAAAGCCAAACACATTGTCATCACACTTAGTTTTGTTAGAGAGAAAGTAGAGGATAAAATAATTAGTTTAGAGTACAGACCAGACAGTAGAATGGTAGCCGACATGATTAAACTTTTCTAGAAAAAAATGTGATCTCTAACTGAAAGGTGACTAGAAAATAAGGGGAGTGTAGAAATTAGTGGTTTTCTTTAAAGTATGTTCTAGGTCTACGGGTTGTAAAATAAAGAGGGAGAAAAGAAACACACACAACTTGCCTCTAACTCCTCTCTCAAGTCCCCACAATTGTCGCAGTCACTAAAGATTGGAGAGGGAGGTAGAGTCATGGCTGTCAATGTTGTATAAAAAAGACAGGAAGGAGAAGTTGGTAGATTTACCAAAAAGGTTTCACGGACCCAGGATTTGATCTTGGTACCTACCGTCCGTGAAAGTAGCCGTTAACTTTGCCCTATAGTATAGGAACTGTGTTGGGATATATCTGATGAGATAACTATTTAAACTTATACACGTAGGAAATGGCATTAAACTCGATGAATGAAATTCATGGCATTGATTCAGTTGTACTTCATGTATCGGACGAAATAAATGCTACGGACATTTGTTTAAACGGCTTATTTCAAAAGCCACTTTTGGATCAGACGACAATGGTGCGAGCCGGCATCACAGAATGGCCGCTTTGGCGGTTTGCGGTCACGCTCACGCATGATAACACGTGGGAGCATCTCAATAACTTGCAGAATCTTTGGGGAGCATCACAACAAGTGTGGATACCTTTAGTCCTCTCTATATCTCGTATGTGAGAAAGAGATATCGGACTTAGTCGTTTTGTGTGCAGGCTGATTTATCGTAGAAATATTTTTAGTGTGGTATGTAAGTCCGAAGGGAGTACACGGGCTGAGTACACTTTAAGCACACATGTCGGTCCGTGGGGAAGTCAAGATTGTGTGTTTCGGATGATGAAAACTACAGTTTCGGTTGGGGACCGGGTTTACACGTGGAGGTTCACCTTTCGTGCGTCCGCCGTCACTTTTTGGAAGAAGAATATTTAGTGCGCCGTCATTTCAGCAGGCGAACTTTAACCCCGTACTATTTCAATTTAGTGGTTGTTAGTTTTAGGTTTGTTGTAAATATTGTGTACGGTTGACGGCGGGTTTTTGTTTAATAAGGTTTAGTGTACCGGTTGACCAATGGTGTAGATCAGTTGCAAGTTCACTTGTATATATAGGACTTAGAATATTTTGGAGTTAGGAATTCCTTGTATGGAAAAACTGCAAAAGCAATTTTTGGGGGTTTTTGAATTACAAGACAATTGTGATCATTAGGCAAAACCTTGTGAAATTATGCATGTGATTTCTTTGTTTTATAATCTACATTGTGGCAAATTTGCAGACCTAGTGTGTGTCTGGTTTGCTTGGGGCTTCATTGTGAAGTTGGTCTTTTGTAGGTTTTTGTGGGAGTTTCCTCTTTGTGTATCGATTAATACGGCAACTGCCAGTGCTTCTTCTTCTTTCGGGGCACCAGTTGCCTCAGGACAACAGGTCAACGACTCACCCTCACGGATCCCGTTGTTTAATGGGCAAAAGTATTTATATTGGGCGGATTTAACTAAGTCTTACCTTAAGCAAGTGAAATTATATGATGTGGTTTCCAGTGTTCCTCCGGATACGGATCCGGATTTTGATAAGAAAAATGAGGATGCTTTACATGTTCTTAAATAACTATTGTCAAAAGATTTGAACATGACATATATCAATATCTCTATGGCATCTGAAATATAGAAGGCTTTGAAAGAATCATATGTCCTTACTAGTGAGCAGAATGAGGTTATAACTGCTGGAAAGATTTGGGATTACAAGTTTATTGCAAAGATATGAACTCATATTGTAACGGCTTGAAACTTCTTTTGTCGGAAAATGCATGTTCCAGGGGGGGTTTCCCTCTTTATCATCAAGCTATGATTCTAATGAGAGGGCTTCCAACTGAATATAAAAGAGCCGCGGAACAGTTAAAGAGGTTAGAGAATAGTAAATGGAATATAGCTGTAGCTCAAGCTTATATCTTAGAGGAAGAGGCCACTCAGATAGCATTAAATGGTAGACAGTCAGCGGTAGCATTCAATGCTCAGACATATAAACTGGCTGGATTTTCCGGAAATATGAACTTTACCCCTAATCCGAATTATAGGCAATATGATAGGTGTGTCTATTGCTTTGGTCAAGGTCATGTTTTCCGGCTATCTCCGGCATTTGTTAAAGCGTGTGAAACACGAATTTATTGGCGGGATGGAAGTTGCGGTCGGAAGATTCACCATCCAAAGTGGCGGCATCAAAACTGTCGGTTAAAAATGCGGCACTCTTTGCAACCGATGAGACGCCACAAGACAAACCGGTGAAGGAAAAGAAAAACGTGGTCAAATTTTCGCGATCAGATGACGATGAGTTCTTTGCTCTTGCAAACGATCTCGTGGAGGGACTTCAAGAAAAGTGGTGGATTATAGACTCCGGATGCTCTTCCCACATGTGCAGCAACCGGGCTTACTTCAAAACCCTCACTCCAATTCCCACTCGCCGGATTTATTGTGCGGATGACACCGGTGTGGAGGCTACGACAAAGGGAAGCGTGGAGTTAGCTTGTGACATCTATGGTCATGGTGTAAAAATGACCTTGCATGATGTTCTTTATATTTCAAAGTTTAAGAAAAAATTGTTTTCCACTTCGGTGGCTGAAATGAAATGATTTGAAATTTTGCAAAGAATGGGAAAAAGGTAGTAGGAATTATACGCCCAAACTTGTTGTACTGGATGGACTTGGCTTATGAAATTGACTTCGCAAACTCTAGTGTCCTTCCGGAAAATATTTTGTGGCATAAAGGGCTCGATCATGTTCATCAAGAGAGACTTGATAAAATGGTAAAACAAAATATGAAAGATGGTGTTAATTTAGGCCAAAAGAACTCTCATGTATGTGATGGGTGTGCTTTGGGAAAGCTTCATAAGTTACCCCTACCTCAGGCCGCGGATAACCGGGCTACGGATTTGTTGCAAATTATTCATTCGGATTAGTGGGGACCGTCAAAAGCCCCTTCCCTCAGTGGCAACCGGTTTTTGTTCACTTTTACCGATGATTTCTTCCGGTACAGCAAGGTTTACTTTATGAAGGAGAATAGTGAAGTATTCACTAACTTCAAGCACTTTCGGGTTTGGGCGGAAAAACTTCATGAGAAGTTGATCCTCTCCCTTCGATGTGACAACAAAGGTGAATATATTTCCCATGCATTTTCGGACTATTTAAAAGACAACGACATTTCTCAGCAATATATAGTTCCCTATACTCCGGAGCAAAACGGAGTATCGCAATGACTCAACCGAACTTTAACGGAAAGTGCAAAATCTATGATGATAGATAAAGGGATAGATTTCAAGTTTTGGGGTGAGGCTTTCTCTTGTGACTCGTATATAAGAAATAGAATAGCAACTAGAGACGTGAAAGGGTAAACACCATATGAAGTGTGGACCGGAAGAAAGCCTAATGTTAGTCACTTCCGGGTTTTTGGGAGCAAATGTTTTATTTTGGATAATTTCCCTTTTTCTAAACTTAGTCCAAAATCAGTTTCCATAATTTTTATGGGATATGATGATGAGTCCGTAGGCTATAGAGTATACAATATGGATAGAAAAACTCTTCAAATTGCTAGAAACATTCAGGTTGAGTAAAAAAGTCAATCGGTTAATGTGTTTGGTATGACAGATTTAGAGAAAAATGCCAAAATTCAAGAATATATTATTTTTGAAAGTGTTCCTTTACATCTTCCATCACCTCTTCATCATCTATCGGTGGTGGAACATCTCCTATTCGTACTCTGGACACTCCGGCTGCTCCACTTGTCCAAGATACTCAACCTCCTCCACCTCCTCCTCCTCCTCCTCCTCGGCGGTCACGTACGGATCCGACAGTTCCAACCTCAGATTTTCCGGGGGGGAGAATGCATAGCAGCAGGCTGCGAGGTGAACCGGTGGAGCATGCTCTATTTTATGCCAGCACGATGGAACCAGCTACCATACATGAGGCTTTTTCAGTGGTTGTTAGTTTTAGGTTTGTTGTAAATATTGTATACGGTTGACGGCGCGTTTTTGTTTAATTAGGTTTAGTGTACCGGTCGACCAACGGTGTAGATCAGTTGCAGGATCACTTGTATATATAGGACTTATAATATTTTGGAGTTTGGAATTCCTTGTATGGAAAAACTGAAAAAACAATTTTTGGGGGTTTTTGAATTACAAGATCATTGTGATCTTTGAGCAGAACCTTGTGAAATTCTGCATGTGGTTTCTTTGTTGTATAATCTACATTGTGGCAAATTTGCAAACTTAGGATGAGTCTGGTTTGCCTGGGGCTCATTGTGAAGTTGGTCTTTTGTGGGTTTTTCTGAGAGTTTCCTCTTTGTGTATTGATTAATATGGCAACTACTCGTGCTTCTTGTTCTTCTTCCGGAGCTGTCACGCCGAATCCTGTCGGTTGCTCGCACGCACGAGATTTTTCACGCACGCGCGGTATTTTGCACGCACACGCGGTATTTTGCACGCACGCGCGGTATTTTGCATTCACGCACAGTATTTTGCATGCACGCTTGGTTTTAGGCACCCGCGCACGATTTGATGAATGCACGCGCGATTTCATGCATGCGCTCACGATTCGATGCACGCACGTCTAGTTGTTTCATTCGCACGTGCGAAATTTTGCGTCGATTTATTTATTTTTATGTTTGTTGAACAGTACTAATTTCGTGCGATACTTTTCATTTCGTGCGCAGGTATTTCGATTTCGAGTATTTCGTGCGGTATGCTTCGTTTCGTGCGTATGCACGCGATTCCGAAGTATGGACGCGGAGTATTGTTTGGAGGCGAATCGGGATTTCTTGGCGACGCTTCGATACACCATTTATTTATTTATTTAAGTCGCGAACCCATGTAGGTTTCGCGCGCACATGTAGTTAGGGAGGGTTTTTACCCTTGGACGGTGGATTTTGTCAAGCGTACGGCAGACGATGTTGGGGGCCTATTGGCCAACATCTTAAGTAGTTTCATGCATGTAAAGTAGACTAGACGTAGGCTAATTTTGCTTAGGCCTAGCGTAGCTCTTACTTAGCCTAATTCTCAGACTTAGAGAATTTAGCTTTTGGACAAGAATTTTCTCTTGGCTGCGGAGCTTTTCTCTTGCTCTCACTCTCAACGATTGCCCACGTGTCTTTCTTCTCCTTGCTAGCTAGCTGTAGAGGCTAGATAGAGTAAGATTATTCTCATTGTTTTTCTGCCGTCGTTTTTAATCCACACGGCCTAAGGCCACTCCGGAAGGTTTCCCTCCAAAGTTTGTCATTTGGTGGAAGTGTGAGATTGGAGATCGTGAGGGAGCACATCTGGACCTTGCTTTGCCTTCCTCGGGCAGCTTGACGGTTTGGTTGTGTTGTGTGTGTCTTGTTTGTATTTCGTTTGGCTTGAAAGAAGTGTATTTTTGATCGAATTTGGATTTTCCCTTATTCCGGTTGGAATATTTCTTGCTTTGCTGTCGTAACGAGATAACTCTTGTAGAGAATGTGATAAAGACCAGAGAGCCTAGTGGCTACCTCCTGGCCTAGCATTCTTGTCCAAAAGCTCCACTTTTGAAAATCACATTTTCTAAAAGTCTATTTTTTTTAATATTAAATTATTATATAAATTTTATTTCATTAAAAATATATTACCTTTCATATCCGGTTTTTATTCTTGTTTTTGTCTTTCTATTTTCCTGCCTATTTGCCTTTCATTTTCAATTGTAATTCTCAGTTTTGTGTGATAAAATAAATCTGGAGGAAGAAAAATATAAAAATTAAATTATTTTCAATAGAAAATCTATTTTTTTCATTTCTAGATTTTCTCCCACCTATTTTTGAGTTGGTTTTTTCCTTTTGACTTTGCTTTATTTTCTACAAGCTTCATTCTACTTTCTCTCCATTATTGCTTTTTCTCTCAGTTTTGCCTTTGAAGAAAATATTATAAAAATAAATAAATTTATAAATTTTATTTTATAAAAAAAGAAAAAAAAAACATTTTGTTTTGTTCATTTTCTTTATTTCTTGCAATCTTTTCTTTCTATCTTGTTGCCACTCTATTTCTAGTCTGCAGATTTAGGTCTGATTTTGTGTCAGATTTTTAGGGTTAATCTGCGGAATTAGGGGTTGGCCGCAGATTTAGGGTTTGGGCCGCAGATTTTGTTGATATTTGTGTATTTTCTAGGTCTGTAATAGGATAGGAAAAAGGCAGAGGCAGTCTGCCTCTAACTCCCCTCTCCAAGCCCCCACACTTGTTGTAGTCACTGAAGGCTGGATAGGGAGCTAGAGCCATGGCTGCCTAAGCTCTCTAGAGAAGACAGGGGGTAAATTAGTAATACTTACCAAAAGGTATTTGACGGACCCAGGAATTGATCCTGGTACCTACCGTTCGTCAATACGACATTAGCCGGTAACTTTATCCATTTAGACTAGAGCTGGTATTACGACGTATGGGGTTTGATAATTATTTAGATAGTTACACGTAGACTAGTTCATTTAACTGGAAATATATACGTATTGCATCGATACAGTTATGTATAGTACGGAGTACAGATTTATTGATTGAAACGGATACCGCGCATTTGGTTCGACCGCGAAACAAATACCGCGCGTCTATTTTCAACGGCTAGCAATATAGCCGGATTTAATCGGACGGCCACGATAAGCGCCGCGATCGCGCGATATGTACTTTTGGCGGTTTGCGGTCATCGCCACATAGGATGACACATGGCACGTCAACATTGGATTGCGGCGACACCGGAGATTACGGGAACAAATAGATATATAACATGTGTTGACATTTCAGCCATATCGTACGATTGTCGTACAGAAAGTACACCGGCACCTGTACTTATCTGTACGGTACACTGATGTGATTGGTGCCGTACGTCAGTAGATAGGGTCTTAGAGTGAGAATAGGACTTAGAATTTTTTGAGTAGCTAGTCGCCTCTCCAAGAGAGCATCTTGTATAAATGGCAAACTTTGACCAGCCATAACTATCAATTTACTTGACCATTTTCAGTGATTCTTTTTGCTGCGGACTCAGGGGAGTCCAGGCTACACAGGGGTGTAGTCGGTCAGAGTTTTTGTCTGCCAGGGTGGCTGCATTTCTAAGGGAAAGTCAAAGTGGGTGAATGTGTCCAAATCTCATATTCTAACTTTGCATTCTGTGGTGGAACTGAGCACACAGAAAGTGTTATTTCACAGGGGTGAATCTATATTGGGGTTCTGACTGTCAAGGGGTGAGTCACTTGGGTTTATATCAACTTGGAGTCGGCACTATCTAGATTAGCTTCTTTTGGATCTGCATACTCTGAGGGCCAATGGAGGTCTCAGAGTTTCACGTTATGGGCCCACCATCTAGGGTGCCTATGTTTGATGGAACAGGCGTCACGTATTGGGCGTTTACAATGGAGGGATTGCTTTTCGAGAAGCACTTATGGGGAATTGTTGCGGGACAAGTGAGATGTCCGCCACCTAGCTTCGGAGGAGCTTACTACGGAGAATCATCTGAGACTGCCTAGAATATCATCCGGAGTTCAGATGCAACGGAAGGTGAAGGGAAAAACCTTTCCGTGGATGGGGAAATAGGAGAGAAGGAAAAAGGGACACCTATAGTGAGGGGAGCTAGGCTCTCAGCTATGGTACCACATGTAGGGATTAAAACTGAAGAAAATGACACAAAAATATGGGAATACAAAAACACTATAGCAAAACATCTCATACTTAGATATGTGTCTAAGTCGATAGCTATCACTCTTTTAAGTCTAACCAAGTCTTCGGAGATATGGGAAGCACTAACTCAGATTTATAAGAGTGAGACTATTCAGAGGCAACAATTAGTAAAACAGGAAATAGATGCCTACGTTTATAAAGGCGGTAGCATGATAGAGTTTTGCAATGATATTGCTGCGTTATATGTTGAGCTTACTAGTGCGGGATTTGTAGAATCTCAGGAGAGTAAGATTAATACACTAATTATGAAACTCCCAGATGAGTACGAAAACATAATTTGTCGTATGTAGGCAATGGATGGCTCCTCATGGACTTCGAGCTTTACCATGGGGATAATTCTTGTGAGGGAAAGCACTTTGGAGCTTCGTAGGGGAAAGGACAGGGTCAATGCATTTTCAGCTGGTGGTGATTGGCGGAAGCGTGATGAGAGGAACGGCGGTGACGAGCGGAAGCGTGATGAGAAGAACGGTGGTGACGAGCGGAAGCGTGATGAGAGAAAGAAAGACAAAGGTAAACCTTATCGGAACTTTGGTGGAAAGAGAGGGAGAGGAAAAGGCACGGGAGCTTTGAAAAAAGGGGTTTGCTTCTTTTGTAGGGAACCGGGTCATTATATGGAGGAATGCCCTTGTTTGGAAAAACTTAAATGTTGGAATGTGGATGAGGAGGAAGAAGGGGAAGAGGAGAAAGAGGATGAAGATATTTTAGAGCTTCTCCGGATTAGTAGTATGGGGAAGAAAGAAAAGCACACAGTAATTGCAAGAAGGCAACAGTGTGCTTTTGGAGTTATAAGGGAAGTAAAGAGAGAGGAGGTACTTGAGGATGTCGAGGAGTGTAGAGTGTATGACTTAGAAATAAGAAAGTCAGTTCTAGGATCCATAAGTGAAAACGGGAAAGATAAAATTAATCAGGATAATTTTATAGATAATAGTGAACCAGAAAACTTGTCGGAAAGGGGGACTTCAACGGATTCCGAGGAAAGGGGAGAAGTGAAACTCGAAGAGGTTTCAAAGGATAGGGGAGAAGAGAAATATTTGATTAAAGGTTTAGGGGAGAAGAAATATTTATTGGGAATTAAATTAGAAAGTAATAGTGGAAAGAATTCCATGGGAGAGAGTGAGGGAAGTTCAGAAAATGGGGTAATTATCATGGATAAAAATATGAGTACGAAAGATGTAGATCTTATGAGGAACTTAGTGGGGACTAGTGTTTTTTGGGAATATTTGGGGGTGGATGGATTTGACATCACTACTTGGTGTGACGTCACTTGTGAAGATGTGCCTGTAAAAGGGTTAGTATCTGGGTGTATGTTGCAGATTGGAGATGGGGCTGGCTGTTTGGATCGCAAGAGGGAAATCAGTTTGTGTGTGGATGAAAAAGTGATGAGGTGGATAACATCTTTGCTCGGATTTATGAAAAGTGGGATGTTAAATAAAATGTGTGATGCAATTATTATTTCAGTTCATTTAATGCACTGTGTTAAATACTTAAGTTTTATGAAAAGAAAAGGAAAAAGGAAAAAGAAAAAGAAAAAGAGGAGGGGGTGTTTGTCTACTTTTATTGTGGAAGTTGAAAGGGAAAAAGACTACAAAATAAGGGGAGTGTTGATATTTGTGTATTTTCTAGGTCTGTAATAGGATAGGAAAAAGGCAGAGGCAGCCTGCCTCTAACTCCCCTCTCCAAGCCCCCACACTTGTTGTAGTCACTGAAGGCTGGATAGGGAGCTAGAGCCATGGCTGCCTAAGCTCTCTAGAGAAGACAGGGGGTAAATTAGTAATACTTACCAAAAGGTATTTGACGGACCCAGGAATTGATCGTGGTACTTACCATTCGTCAATACGACATTAGCCGGTAACTTTATCCATTTAGACTAGAGCTGGTATTACGACGTATGGGGTTTGATAATTATTTAGATAGTTACACGTAGACTAGTTCATTTAACTGGAAATATATACGTATTGCATAGATAGAGTTATGTATAGTACGGAGTACAGATTTATTAATTGAAACGGATACCGCGCATTTGGTTCGACCGCGAAACAAATACCGCGCGTCTATTTTCAACGGCTAGCAATATAGCCGGATTTAATCGGACGGCCACGATAAGCGCCGCGATCGCGCGATATGTACTTTTGGCGGTTTGCGGTCATCGCCACATAGGATGACACATGGCACGTCAACATTGGATTGCGGCGACACCGGAGATTACGGGAACAAATAGATATATGACATGTGTTGACATTTCAGCCATATTGTACGATTGTCGTACAGAAAGTACACCGGCACCTGTACTTATCTGTACGGTACACTGATGTGATTGGTGCCGTACGTCAGTAGAAAGGGTCTTAGAGTGAGAATAGGACTTAGAATTTTTTGAGTAGCTAGTCGCCTCTCCCAGAGAGCATCTTGTATAAATGGCAAACTTTGACCAGCCATAACTATCAATTTACTTGACCATTTTCAGTGATTCTTTTTGCTGCGGACTCAGGGGAGTCCAGGCTACACAGGGGTGTAGTCGGTCAGAGTTTTTGTCTGCCAGGGTGGCTGCATTTCTAAGGGAAAGTCAAAGTGGGTGAATGTGTCCAAATCTCATATTCTAACTTTGCATTCTGTGGTGGAACTGAGCACACAGAAAGTGTTATTTCACAGGGGTGAATCTATATTGGGGTTCTGACTGTCAAGGGGTCAGTCACTTGGGTTTATATCAACTTGGAGTCGGCACTATCTAGATTTGCTTCTTTTGGATCTGCATACTCTGAGGGCCAATGGAGGTCTCAGAGTTTGAGATTTAGGGGTTGGGCAGATTTAGGGTTTATTTTTTGGAATTCCTAACCCTAGGTCAGCATATTATCATCCCTTGGTCGCAGATTTTTGATTTTTGCAGCGTGGTATTAGGGTTTGAGAAACCTTTTTGCCCAATTTTACCGTATTTTGTGTTTTATTTTTAACTTTTCTCAATATTTCTTATCTTTCTTTCCTTTAGTGCAACTTCCTTTGCTGTCTAGTTGATGTTTGGTTTGTTATATTCTCTTTCTTTATCCTTTGCCAAATCTAATCATTCATTAAACCTAGCAAAGTAAAAATATATATTCATATATATTAGATTTGCACGAATTATAACATATAATTATCGTTGCTTTATAGTTGGGTATAGCGTGGCATAGCGCTGATACGCATACCCTAGCAGGATACTAATTGCCTGGGTGTTTAGTGGTGGTCCTGGGTACGATTATTCGGAATCGAGGCGGATCACGTTCCGGAGGACTCTGCAAAACTTGCTTCAACCAAGTCTAGTTCACTCTTTTAGTACTCACCAGAGTATTAAAAGTGTTTGTAAGTATCTTGATGCCTTGCGGGTACAGGTTCGTCACGATATAGTGTGCACACTGGTGTAGAGGGATTGGTGTGGATTGGTTCTATTACGGACCTTTCTTTTTGAGCATTTGCATTTTCCTTGCTTTCCTTGCATGCTATCTGGCCGTGAGTGGCCTTGAGTTTCCTTGTGACTATCTGGATTGGATTTTCATTCATAGATCTCGCCGTGGGTGGCATTGTTTAGACAATTTTCTGTCTGTGGCGCTGTAGATCTGCACCGAAAGGTGCCTGGATAGTTCTCTGTTTGTTTTTATAGACCTGGCCCTTCGGCCTTGCCCCATTGTTTGCAGGGTAGAGGTTTTGGTATTCCGGCTTCTTGGTAGATCTGACCATCGAGTCTTGATAAAGACTTCGCGTGTTGACTTGTCTCGTGTGGTTTGGCCTTCCATTTGACGCACCTCGATTAGGCCGTTCCGTGCTCTCATAGTCGTAATCGAGGGTTTTCTCTTCGTTTATGCCCACGGATTGGGATAACTTATGTTATCAATCTGGATCTACCCGCAGCGGGACAGTTTTCCGTCCACTGCAGGTAGATCTTTCGAGTTGCTTCGAGTCTACGGACGCCCCATTTTCGGTTGCGGTCCCTAATTCTCCGTCAGTTCGGTCGGTATTGACCACAGTCTCCTCATTGTCATCCATTTCCTCTAGGTCATACTTGGATAAAACCGAAGAAAACTTTTCAAAGGAAATATTTTCCTATCCTCTGACATTTCCATTTCTCGTTAATCACAATTTGGAACCACTAGTGCATTGTTCCTTTGACGACATGGCTTCCTCTTCAGAGGGGGGCAAGGGGAAAATGCAATTTTTCTTTTCAGGGATGAAGGATACCATGTCTTTATCCCATTTTCGTATGCTTTATGATACGGAAATGCGTGATTTGGCATTTCGCTACCAAGATCGATTTGATATTCGTGTGGCATTCTCTTTTCTTGGCCAGTACCTCAGAGGTTCAGCCCTTACATTATATTCCCGCAAGTATGATGCGATACTCGCGATGACATAATTTCCCCCTCCTTTTGCTAGTACACCCGAGGTCATAGGTGAAGCGGATATTCCATACCAGGCCGCTTTTCCCGAGGTCTTAGATGCCCAAGGTGTTGTCTTAATTCCCGCAGTCCTAGAAATTCCTCGCCAATATGCTGTCGCCGCTCGTGCTGCTGTCCCAGCACGACCACGGATGATAATTCCGTTGCGGGATCCACTACCTGTTATGTTCGATTTCTTAGAAACCGAATATCGGATGCAAAACCCCAATCAGGTGAAAGAATTGATGAATTTCACGCGTAAACCAGGAGAAACCGCCCCTGCTTTACGTGCTCGCGTGGAGACCTTGTGAGAAGCTTTACCGGACCTAATATCCGATGCGAAAGCTGTTCAAAAATTTGTTGGACGGTTCCCAAATCAATCGAAACGTTTTATACAAAGTCATCTCACTCAGACTTACGGTCTGAAATTTACATTTGATCAAGCCGCTCAATATGCGGTAGAATATGAGATGCAATCATGTTGGTAGGAAGCTCATGATCGTTTGGAAGCCGCTTATCCACTTTCTTCTCCGAGGATCCCGTGGCCTTCTAATAGGCCTCCAAAGACGCCGTCCATGGGAAATCCACCATTTAATTCCGGAGACCGATTGTGTTTCCGATGTGGAAACACGGGGCACGATGCCCGCATGTGCTCGGATAAGTCAACCACATGCACCCATTGCAACCAGAAAGGACATTATGTCCAACGTTGCCATGTTAAGGACCCTAATTTCTCATATCAGAATCAGATTCAGAGTGGTGGAGTTCCTGCCCGTTCTGCCAAGCCGGTCACTCCTCCTATCGAGACAGAGAAAGAGGCGACTCCGCCTAAGATCTCTCGCACAGAGAGGGAAAAGGCCGAGTTACAAGTTATGATGGCCGCCATGATGAAGGAACTATTTGCCGCCTTCATGCTCGAAATGAAACCCCTGTTCACGGGGATGGCAAGGAGAGTCGTCCACATGCCCTCGTTGGCCAGCCGAATCCTTCGAGATTCTACTTTCCAACAACGAGCAGCTACTTTTGATAAGGGCTCGCCTGATCACAATCGGGACGGTAAATTACAGAATTCCCGTATTCCACTTTCTTTCAAGAAAGTATCTCTCTCTCCTCTACCAGACACAGCTTGTTCCATAGTGGCTGAAACTCTCACCATTTTGGATAGTACCATACATGATGCTCACCGAGTCAAAGAACGACTAAGCATCCTTTCTGCCATGATTGATGAAGCCTTCAGGGCCTCTCCCTTTCCTAATGAGGTTCCCAAAGCCTCTCCCATTGTTGATGAGTTCGCTGCAGCCGCCGCTTTGAGGGCGTTGCAGCTGAACCGTAGTCTTTCAGTTATTCAGCCAGTTACCGCGCATGAGCGCCGTGACCTTGATCCTCACATCAGTTTCCTAGACAATTCTCAAAAGTCGTTCTCCGTTAATGGTGTTGCTCCTTCTCTTCCTCTCATGGGCACTGTAGCCAAACCCGTAATCCTTGGATCCGGATTTGTGCTCAAGCTTGGTCTGACACCAGACAAGCTCCAAGCCATGTCTACGCGACTTCTCACTCAGCTGGTACCAGCGGAGCCGGTGCTTGGAATTACCAAGGACCCGCTTGTCTTTCGGTTTCACAACGGAACCGATAGTGAGTCCGTGGAGGCTTCTGTCCGAGCATTGGTCACCAAATGCAACGACTACGAATGCTTAGTAAGACAAGATGTTATCTTCCGAATCGGTGGGGGAGTAGATATGCATGATCAGACCTTCTCCTACGACCCCTCTAATCTTTCGGGACGCAAAATTTACCTCCCTCTTGTCTCTGCTCGCAAGCCGTTGCCCACTATGGCACATTTGGATTCCGCTCTCCCTGCATTTTCCAGTATTGACCTTCGAGATAGAATTATTGAGCCCGATTTTCTGCTCGACTCGCGTCATCTCTTGGATACCGTCGACACCGAGTTGACTTCACTTATTGGGTCCACTTCACTCTAGGGGAGTATTCTTCCCCTTCTCTCTCAAGGTCATTTCCATCTTTATTCTTTCACATGGTGTATATGCTTTTTGTATTTTCATATTTATTTTCGTTGGTATATATATATTTTTGAGCATGACTTTGTTGATTGTGATGCATGTTCACTTGCTTGTCTCTCATGCACGACAGAGCACCTATTGCCTTAAGACAACAACAACAAGTCCGGATGTGACAGGTGTAACCTTTATAGCCATGTTGTACAGTAGCCATACAGAAAGTGCTCTGGCAACTATACTCTTTCTGTAATGCACACTCTTGTGATTGGTAACATACTTTCGTAGAAGGGGGTTTAGAGAGAGATTTAGGACTTAGATATTTTACAGGTAGCCGCCTCTCTCCTTAAGGGCATCTATATTTATAGGCCATCTTTGGTCATTTATAATTTGCTTCTCATGAGAGCAAATTGCCTGATTGTTTTTGTGGTATCTTAGGGGAGTCTTGCTTTCACTGGGGTGAAGTAAGGTAAGTTAGTCGTCTTTCAAGGTGCTAGTCTGAGTTGTGCAAAGTGCAAAGGGTTCAGGCTATCCTAGAGGCTTCGGGTGAGCTGCATATTCTTACGACCAATAGAGGTCTCAGTATTGCATTAGGTATATGATTTCCCTTATGAGTTAAGTTAACTAATAAGAGGTAGATACAAAAAAATGTTGTGCTCGATGTAAGCAATTGTCATCTTTCCACGAATGATAACTGAACATCATTGTTTTTTAAGTCGATATGCTTTTATATGCCGGTGTACAATTACCACCTGTATATATACAAGTGTTGGTAAGATGGGCATAAATATCATAATTGTGATTTATAACTCATCATGAAAACTCTAAGTCAAGATCATTAAAGGTGGTGCAAAAATTGTAATAACGGTTGTGTCTTGTACAACCTCTTCTTTGGTACTAAGCCCTATGTGGGAACAAGTCAATATTGTGCAATAGTATGGGTGTCTTATTGAACCTTGTTCTCAAACTGGTGGAAAGATGTGGTCGACCAAAGAATCACAACCGTGGTGCTGGTCACATTCGTAGATGTACAATTGTTTTATAACCTCTCTTGTCTATTATGAAGTTAATACTCGACAAGGTGCGCCCTCCACTTAGATAGGTGAATGATGACTAAATTATTGGCGATGGAACTCTTCATTCTATTGACAAGCCTCGTGTTTTGTTTTTTTGTGGGATGAGCGGACGAAAGGGTAAGTGTATGGCAACAAACACCATTATTGTGGTGGTTTGAACTGTGTATTCTAAGAACCGTTGCGTGTACTTCAAGACAGGAGTGCGTTGCTTCAGCACCGAGATCTTGTCCCTATCGGCCTTGACTGTGTTCATGGGTTGCCAATAGTCACGAAGGGTTCGAAAGAAGAGAGTCTAAACACCGGGTACTTCGTCGTTTTTTACCATTACTCTCCACCACTCCCCAGCTGCTCTTTTCAGTAGGGCTCCAGCGTAGTAAACTTTATCACGATCACATAAGCTGGAAAAATTCTCAAGGTAATTCGCCATTGAAAACAACCACGCGTCAAGGTTCTTGTGCTTGGCAGGGTCAAACTCATCGGGGGTCTTCAACTTAGGCCTCCTCACGTCTCTCTCCGCGCTTCCATGTGCTCTATCATCAAAACAAGATTCCAAGGTGGGGACTGTATCGCTCAGGTGAGCATTCTGCAGTGAAACATTCTCTAATTCCGAAGGACTCGCTCTTACATATCACCCGTAGACCCGCCATGGTCTTCCATACTGTCGGGTCACGAGGGATACCTCCAGCACTAAGGTAAAAGGGGTTAAACAACACTACAATGCACAACGGAATGCTTATATGAACCACTCGTACCAATAGTAAGGCACACGACATCCACAAGGAAGAGCTTAAGAGTTCATTAATTTAAAAGAAGAGAATACAAGATTATGTACAAAGTACACTCACTCAAAAAGCCCCCCTTTTCTTAATGTCTACAGTCATTTAAGCTAGCTAGCCGGTAACTAGCTCAACAATACAACTGTAACGCTATGTACACGTGGCAGCCCTCGGTCTGCCGTGTCCTAACCACACTAGGTTCTATTAGTACTACATCTATCACATTCTGCTGCGTTGGTATGCTGCCATGCTGCGCTTGCCGTGTCCTAACCACACTAGGTTCTATTAGTACTACATCTATCACATTCTGCTGCGTTGGTATGCTGCCATGCTGCGCTTGTCTGACATCGCAGCTCCGCTGCTCTGACATAACAGCAGCGTTGTCGAACACTGCAGTCATAGCAAATGCTCCATTCTACCCTCAACCCACTAAGTCCTTGTAACCCTGTTACACTATACATTGTAAATTGCACCTTGTGCCAATACGAGAAAAGGGCCTCGAGTTAAAATTTTACTATAAGAGGCGATCTTGGGTATGATATTAAAACCGATTTCAAACAACGGATTTGGGTTGAGTTACCATAACCTCTAATAAAGCGCGCAAATTGTGTTTGGAGGTGATATAGATGTTTATCAATGTGTTATCATACGAGTAGGTGAAAATTGTAGAAGGCAAATTCAAATGACCTAATGGAGTGTTGAGCGTCGTTGTGATGTCTAGTTTTGTTGGAGGAGATTGTTAGTGTTTGCCAACTGAAACGATACCAGGATAGGTGTTTGTAAGTTTACAAGAACATATATGAAAGTTAGGCCTCGATTGAGATACATAATTGTCACAAATAACGCTTTATTGTTGCTTATTATTTTGTTTTTGATTTTTCGAAATTAAGTGAGCTTGAAAACGACCGTTGGGCCAATGCGTAACGCAACAAAATTGTGATTTTGAAATGGTTGTTGTGGACAAAGACACTAAAAGGGTCACTAACACTGTCACCTCGTTCAAGTGAAACAACAAGATAAGCTTTTGCGATTACGACAGCCTACCAATCTGATTAAAATGTGCATCAAGCTCATTTAAGGCTAGCCTCAACGTACCCGCAACTCATCGTCTCTCCTTTGCAACAAGTCGATTCCAAGTGTTTTATATGTTAGATGAGATGAGCTGGGCAACATTTGGTACCAGAGGATCGATTGTCGTTGAATTACCTACGGCTCCTGAAGTAGTCTGCGAACAACGAGAGACCAGTTTGGACGATAATCTACTGAATAGCGTGTATACTTCGCGCATCTGGTTCAATGTGAAGTAATGACGAAAATACCCATAGCGCGAAAATGAACACGAGCTAGGTGAGTAAATGACAAAGGTAAGAGGTTGTTTCGTTTTCTACTGTTGTCGTCACGTGGATATGTCCTACGTGGCATATATCTGCCAATAGCTTGTAGGAACGTAGTAATTGGAAGGTGACAAGTGGAGTGGCCTGTTACACATGTCCCCACGGTCGATGGAATGTTTAAGGTGGAATTCGACCATATTACGGACAACTTTGAATATGTACATAATTTGTTACTAACAAGTCGAGTTCTGATTCGCTAATAATGTTTTTTCACTGGGCTTGGTCTACTCTCCAGTAAATTCTTCCCGGCAACAAAACTGGCTGATTTCTATGTAGCATTAGACTTTTTATATATGCAGTTTAACGCGATGCGACATTTACGCGTCTGCTTCTATTCACGACTCTGTGAGCACATAGAAATGATCTATCCTTGTCTCTACAACGATTGGCCCACTAGTTCCAATCCAAGCCTTCGCCGGACGACATACCCATTCCGAGCCTTCCAACACCTCCTGTTCCGGATCTTCGCTCGAAAGAGAGCTTCGTTACTGGCGAACGTTATTTAGATTCGGTACCCCTTCAATAATGAACTATCTTTATATATCGCTTCTTGTTCTTATAAAAATTTGGAAATTGTGGCTGGTACAGCCATGTTCGGAGGGTCTCTACTTCGGCTCGGAAGAGGCGTGCGCTAAACCTTACTTCCGGGTACCTTACAAGCGTCCTTCCCTAAAATACTTTTCCTTCCTGTTCCCAATCTTCGCATCTCCGAAGTCCTAACCTTCTTTCCTGGACTGGAAAACTTCGGTACAGCGTTTGAGAGGGAGATATGGCCGTTACAGCTTCAAACCTGTGTAGTTCGAACTGTGACATTGCCAGGTAGTACGGCTTCTTCCTTTATAGATTCTGCCCTCCAGCTCGCCACGTGGCACATGTGTCCTTCCGTACACTCGCTGTTTCCTGCGTCATCAGTCCATTCACCACATCACGATGATGGGAGAAGAAAGTTGCTGTGTCCATGGCTTCATCGTTCGGCTACAAGTTGATATTTAGCCATAGTTTTGCCATAATTTAGTTCAGGATTGTGTTTTGTACATTTAGGGTTCTGAATTCCAGCAGGACTTTAGGCCAAGGTAGCAAAGCTGGCAGAATCCACCTTTTCCCTGACTGCCTGGCTGCAAGATAGCAGGGAAATTGAAAAGGAAACCTCGCCGGAGCCACAAGAGAGAGACGACATGGCGGCATACAATATGCCGCCCGGTCCCAACCTTGTAGAGCATCACTCTCTCGAGCAGCACCACGGCTTGGGAGTCCACGGGCTTCAAGAGATGAAACGTCCGGGCTTGCAGTCCGTACAATCAGTACAGTCAGTTCAACAATCCGTGCATGGACTGTCAGGAATGCAGGGTGGCATGCAAGCAGCAATGACCGGAGGAAGCATTCAGAATGGCATGCAGAGCTCCATGCAGGGCAGTTTACAAAACAGTCTGCAGGAGTCCATGCAGAATGCGATTCAGAACAATATGCAGGGATCTATGCAAGGTTCTATGCAGAATGGCTTGCAAAATGGTATGCAAGGAGGAATGGCGCAAGGGAGGATGCAGCAAGGAGGTTTGTCGGGGTCAATGCAAGCAGAGCTGCGGCAGAACTCTCAAAGTGGAGATGGCCTTCAGGTATGGATGGTTAAGTCACGTATTGTTTTTATGGGTTCCGGGAACAACAATGACGATGTTTGCAAATTAGGATGATTAGATGCTTGATTGAATTGCATCCAAATGACCGGAGGCTGTTCTGAATTACTATAGCTGGTTGTAGTTCTCGTGTCGAGTGTAACAATGATCTGGTTTAGTCTTTTTTCGAGACACAAGTTAGGTGTGACTGTCTGTTATGTCAGCACGTATATGTCTGTTTAGGAGCATCGAATACAAATTTATCCTTTTGAATGAGGTTTGATAATGATTTTTATGATTTATTAGTGCTCAGCTCGGCTGGAAGCTGGTGGTGCACAAGCTCCTATTTTGTTAGTTGTCTAATTGAATTGAATTACTCCAAGCAATGTAGATCAACTTTGAGGTCAAGCGGAAGGCTCCTCTTGGTATCGCCCATTAAGAACTAAGAGTATTCATATTCCGCAGGGGACTTCAAAATTTTGGCTTGTCTTAACATATTCAAAATTATTTTCATCCCTCATTCATCTCTGAAGAAATTATATGCCTATTTCTGATGGACAAATTGGTCAATTGGAAGCATGGACGAAACTTGTCTGTTTGCCTTACATGTATCTTGCGGGGAAGGAACCTTGTAGAGTGCTGCATATTCTTGTGGTGAGACTGCACCAGAATGATAATACTCATTTGTCACTTTTTTATGATCTAGTGTTACTTGCTTGTTGAGTGGAGGCAGATGTCTGTCAAACCATTTGTATCTTTGCTTTGTCGTTGGCCATGGTCCATGAATGTTGGCTATAGACTTCTTTGCATGGGTATTTTTGAACAGGGAATGGAAGACTCAAACTTGAGTGAAGGTGTGCCACAAGAATATGATCAAGGGCTGGCTCTACAATCTGTCGGAAGTGAAGATGGTCATTTAGACGATCATGAGGATCAGCAACAGAATTTATATGGAACACTTAGTATACATGGTATGCCAAATCACCGTCTGGCTCAAACTGTTGCTGAATGGCAAATTTGATGGTCTGAAGCCGTCTTTGTGTTAATTTTGGGGCCGTTAGAAGTTGTGGTGATGGGTCGTGACCCAGAAAGCAAATTCGAACTGAAAGTCCTGATAATGGTCTAATGTTCAATGTTAACCAAATGGTTTTGATGTCGGCAACAACAATTTTGTGGGTCAACCACCCGGATGTTTGTGATTGTTGTGAGTGGTGGTGGTCATTGTCCTGTACATGCTCCCCCACTGAACAACAGTCTGATTTTTTTGTATTTTTTTTAGGTTTATTTATTTATTATTAAGGAGTAGAACTGACGTACGTGTGAGAAAATATGAGTGCCGGCAGTTGATGGGTGTCGAGGAGTGAAATTGGATCTTGAGGATGTCTTCTTTGAAGATACCTCCACAACTTTAGTGCACCAGTCGATTTTATGAATGTTTAACGACAATCTTATCATGTCGTCCGACATTGTTTAATTTCTTTCAGTCTCTTTCTAATTTTTAGCAGGTGTAAAATAAAAAGGATAGGTACACTGTTTGGTTTGAATATGCTTTCCCTTGTTTTATTGCAACTCCCCCTGTCCTTAATTGCTTTTAAAGTTGTGATTGCCAATGTTTTTGGTACAGATATATTGCCTATAGAAGCTGCAAGGGTTCGTTTCCTGCACCTCCTGGTGGACCATTTCATTACTTACCATATTGTGCCCGTACAAGACCAGCCTCCTCTCAAGCACAATGAAAAAATAAAGAAAAGAAAGCTAAAAGAGGTAAGCTGCTGGATAGCTGGCATGGGCCAAGTGATTAGCAAGTTTTTGATTTGCAGGTCCGGCTTTTGAATCTTTGCTACTCATATACATAGGCTCATATATGACCTGTGCCTCTTTTCTGCATGTGCTTGTTTTCTTCCCTCCCTTGTTTAATATCAACTTTGGAGTTTCAATAAATCTTCGTATGGCTAGAAGGAAGGATGTCATGCTGACTAATTGAACTCATCTCCAAGTTCTTTTCATGTTGCAGTTTTTTGATTTGCAAATTTGGCATCCATGGTCGTATACTGTGCCATAGTGTGGATATTTGTTAAAATATGCCTATGCAAAGTGAGAGGTGTTATTTAGTATGTTTGATTTGACGAACAATCAAGGACTTTCTTGTTGAATATGCTTTAGGTTGGCAACGTTGATTGTGAGTAGTTCTTTTTTTTTGAGACCATGACAACCAAAGCTTAAAAAAAAAACAACATTAATTCTCACGGAGAGAGTTTGAGTATAATTGGGTCCCCTTCAGCATCAAAAAACTGAAAAAAATGATTTTTTTTTTTTTTCGAAGTAGGTGTTGATCCCAATATTGGTGAATTGTTTCCTTCAAGGGCACAGATGAATTCAAAAGCTGCATATGAAGGAGACCCCCAATATCTTCTGCCCCTGATTTATGTTGCAAACATGTACGAGACTTTGGTTGGAGAAATCAATGCGCGAATGTCAGAAACTGAAGGTCTCCAAGGAAAGTCTATGGGGCTTGCATTAGAGGCGGCTGGAGGCTTGTACCGACGGCTTGTTGAAAAATACCCAAAATCAGGTAATGAAGTGTTGGTATTAAATCATGGACTGACAAGAAGTCCATGTAGCGGTGCGTAACTGCATAATTTCTTTCTGTGATAGTATGGGTCTTCAAACTGCGATTTTCTTCATCTCATTTTCCTGCTATGGTGGCTGTTATTCTTGCGTGCTATGTTGCAGTTTGCTTTGGGAGTTGGAGGAAGATGACGCGTGCCGTTACTGTTGCATCCTAGCGAGGTTGTAGCTGTTAATGAACAAAGTATTCTTGAGTTCTTTTCTGGTTGAAGTGACGCAGAAGATTCCACTGGAGCTTTTGAGAGTTGCAAATGTGTTATTGCATTTGACGATTGTGTGCGCAGCAGCCGAAAAGAACCTCTTACATTTTTTGTTCATTAACGGCTACAGTCTAAGTTGTTGGTGCAGTAACTGAAAATAGTACAATTGCAACATCACGTAAACGTTTATTCTTAAAAAAAGTTATTCTTTCCAGGGACCAGCTATGTAAATCCAAAATTATTCTAGTAACCCCTACAGTCTTCAATTCCATGAATTATTCTCTTTTGACATCATTTTGACTTGAACATCCCTCCCATCATCACTGCTATGAAACTCGGAGGTGGACCATTTGAACTGGTTCTGACTCTTTCTGTTCAATTGTACTCTTTGGCCTTCTTTGCAGGGAATGTTACTTCATTTAAGCGACGAGAGATGGCATCTGCTCTTGAAGCTCGAGCGAAGTTCCCATCCCTGGTGACTGGAGATGAGAAACGAGTTCGCTTTATTGTCGTACATGGATTAGAACTCCTGGAGAGGCCCACCACCATGTGCCCAGAAGATGCTGAATGGTGAGCATCAATTTCCTTCCGATGAAGTCTATGTTTGCGAATCACCTTTGTGTAGCATTTGGGCCCTCAGGAGTTTTTAATAGCTGTATTTGGTAGTTCTAGGCAATAATACTATGGTTTACAGGAAAGTTTAATTATGCTGAATGTGACAGCTGGCGATAGTTGTAGATGGAAGATAAGTACCTGTCTTGAATTGTCTTTTATTTGTTGTTAGACACCATAATTTTTTTACTTTTGGGATAAGGCACTGTAATTCCTCTGAGTAGTTATGACAGGTTGTAGGCGAGTGAGGTCACTGCAAGCTCATTAAATCAGAAGCGAGGGACTATCTTCTGGAATGTATATAGTAATGCAAACCTGGCAAGGCTCTTAAACATGAAGCTTCTCCTTATGTACTTTACCATGTCCAACAAGATTGTTGCCTCGACCCCTTCAATTGGTTTTGGTCATGTTAATTTTGTGTCACGAGCTTCCAGGCTGTATGTGCTCTCACTGGAATTGTTCTTTTCCATTATAAGTTGAACTATGCAAACAACTTCTGTCTCAGTTATGGACTAGAAGTGTTTTTGGAGATTTATACGTTTTCCCTGTTTCAAATAGCATCTGTTTTGATTTTTTTTGTGCGGAGAGTGTATTTGCTTTTTTTTCACAGGTTCAGAAGGATAACTGGACGCCATGAAGTGGAGATTTATCCAAGAGATTACAAATTTTACTCTGCTCGGACAAAAACACGGAGACCAGCGACTGCAAGTTCTCTTCAAATGTCCCACATGGTGAGATGTGTTAAGATGCATGGTGTAGCGTGTGATCATACACACCACATTATTTGGGGAATAATAGATCTAAGATGGTGGGAAACATCAGGCTAGTGCATGTAGAATGTCGTTATATTCGCATATGAAGGTATAGTACACCGTGAATCGCTATTAGCGTTAATGTTTTTTTCGTCTCTTAAAACATCTTTTCTCCGTACACACTTGTCGGATTGTGGATCTGACGGTTGCGATTGTAAGGTAATATTTTCAGCTTACGAGTGGTGGTCTTAAATTGAAAATTGGACAAATGTGTACGGAGAAAATATGTTTTCAGTGGCGAAAAAATAATTAACGCTAATTACGATTCACAGTGTAACTGTACTGTATGTTCACAAGTACAATTTGCTACACATTTTTAGTGGACGAAATTATTGACTTTGGTACTTTCTCCATTCCCTATAGTACAGTGTTTGTAGTATATGCACATGTATACGTGTTAGTAAGTACACCTTTTGCTTCTCATCTTAGGGGACAGAGTGAAAGCCTTTATTTTGTTTGCCAATATGGTGCCATATTTACGGATGCTACTTGTCACTAGATTTGTGTCTCTTGTTTTAACTCTTCGTTTGTCCACAACCATGCTTGAGGATTCATTGGTGACGAGGGAGGCCTGCGAGAGTATTTATGGTTTGATCGAAGTCTTTGGCAATTGTGGCGAATAATGTATTATCCTTAAGGAGGTTATGGCTTATTAATGCGAATTTGAGCTTCTTCAGATGTGTTATAAATTGCTCTGAA
Source organism: Zygnema cylindricum (assembly GCA_037447655.1). NCBI lineage: Eukaryota > Viridiplantae > Streptophyta > Zygnematophyceae > Zygnematales > Zygnemataceae > Zygnema > Zygnema cylindricum. Next base: position 70,826 of record JBBHKE010000156.1, on the reverse strand, counting down.
TTTGTTTGCTGCTTCTAAATCTGAAACTTTATTTTATATCATATTTGTAGTCCTTTTTGTGACACTTTATTATGTTGCAGAAAACGTGGATGATTGTTGTGTGATGTCGTCTGTCTCCTAAGTTTTTGTTATTGGTCATTCTCACCAGTGTTCGCTTTCTTGGACTTCCTAGCTGGTTGTATTGAAAGGTTTCATAGAAATCAGAGGACCAACAGGCTTTTTGTTATCTATCTTCCTTCGCATCTCTGTGTGACAATATCATTTGGAACTTGATCGTTAGTACGTTTTTGAGCACATTTAGCCGGGTTCCATGTCTTTCATGATGTTAATGCAGTGGGTGCATTGTTTCTTAGCTTAGTTAGTTAGAAGTCAGAATGACATGTGAAACTTTTTTTTTCATTTGGCGTACAAACTATACATCCGGAAACCTGTATGGGTCCACTGTGACTTAATTCAGATCTGTTGATGGGGAGGACAGATATGTGATAGTTTTTGACAAGTGGGTCATGGGATGATTTTGTTTGCAGTTACCTCCTGGGATGTCGGTCTCATCAGCTCATCAACACACTCAACATCATCAGGGCCCTCACACACATCAACAACATGGGCCCATGGCTACCACTCATGTGGGACGACCTGTGATGCAGTCTCCTGGTCATATGGCAGCATTAATGGCTTCACAGGTACATCATTCTTCTTTTTACCATCTTACGACAGGTCCTATCTATGTCTCTTTGTTCTGTCTTGAAAAAGGAACTTTTGTATCTTTTCCAGGCTTTCAATATCAAAATTACTTAGGCTTATTACTTGTCACATACAGCTCTCCCAATTTGCAGCGTCAGTATTGTGTTGTGCCGACATCGACCAAGTGGGCCTGCCCGAAATAAATGTCATTTTTTTTTTCCAGAAAAAACTGGTTCTATATTAGTGCGAAACTGCTGAAAATAAATCAGTCCATGGCCTTTTTGGACATGGTGTCTCACTCTTAATTAACTAAGATGTAAACGAGGTATATCCGAACTGCTTGTTCAGTAAATCATTAGTAGACTGGTTGAGGAAAGAAACATGGTTGATAAAATGTGATATTTTTTCGAAAAAGAAAGTGCCCCTTTGAAAGTACTCTGGTCACTAATGTGCGAAAAAAGTTCTGCACGTGCCAATTCCGGTTTGCATTCAGCAAAGCGTAAACACTATTTCCGGGTTGTGGCGGCCTAAATTCCCTACCGGGGCGCGATCGTTTTTCACCTCACGGGTCCTGACAGACAAGGTTGAGTTGCACGATATGGCCTTTCTTTATCTTGACGTTTTCTCCCTCTTTCCTCTCCACCACATTATAGATCTCGTCAAGGGCTTTCTTGAGTCTTTTTTTGTGTTGTTTTTCTGTTCTCTCAATGTTTGTGGCCTCATTTGGGGTTGTAAAATGTGCCCCAAATTGTTTGGGTTCTTTGGTAAACCGTTAACCTGTCTGGTCCCTGGTCTTTTCATGAGTGGCCTTAAACTGCGATTAGGTTTTGAGGCCAGTAAACGTGAGATGCCTCTAGGTATGTCCGTCACGTGGTTATGGTTGTCGCCAACCTACATGTCTTATGGTAAAAGGTATCTGGTTCTAATTTGTGTTGTCGTATTTTTTTTGGTTTTGTCTGTTTTAAGTGTTGAAGTATTGCAAGCCAATTATTCTAATTGGTATTTTGCAACAGTCATACCATGGGCGATTTCTGATTTCTGTAGGCGATTTTTTTTTATATTTTCAATTTCCTTGCATAATCCAAGAAACAGACTACCTTGCTTTGTTGCTGTCCCTTGTCTTAGGTCTTTCCTTTCTTGCGTTTATTGTATTGCTGTTGTATTAATTTTTTGCTGACGTCTTTCTGCGGAAATATCTGGGTGTGGCAGTCAACAGGTCCAGCAAAATTTTGTGACGAGTGTGGGACGCCTTATTCACGCGATTCTTCAAAATTTTGCTCTGAGTGTGGTATGAAACGACCAGGAGTCTAGCGAAATGTACCATTCTTGCTTTTTTAAAATCAATTGCTCCCGTGGTCTCCTTCTTTAAAAGTCCCATTTTTCGAAATCTTATTTTTCAAAGTAGAACCGTGTGCAGACACACCTCGTTAGGTGCGTCTCGCATGAACCCGCAACCATTTTCCATTAGGCATTTTGGGCTGATTTTGAAGCCGCTTACTCTACCGTTGTCTCATTTTGTTAGAAACATTGCTTTACCACGGATCAAGTCAGAAGAGGATCTTGATGTCCAAGCACGCCGGCGAGTAATTATAGTTTGGCCTTTTTGTAGAAGTAATTTTTTTGCGTTTTCTTTGTAAATACCTTGCATTGATGCTTGTATTGAAGGTAGAAGATGAATCATTGGCAGATTTAGTGGTGCTGGTGAATAGGAAATAGTGCATGAGGCACAGTTGGTGGTAGCAATCGATCCCAGTAGTTCTCTGGGCAAATAAGAAAGTCAACGAAGTTGATGTACTGATCGCTTATCAATACACAATCCCACTGGAAGAAGTGACTGGAGCGTTGTACAGCGTTTCCATTTGTGTATTGTGCAATGTGTTTGGAATTTCAATTGTCCTTAATTGTGAAAGCAGTGGAATATGTAAATGTGTGTTGCTCTCTATTTATTGCCCAGGAGTGATGTTATTGATAGTGGCATTGGGTCAATTTGTGTAAAGAGACTCTTTTTTCTGTAATGTCGTAAGATCTTGTTATATCTGTAACAACCTTTATTAAGTCGGACGATGGTAAGCCTCACCAAGATTGGACTTCTATTTTTTTTTGAGTTGTCATGTTGTGTATTTAATAACACAATTTGCAGCGTCAGTGTGTACTTGGTTGTGGCAATGCTGACATTAGTTTATTTAAGACCTAGAACACACTTAATTCCACTAAATTTATTGAGTTTTGAGCAATTTTGTAGCGCTTTCAAGTAAACAGGTCAGTTGCATATGTTAAAATTCCCTTGACATTTTTGTTGGATGCATGAATACATCTCATGTCATAGCAGTTTTTGACATGTTGAACGTTGTTGCGCTTTCTTCCCATTTTCGATCAAAAACACAGCCAGAAATCCCACAAACCCGTTTCCCTTCTTTTTTGCTGTCTAATGAGTACACAGATTGCTTAGTTTCTTTTTTGAGTTAGGGAGCTGGCAACCAATTCCAAATTTTCTGATATGCAGCTGCCGCCAGCACTTTTATGCAATTTCAACTCCGAAGATACATTTGCAGTTTCAGTCCATTTTTTATGGGATTTTCACATGTAAAGCTAAGCAAAACGGGATTCCCTGTAATGCAACTGGCCCAGGAAACTCATTCACTCATTCATTCTAAACTGAAGATCTTTATAAAAGAACCTGGGCCGAGACACCACTTATGCACATGGTTAAAGTAAAAATCAAAATAAAGGTGACTCGAAACACGAGGCAAACTCACGAAACAAACATATCGCCGAGAACAAATGACAATAAAATGAACAACCAAAAAAACACAAACAAAAATAAGCAACCGAAACAAAGTAAAACTCAAATGGTCCTACGAATTCTTAACAAACACAAAACTATTCCAATCCAATTCCAAAACTGGCACATAACTACTCAAGTCGGTCTCCTTATAACAATGCCACTAAACATAATCATAGAGAAAATATTTGCATGATTTAGACCCACCCGTCATCATATGTTTGGTGCGGATAGATATAATCTTGGACAACAATAACATTAACTCAAAAAGGTAACAATAAATTAAGTTCCCAGAGATTACTCCTTCCCTTAAAACTAACTGTCCTTAAAACTAACTGTCCTTAAAACTCCCAAATAATGACCACTTATTGCAACAAAGTTATAATTAAACTTATTTTTACCTTTTTACTAACATTGAAATAACAAAGGGTGAAAAACAATGCTGCCTAGAGATAATAAATGTACTTATTTCTTTAAACCATCGTCTTGTAACTTCAACTCCACACAAACAATCGAATACATAACACTTTAAGGATTAAAGCTTTTGTATTAAGATGCACTGCATTGGAATATTCCTCGAGTGTGAACAAATCAAGCAAGAACAAAATATACTTGCTGTACTTATTATGTATACTTTCTAATACATTCGATGAGACCAAACGTTTAAACTGTATGGAAATCCTTAAAATGTTCCTAGCAAAAGTTAAGGTTAAAAACCGTTAACCAAGAAGGTTTGCACCACTTCATCGCCTAAAAAGCTTAATGCGTCAACATGATGGGCTTTTTAGTATTGAGCCGAAGCTTTGATTACTGTCGTCAATATCTATATGAGAAGGGTATGTGTTTGAGGTTGGATATGCCGGATTATGAGGTCGACCATGTGGATGTGTGTCCAATGGCAACATAGGAATCTCATCATCAGTGATAGGAATAATTTCTTCAACTTCCACCTCCTCTCGTGAGCTCGCATTTCTTTTCAGTCGAGCAAAAGAATTTCCTACAAGATTCCCTAACCAGAAAAAAAAACGCAAACGCTTTAAGGAACAGCAGGAGTCAGAGATGCCATTTTGCACTTTATAGGCAAAATTAATTAGCAATAAGTAATGTTGGGTGTCAGGTAAAATCATATCGCAATAAGTTCGATATTCGATATATTGATTATCGATGGGTCAGAGGCGATATATTTGGTAAAAGGTGGGTATCCGTTTAGATCCAGTACGGAAAATCTTTGTGCGCCCCACCCCCCCCTCCCCCCCCCCCCAAACAGAGCGTGCGCCACCGGGGGGGGGGGGGTGGGGTGGGGTGGGGGTTTTGGAAAAAAAAAATGACCTAGCGTCACTTCGATATATCACGATTGAAATATACCGTGATATCGGCCGACATATCACAGAAATATCGCGATATTAAGTTCCTCGATATATCGAAGCGATATATCGATTATCGGGTACCCAAACTTCGGTACATATCGAATATCGGCAAGGGGCCCTCGATACCCAACATTAGCAATAAGTACTAAGTGTAATGTAACTACTTATATCACTACCCAGCATCTAACTTTGTTGTAAATAATCAACAACCACTAGGGGCTTGATAGGGAGTGTATATACTCAAATCACATACCATTGAGATTCGATTCCACAGGATTCTGAGAGACAGGAAGTGATTCATCTGTCGGAAACGATCCTCGAGAGACGATATTTTCACTCGGTTGATGAGATGAGTATGGTAATTCTGGACCACATACCCAACCATATCTTAAGACCAAATGTCAGAATAACAAGCCGAAATTTCACAAAACAAGTTGACAACGGATAACAAAAACAGGTCAAGAGCAACATTTTAGGGTTTTTTGGGTTTTTTTAAGGTAAAAAGATTTGCCTCATTCCCAAAAATCTACCTCGAAACATCCCAGTTTACAGCCACGATGGAGCAACGGATCTTAACTTTATAATGATAAATATGAAAAACATTAGTCAATAAAACATCAGGAGGGAAGGACGGGCTTGACGTTGCTACAGAACTTTGAAGTCTGGTTGAGGCATGAACTGAAAGTTATCCACAAGAAGGTAAATAACACAATCACGTATTCAAGCAAAAGATATCGAAACCACAACCACATAGCACCTATCCGCTTGGAAAAAACGAAGAAAAGCCGCAATAACTCCCCACAAAGGATCAAAAAGAAAAAAATGAGGTAAAAATATGAGAGAACTCTAATCGCGAAAATGAAATCAGGTCGACTTCTCCTATTTTTCCACGATACGAAAAACATGAAAGCTTATTGTAATTGCCCCAATAATAACAGTAAAGAAAAAGAAGAAGAAGTAGGACTAAATAAAAGAAAAAGTAAGACTAAATAAAAGAAAAGGAAGACTACATAAAATGTGCCAAACTGTTGATGCTTATCTAAAACAGGTGAGTTTTAAATTTACCTGAGGGAAAGAGTGGAAGCGGACGAAATTGAATAAAACTTAAGACAGCAAAACCCATTCCTGCAGAGACATCCAAACGCCACAGAAGAACAAATACATAAGTCAATCACACAAAAGATGAACATCAAACTTGCTAATAGTGCAAAAACAAAAAAAACAAAAAACAAAACTGGTGAACACTGCCTTGTTCCATCACCGATCTATGATTGAAACCAATTTAGAAGTCACAGGTTAGAAAAAATGACATGAATGGACGAGTCAAGAAACAAAAACTGATCCATCTCTGGCTCGGCTGTATTTCTTCTTAGCTTTAGCAGTTCAGTTCAGTTCAGTTCAGTTCAGTATTTGCTCATCGCTAGTGGAGTTAGTAAATTAAAAATTTACTACACTAATTTATGTTTCGTGACATGGTCTACCATGGGCCACTTAACTAAGTAGTGTTGTTAACACTGATTTACAATTTTAAGTCAAAAACACACACTCATACTAGAGAGATTAACTCTACAGTAATAGTGATGGGCAGTGTAGCATAGTAGGCCAGGCTGGGGACTGAAGTTGAGCAGTACGCCTATAAATTTGTGAAAATTTAAGGAAGTGTTTTTATCTAGTAATGAGTACTATTACTTCATTAAGACTTTATTAAGAAAGCACGATGGTAAACCATCTGAGTACATATGAGCAAAAATAAAATAAAAAAATAGACACACCTAACAGGCTTCCCACAACAACGTCTTCCCAATGGTGTTTGTAATCGGTTACTCGAGAGACCGCCACAAAGGTTGAAATTGCTAAAGGAAGGAGAACAAAAATAAGCTTAAAAGGTCGGGCAGGATGAGAGTACAAGAGGGATTTTGTGGCAAGTAAAAGGGCCAAATATGACATTCCTGCGAATGTATCTGCAATATTGGCAAAACGGCAAATTATTGGTTGAACCATTTACAGTTTTTAATAAAGGTTAGGTGTGGTTGTAGTCGCTTTCAAATTCAGAAAACAGGCACCATGTATCGCTATTAAGTTAATGCTTTCACCTCCGTCAAAAAGTTTTTCTCCACACACTTAAAAAAATTCGCTTAGAAGTGACCAGTAGAAAGGCTGTGTTGTTTAAGGATTCTTTGGGATTTTTTACCTTTAAGGTTGCCAGTTTTCACTGGAAAATCAAATCACTGTGTATAGAGAAAAACAAGTTTGAGAGAGATGCAAAAACTTCAGCTCTAATAGCAATACGAGGTAAAGATCCGGTATCATCAACTTACAGTAAAATTCTTTACTGAGTCATTAAAAACTCCATACCCGACCCTTCTTAAAACAACCACCGATCCTTCATAAAAGCATGGGAGATATTTCTGAGGCCTTTCTAAAAAGTATAGTCATAATGAGCAAATGATAATCAATATATTTTTCTTACAAGATGCATGACCACTGGGGAAGCTCTGGCAGCTGGAGGAAATATCCGACCGGGGAACCGAACAAACAACATCTTCATCGTTTAAACCATATTTCTGCAAACCCTCCCAATACAAACTGTCTCAATACATAATCTCTCGATAGATAATCTCTCGATAAATATCCTCTCAATACATAATCACTCGATACATATCTCTCGACACATAATCTCTCCATACATTATCTCTGCAATCATAATCTCTCGATACATAATCTCTCAATACATTATCTCTTGATACATAATCTCTCAATACACAATCTCTTGATACATAATGTATGATAAAAAAAAACAGCCAAAAGTTTTTTTTTTTTCCGGTAGGATTGAGTAAATAAGCATTTTAAGGAGATGTAAGTGTATTTATGTGCATTGTATTGCTAGTCAGCGAATCTCTTGTTTGTCAAGAATGTTGTACTTAACAAAGGTGAACTCTGACTAAGTCCAGTTAGAGCTTAATAGCTCAGTGCCGCCAGGTTTTCATGAAATCCTTCTTTTAGATGTCACATTAATCTTCACATACACTATCCTACCACAATCCCCAAATTAAAGTGTCTTCTCTACTTAAAGCGCAAATATGAACGCCCTTCTATATTAACCATTTATAGTGCAAACGAAAATGACAAGGTTGACCACAAAAATGCATTTTCCCTTTTGATAAGATGGTTTTTGTTATGTGGGCGAGACAAAATATTCCTATTTCTACAACATTTACAAAAATGGAGGTCCTGCATTTCTCTAAGACCTATAAGAATTGGTCAAATGAAAGACAAGTCGCAAAAATGAATTGGATTCTTGGCGCTCTTCTGTGAGCTTCCGATATTAAAAATATATTCAGTAATCAAGAGGAGTCCAAGTTAAAGTTAAAAATTAAACTCACAAACACCCCATTTGGAAAACAATGAAGGCCGAAGTTCGGCCGAGGTCGACCGACAGCATTTTTTAAAACATTGGTGACTATCCACGTCAAAATAACGGCGAAAAGAAGTCCTGAATCCCAACGGTTGACAAATTTGAATCCAATGAATCAAGCATTAGAAGCACCACAGATCTGACAATCTTACAGAATAATCTGATACATTGCCTGATATAACAAAAGAGCTGTTTTTTATCAACTAAAAAGACTACATTGATTTTTCTCGAATTCCAAGGTACCTTCAATATTCATGTGCATCAATAATGTTAAGGTTCTTTGATTTTCCATACAATATTTTTCACTAATGAAATGGATGTTGCTTGTTTTCCATAACAATAGACATTTTTTGACATGCTCGTATGTTATTCAGACATTTTTTGACATGCCCGTATATTATTCGCAAAACTTTTGCTCGTCAAAGCTTAAATGTTCATAAAGATCAAGTGAATTTGGTAATAAATTATTGAAGACAATGCACATAAACTTGATGATTACACGAATTCCGTAAAAAAGAAGTTTGCAAAGTGGAGATTGGAAGACAGAGAGTTATAAGACTAAAGCTTCGCATGAATAGGATTCATGCAAGAACATGAGAAGAAAGAATTGAAGGACGAGGAAAAAGGATAATATGATAAGCAATTCATCAGTCACTCTTGTGTCCGTGTGGTCGATAAAAGTCTTACCGAGACAATCATGGTGCAACTGTTCAATATTCTTATCCAAGAAAAAGAAAAACAAGAACACGAGTATCGGAAACGCTAAAGATATCACCTGCGGTCAAACGACCAAGCAGATAACCTGAAATGAAATAAAAGTGCAAAGACGAAAGCACATATATACAATAGTTTGAAACTGGGGATGTGAAATTCTCACAGAATAACACGGGAAGGAGGTCTTAAGTAAGTTAAAAAGAAGTAGAAGAAAGAAAACAAATTAAAGCAACAAACACAAGAGTGAGACGATCGAGAAAATTAAAAAAAGAGCAACCAATGAATTGACACGGAAGCAAGAATGGCAACAAGAACAACAATAACGACAATGACAAAAACCCTAGAAGTAGAATCAATATGAGAAATAAAAACAAAAATACAAAGAAAAACAAAAATGCAAACCACAAGAAACAAAAAAACCAGAAATGCCCTAAACCTTCAACCCTGAACCTTAGCAGGAAGTGGGGGAGGGAGAGTCTACTCACTGGGAGATAAATTGGTGAAACAGTATTAGATTTCACAGGATAAGACAGGTGGATCATCTGATCTTGAGTCACACGCCTCTCAAAAGTAGGAAGAAAAAGCCAAATGAGGACTCCAGAAACAAGCAGCGCTCCAAGACACGTCCAATCCAGCCAATAGACTTTAAGGAACTTTAAAAAAGGGGAATAAGACCAAATCTGTTTGGTTGAAAGGTTTGGCTCCATGAGAACTGAAAGGTTGTCGTGAAAAGACTTCCTCCCTGACATTCAAAATAGGAAAACAGGGAGTCATTTGAAAGGCAAATGACAGAGAAAGAAAAGTTTTTTTCCTTAATTTTCTGTACTGACTATGGCTGTGAATTATAACCATAGATTTGTCCGACAGAAGGTAATTGTTCAGTTCTATAAACCTGATAGGTTTGAAAATTGAAGTCCAAAACGTGGAAAAGTTAGCGCTTACACAACAATTAAAACAATTAAATTCAGTTCACTTTACTGTTAGTTTTTAAAAACCTTAAAACTTACGTCGAATAAAATGGGGCATGCGTTTGGGCCTGTCTGCAAAAAATATGAAAACTTCAAAAGCTCACAATTCACATGACCTAAATCATGAACAAAACTATCTTTATCTGTTACTGAAAACAGTCAAACACTGCTCGGAAAGCGAAACAATTGTCAATCTCAAACTTTTGCTGACAAAATCGAATCAATTAAAACAACTGTGAAAACGCTATTAGGGTGGCGTTCCATCAGTCGTTTCTGTAATCGTACGGCCAACTCTACGGGCCGGGTTAATTGAGTCGATGTTCCATCACGTAGAGTCTGTAAACCACGTGTTATATATTGAGTGGCACCACGTGGGTCTTGATCGGATATTTAAAATCTTTTAAAATCTTCACACCGACAAATTTCACTTCAAATCTTCACTTGCGTACCATGTACCTGCGTATACGTAAGTCATAATACGACAGAACTTTTGTACTTTTTGCAAACGCCAGTCTTTTACGCCAGCTCATTTTTTAGGGTTTCTCTTTTCGAACATGACGAAAATCCTTTGTTGGAAATAGTGTGACGAAAGAGCGTTGCCAGAAATAGCGCGACGATTGACCGTTTCGAGATTACTTTTTTAATTTTGAGTTGCATTTTGAAAAGTACATACCATGTGCAAATTTTGTCAATTTTCGTTGGTTTTTCATCGTGACACGTAGGTTAATCGTCCAGCGTGTAGCGATTAATTTTGATACGTTGGCACCTACAGACAAAAATTAAGCGAACGCCTCGCGGATGGATATCCGACTGTCAGCGTTACCTCCAAGACCTTCGGAGAGTATTGGCAAGATTCTCGCTAATGTTGTTTCGCGTATAAAAACAAAATAAGCGGTACGGTTTAGTACGGACAGTCGCGGATTTCTCTAAACTACACCGCGAATCGTAAATAGCGTTTTGTACGCGAATTTCGTCGCCCCAAATTTTGACTCTATACCCTAAATAGAATACATAATTCTAAATTATTCTTTACATTATTTAACGTACTTTTGGAGTCAACGTTAACAACTTAATATAGTGCCATTTTAAATAGTGTAGCGTACGGTCTGTGTCTGACCGTGCAAAATAGTACGTTATTAACTAAAAAGTACAAAAAATGATTTCATACGGGTCGTTATTATGTAACTACGTTTTCACAAACCGCGTAATGCAAACGTCATAGTGACGTGAAACTGTACGTTTTGTCAGATTCTGTAAGTGTACCTAATTTACAGTAAAGATATCAGCGCGGATAATTAGTACGGACAGAAGCCCAAATTAGAGTTCTTGATAAATTAGAGTAAATTTGTTTTTGAAAAAAATGCATTACTTAATTTAGAGTTTATAACTCTAATTAATATTTTCCATTTCTTTACTCTAATTATTTCTTTACTCTAATTATTTCTTTACTCTAATTATTTCTTTACTCTAATTATTTCTTTACTCTAAGTATTTCTTTACTCTAATTATTCCTTTACTCTAATTACGATTCGCGGTGTACCTCACTTTTCGACTGATGGAACGTGACCCTTACTCAAAATGCAAAACGCACGCGTCTTTCTTTGGAAGTAAACGCGACTTCAGTCATTGTTTGACTTTGCCGCGTGGCAGCTTCTTCTTTTGTTATCTGACTGTCATCCGCATGGCCGGATTGCATCACTACTTTTAGAAGTAAATTCTCCCTCTCCCGGTTTAAGTCTATCTCTCCTCTGTCCTCTTTTCTCCCTCTTTACCCTTCGCACTTGGTAGTTTGAGCCTCACTTCCTTGAAGCTAAACTTCCGTTTTTAATAGAATGAACTTTTTCCCAGAGATTTCTCAAAAATTTGAACGACCATGTCTCATCAGGTCATGAAAAAGGTTATCATCTATGATTTAAAATGTTTGTAAATGTTTCCTAGTCTTTTTCGAAATTATAAATTTGGTTCATTTTGTAAAGTCCTCTCTGCTATCCGAGATGTCTTCCTCGCCAGGTTCCAGGCTGTTGAATTCTTCTCTGCTGAATTTTCAACCTTCTTCTGAAAAGATAACATGGCGTTTCCTATTGAGAAAGTACATGCTGGATTGGTTCGTTGTTGGTCTTCTTATTGTAATTGACATCGGTTTGAATGCCATTCATCCGAACCAGCGGTACATTAATGAAGAAATGCTCAAATATTTGACGTATCCGCTCAAATCTAACAGTGTGCCCGCAGCAGCAGTTCCTGTAAGCAAACCTCTGTGGCCATAATTTTGGTTCCAATTTTTTTGGTTACTGTTTGTGAAGTTCTCGTCATGTGGTTTCAGTTTTCAGTTTTTGCATGGAAGATAAAAAAAAAAGTGCTCACAGTGTAGTTGCAAGACATTTCTTCAATCATTTGACCCGGCTCTTAACTTGGGCCAAATCCGTTCCGCTCAAAGAGAGCCCGTCCTATGCTGTAATTCCAGCTCCTCTCTGTAATTTAAAACAGTAAAAGGCTTCAGTCAGTCAGTATTTGGTTCTCATTAGTGTAGTTGGTGAAACTAGTGAAATTAGTGAAAACATCATGTATATGTTTGTTAAATAAAATTTTTGCTCTTAAGATTCTTCCCAAAAATCTGCACTTTTGTTGCATTCATTGAACCGAGTGCTGGGTTCTATATGCTGTTTTTTGATGGATTTTGCCAAAATTGTATCGCTTTCATTTAGCGTATGGCTGCACTTTATCCAGTCTCAGTATACTTCTCAGAAGTTCGGTCAGTTCAAAGAACGTTTACGCAACCTACAACGATCGTTTCTGATTTTCAGTGTATTCATCCTTGATATTTAGTTTATTTTTCAATGTGGGATACCTGTTGTCAGCAACAGTTAAGTAACACAAAGGTTCCAGTCTTTGTGGCTCGCAAAATTGCTCAGTTAAATTTTGCACTCTAAATTACTTTGTTAATTCTCTAATGTTGCATTCACAAAACAAAGATGGCTCAACTTTGCATAGTGAATTCTCAATCGATCTATCGCTCTTGAAACGTTTAATGTCTTATCTTGGAAATGATGCTTCCAATTTTTTTCTTACTGACATTGTTGTATAAATTTGGTTGGTTTTCTTACTTGGTTAGATGTCGGATTGACCTTTATGTTTGGGAGACCCGTGCAATCATTTTAACGATGGATGAAAAAATGCTGTATCAGACTTTAGTATATCTCAAGGAAGAGTGGTTAATTTTAGTTTTTACCCCTGGTTAGCAACTGTCGTTTTTAAGAGGACAAGGAGGAATGGAGAGATTACTTCTGATTTTATTAATTACATGACCATGGCCTGACATTTTCTATTGCTGCTTCGGGTTGTAGGTTATTGCTTTGGTTGTTCCCATTGTATTTTTTTTTATTTTTTTCATTTTACGAAATGACATAGTCGATCTGCATCAGGCCTCGCTTGGTCAGTGTTGCTCTCTCGTTTTCTCCATTTCTGTATATGTTTATGTATAAATATGTATATATTGTCTATGTGTATATGCCTAATATGAAATTCACCAACCAATGACTCTCTGATGTGGTTTTGACGTTTTTTCTGTGAAGTCGTTAGTGAACTCCCAGTCCCTTGATAATTTAAACTTTCTATTGCAATCTCTTTAACGTGAATTCTTCTTTGTAATGAAAGTGGGATAAGAGAAGCAGCATTTACAGTAGCAATTGTGCTTTTCAAGACCGTGGCTTTATACGTGAAACAAAGGAAATTGCATTGGGTGCATTAGATTGGGATAGCATAATCCAACCCTTTTTGCGAAGTCTTTTGAGGACTTTTTCTTTATCTTTGGCCAATTTCAAGGATAGATGGTGGTAGAAAGGGTGAATCTGTGTATAACAAAATTACGAAGATGTCTCTTTGAATTGGCAATGAGGTTCAAACGTTTTGCAGGTCTTCTTTATGCTCTTGCTTTGTCGGCCGTTATTGTCGATGCCTTAAAAGATGGAGTGGGGAGGCCTCGTCCCGACTTTTCTGCCCGTTGTTTTCCTAACGGAACCCTTGTACGTATAATTCTGGCCATTATCAATTCCTTCCTTTTTTTTATTTTTTCACAAATCCTCCTTTAAATCTGTAGTGAATGCCTTTTCTCTGCGAGCATTTTAGCACAATTCTTAACATGTACATTGAAATTTTTGTTTGGAGAATAAGCCGGTTCAATTTTGAATCTGTTTGTTTGGGACAGCTTTTTGGACCGGACAAAAATGTGGAGTGCACGGGAATAGGGAGTGTAATTCGTGAAGGCTATAAAAGTTTTCCAAGCGGTCATTCTTCATGTTAGTTACGCCTCCAATAACATGGTTTACCATAATAGCCCGGCATAACACTAATATAATGCCAATATTTTAGTATTATGTCGATATTGTGAACATTAACACTAATATAATGATGATACTGTGAAGTTAAACACTAATTTATGTTTGATATTGTGAACATAATTCAACTTGTGCTGTTTCGCCCAAATAAATGATGGCCATGTTAAGGTCTATTTTTGTTTCAAGGGTTGAGTTCTACCTTCAGTGAGATAATGCAAGTAGTTAAGAGTCTGTGAAAATTGGAGGCTCGACTCGGTTAGTTTTCATGCAAGTTGTGCAATGTTACAAAAATTGCAATTGTAAGAATCAGTTTACCTTTTAAGATTGGACAGTGGACATATATTGGTGAACAAGACTAATTTGTCAAAGGGAATTGATAAGTAAGTAAGTGAGGGTTTTGTGAGAAGGCTTTCCATCCTCTCCTAGGACTTTCAAGTGAACGATGTGGATATTTCTTTCTTTCAGAATTAAAACATGCTTATACTCCTTGTTATATTGACATTATTTCTTTTCTCTTATTGCAGGGAGCTTCACAGGTTTAGGTTACCTTTCGTTTTACTTAGCAGGAAAGCTCTCCATATTTAGTAAAAGGGGCCATATTGCCTATGTGCTCCCAGCGGGCCTCCCATTGGTGGGGGCAGTGGCTGTGGCCGTGACACGAATAAACGACTACTGGCATAATTTTTCTGACGTTTTTACTGGAGCCCTTATTGGTAAGTATTTTAAGCCCTTTGGTACTTTTTTTAAGCACAATTGGTACATTTTTTCCAAGGTACAATACCAATCACCATAATTGTTGGTTCTAGGGTCGAATTGCTGAGTAAATTTAACTAATTTAAGGTCACTCTAAATGGATTATGGCTGTGCAAAGTCAATAAGGAATTTTTAATACACTGCCATGTTTAATGGTTAAGGAAATTATAAGATTGGATTAGTATTATTCCATCAGTGTAGTGCCATCTGAAGTTACAGTAACGGTTTTTCTTAAAGCATTTTCGTTCAAATTTTGCTTCAATGTAAAAGTCTCATTCACTTGATCATTGTTTCTTAAAAATTTTTATTGACATGGAGGATCTGAGACTGGTGGATGTGCAGGCATTGTTTGTGCGCTGACTTTCTACCGATTTCTTTACCCAGATTTCACTGATGAACACAGTAAGTTAAACAATTCCTCATTTTTGGCACTGTTGTCCATCCTGTATATCAGTTTAAAAGTTGCTGATTATTTTCGAAAAGAAATGAGTAGTTGAACACCCGTTTTACAAAATGGTACGAATAATATGCGTCTATTATGTGTTCGATGTAGGGCTACATGCCAAAAAATCTTAAAGATTGCAGTTCGTTTTAGTGAAAGTCGATGTAGTTTGGTTAAAGTATGTCTCTGGTCTGTTTTAGTATCAATAAATTGTGGTGTTAATCAATATTTTAACTGGTAGGGTGCATGTGGACAATAGTGTGTTCTCTTTCACGCGATCTGTGTTCATAATTCATAATTACATAGGTTCAAGGTCTCCTCTAAAAGGACACAATTTCCTTGTTTTTTTTTGTTTTTATATTCTTGTCGTTCAAAAGCATCACCGAAACAGTTTATCCTTAGTTAGTTGTATTTACTACAACTAACTAGGTCCTCAAATTGATGAACTTCGTTCATTTACTAATTCTACGATAGTCACAAGAAGCTCATGGTGAAAGGTTCCATTTCCTGCAAATTCAACATACTGAGTGTAAATGTTTGACTTACAGAAAATCGAAAAAAACCTTGTGAGGATGACAAACTTAATGGTAATTTGTTTGACTTTCAGGTGGGAAGCCTCTTATTTCTGTTCCAGCGTCGCGACAATCAGTCACTTCAAATGTTCAGATTGAAGATGTCGAAACAGGCACTCGACCGTGACTCAAAACTATTTGATTAGGGTTTTTTGGTCAATATTTGTTTTTCAGCACATCTGTAATATAAGAAAATCTAATAAAGTTCTCACTGGGACGGTGTGAGCCTAGAGGCGTTACTGCTGTTTTGATCCATATGTATCCGCTTGTTGATAGTATTTAATCAATACTAGCATCTCCTCTCTCTCTCTCTCTGGAAAGTGGTAC
>JBBHKE010000156.1:0-53695 GCA_037447655.1 Zygnema cylindricum | reverse complement strand
AAGAATTGGTTTTGGGTGTGTAAGTGGCATAGGGGAGGGGGGCAGGGGGGAGAGGGTAAAGAAATGTTTGTTTGCCTTTTTTTTTTTTTTTCCTTTTTTCCGAGTGATTGTTTATGCGTTTTTGTGTGCGCGTTTGTTATGATTTTTGGAACTCGCTAAACGGGAGGATGGAGAATCAAGCGATTCACGGGTAGAGCAGGGGAGCTAGTGATGACATAGGGGGAGCTAGTGATGACATAGGGCGAGCTAGTGATGACATAGGGGGGTCACACCTGTGGTTTCGCCAATGTGCGTGATGTTGGCAAGGGCCGCAGGCTAGATCCGGAGGTACATCGTTACCGGGAGGATGTTTTGTCGCGTAGTGTAGGAGGAAAAGACGAAATAGGCTAAATCCGAAGGTACATGGTTACCGGGAGGATGTTCTGTCGCGTAGTGTAGGTGGAAAAGACGAAATAGGCCAGATTCGAAGGTACATGGTTACTGGGAGGATGTTCTGTCGCGTAGTGTAGGAGGAAAAGACGAAATAGTGTAGGACGAAAAGACGAAATATGCCAGATACGGAGGTACATGGTTACCAAGAGGATGTTCTGTCAAGGATTCTAAAAAACCTTATGGAAACTTTGGTGGAGGAGGAAGAGGAAACCATGACGAATGTGGATCAAGGCTTCAACGGTCAAACGGGATGACGACCGTATAAATTCAACGATCAACACGGAAAGATGATCATTGAATTTCAACGGCCAACATTATTTGGCGCGCCATCAAATCGAACAGCCGACATTGATCGCCAAATTACGAACGGAAGGCACGCGTGAGTGCCGGCATGCCGGACAGTTTTTTCTAGGGTCACTTCGCCAAAGTGGAGGAAGATGACACGTGGCACGATCCTATAGGATACCGAAGAAGAAAAGGACACAATGGAGACGACTTATTTGCCACGTGGCAAACAGAGAGTGGTGCCAAATACTTCTGTGCATAAAGTACGGCGGCTGCAGTACTTTATATGTACATTATGTAGTGTATAGTATTTTGATTGGTCTAGAAGGGCTATGAGTAGGTTCTTAGGACTTAGACTTTTTTTTTTGAAAGCCCTCTCTCGCAGAGGCCATCTTTATATACTCGTTGTCTTTGAACAACCATAACTTAATACTCAAGTGAGCAAATTCAGTGATTCTTTTTTCTGCGGACTCAAGGGAGTCCAGGCTACAAAAGGGTGTAGTCAGTCAGAGTTTTTGTGTGCCAAGGTGACACTTATTTATTTCCAAATTCAAAAGTGCAAATATTATCCTAGAGGCTTCATATAAGCTGGACATTCTCTGTACCAATGGAGGTCACAGAATTACAGGTTATTGGCCCACCCTCTAAGGTGCCCATTTTCAATGAAACAGGGTTCATTTATTGGGAAACCATGATGAGGGTTGCATTGTTTGAAAAACGGCTATAGGGCATTGTGAGTAGTCGTGTGCGTCGGCCATCCGCAAAATTGGGAGTTCCACCAAGGTTTGGAGGATCTCGATTCACGAAGGATCTGCGGGAGCAGAGGTAGTAGAGGATGTTGGAGAAAGCATCGTGTCGGACACAAGGAAGGAGAAGGGGAAGGAGAAACTCACACCAATGGCTATTGGATATGTTGATCCGGTAGCAGACATTCAAAAAACCGAGGTAAATCCGGTAGCAGACATTCAAAAAACTGAGGCAAATGAAAGTGAAATATGGGATTTCAACAATACCGTGGCGACTCATTTTATTGTCGGGCGTCTTACTCAAGCAGTGGCTACACCTCATCTTCATGTGGACAGGGCAGATGAGTTATGGGAGGCTCTTGTCAACATTTACAAGAGCGGTACGATTCAGCAACCTCATCTTCATGTGGACAGGGCGGATGAGTTCTGGGAGGCTCTTGTCAACATTTACAAGAGCGGTACGATTCAGCAGCAGAAGTTGACGGATCAGAAGGTATAGGCATATGTGTACAAAGGGGGAAAGATGTTAGACTTTTGCAATGACTTAGCCGGGTTATTTATGGAGTTGGAGAGTGCAGGAAAAAGGGAGACAGAGAAAGAGAAGGTGGATACTTTGTTAATGAAACTCCCAGATGATTATGAAATCATTGTCAATAGGGTTCAGAACTTGCCATATTATCGATGGATCTGGAACTCTGTAGTAGGGATGATTTTGGTTCGGGAAAACACAATTGAGATTCGGAGAGGAGGAAAGAGTGTTCAAGCATTAGCTGCGGGAACTAATTGCGGGGATAAGGATTCTAAGAAACCATATGGAAACTTTGGTGGCAGAGGAAGAGGAAACCATGACGGATCTGGATCAAGGCCTCCGAAGGGGCTTTGTCACTTTTGTAAGAAGCCAGGACATTACATGGATGATTGTACTAAACACACAGAGTTGAGATTGAAGGAGGAACAGGTCGCAAAACCAGCCGCAAAGAAAAAGAAGGCATTTGTGGCAACACAAGTTATCGGAGAGGATTCCGATGAGGACGATGGAGAACTCCTCCTCAACGAGGAGCTGGAGATGAAAGGTGAGCCGGAGATTCCAAAGAGGCAAAAGTGTTATTTCGGAGGAGTAAGAGAAGCTCCAGAAGAAGGATGGATTATTGATTCAAGAGCCTCTATGCACATGTGTTGAGAAAAACCATTGTTTACCAAAATGAGCAAGATCCCTACTGTAGAGACAGAGTATCGGGATGGGAGAATAGTGACCACTAATTCAGTGGGATCAGTGGATTTGAGAGTCTTAGTTGATGGTAAGACATCTATAATCACTTTCTCTGATGTTCTTTTTATTCCAGAGTTGAACAAAAATCTTATCTCTACGTCGGTCTTAGATGATAAGGGTTTTGAGACTAGTACTAAGAAAGGAATTTTTGTTGCTAGCAATGAGAATGAAGTGTACTTCACAGCTGAAAAGGGTAGCCAGGGAATGTTTAGGCTGAATTTGAGTAATGGAAAGACAAGAGTTTATTAAGCTGGTGTAAGTGATTTGATGATGTGGCATAAAAGATTGGGACATGTGCATCTAGATAGATTGAAGGAAATGCAAAAAATGGGTGTAGTTGAGGGAATACATTTTGGAGACAATGAGACTTTAAATGGTTGTAGTGGATGTGCTCAAGGAAAAGCCCACAGGTTGCCTTTTCCAAAAGCCTCAACATATAAGGGTGAAAAGGTCTTAGATCTAGTTCATACTGACATATGGGGACCGGCCAAAGTACCATCAGTTGGAGGGAAAAGATTTATGCTTACTATCACTGATGATTGGTCTAGATACTCTAGAGTATACTTCTTGAAAAACATTGGTCTAGATACTCTAGAGTATACTTCTTGAAAAACAAATCTAAGGCTTCGGTTTGTTTTAAGGAATATAAAGCGTGGAGTGAAAAGCTTAATGAGACACCTATAAAGAGAGTGAGGAGTGATAATGGTCGGGAATACACTTCTAATGAGTTTGAGGATTTCTTGAAAGAGGAAGGGGTTCAACACCAAAAGACTGTTCCTAAGAACCCAGAACAAAATGGTGTAGCAGAGAGACTAAATCGAACATTGAGTGATAGTGCTCGTAGTATGTTGTCAGATAAAAAGATAAGAAAATGTTTTTGGGCAGAAGCTATGAATTGTGCTAACTATCTCAAAAATAGAGTCCTTACCTTGGCGGTAAAAGGAAAAACACCTTATGAAAGATGGACCGGTAGAAAACCTAATATTTCACACTTAAAGGTGTTCGAAAGTCAAGTGTTTAGTTTAAGCACAGAAAAATCTGATTGGAGGTTAGATGCAAGAGGAAAGCCGGGATACTTACTTGGATATGATGAAAATGTAAAGGGATATAGAGTTTATGATATCGGAAAAGAAGACATAATTCTATTAAAACACTTGGTAGTCATGGATGAAGGGAAGTCCATAGATCCCTTCAATTACACTAAATCGGTTAGAATTACAATTGAATCCCAAAATGAGTTAGATTTAGATTCTTCTAACCAAACTCCGGTTCAGCCTGACCTTGCAGAGGAAGAGGAAAATCTGAGCGAGAGTGACCCTCTCTTGGAGTCACAGCTTCCGGCTCAAAACGAGGAAAGACCGGAAATGGACGATAAACGTCTGAAGATGGTCTCCACGGATATGGGAGAAGTTGAAGTTGTTCGGAGAAATCCAAGATTACCCTCCATTTCAGCGTCGAAGTTTGAAGGAGGAAGGAGAAGCAGCAAAAGGCTTCAAGAGAGACAAGTGAACAATAAGGTAACTAAGCTGTCACATTTGAGCGAACCCCAAACTTACTCGGAGGCAATTAATAGTCCGAAAAGTAGTAGATGGGTGACAGCCATTAATGATGAGATGGCTTCCATTATGGAAGCAAATACATGGGAGTTGGTGGATTGTCCTCCATACAGAAAGCCGATAGGATGCAAGTGGGTATTTAAGTTGAAACTTAATCCGGATAACACTATCGAGCGATATAAGGCCAGACTAGTGGCAAAGGGGTTCACATAAAAGGAGGGAATCGATTATGAGGAGACCTTTGCTCCGGTTGTTAGATTTCCCTCCATCCGGATTCTACTTAGTCTAGCGGCAGCGGAAGACATGGAAGTGCACTAGATGGACATCAAAACCGCTTTCTTACACGGAGAATTAGAAGAAGAGATCTTCCTGCGGCAACCGGAAGGATTTGTGGAGAAAGGAGAAGAAAGTAAGGCGTGCAAACTGATAAAATCCCTTTACGGACTAAAGCAAACTCCACGCCAATGGAACAAGAAGCTGGACGAGTTTCTAACTAGTTTGGGATATATCCGAATCAGTTTGGATCATTCCATCCATCTATTTGAGGATGAGGAAGGTATAATTTTCATTGCTATCTATGTGGATGATTTACTTGTTTTGAGTAAATCGATGGAGAAAATTAATAGGCTGAAAAAGGATCTAAAGAGTAGATTTGAAATGAAGGACTTGGGAGAGGCAAAGTACATTTTGGGAATTCAGATGGAAAGGGATAGAGAGAAGAAAGCAATTAGACTAACTCAAAAGGAAGCAATAGGGAATGTGCTTGAAAAAATTCAAATGGATAAAGCGATTAGTTGTACGACTCCCATGGACTTAAAGAAGGGAAATAAGGGGAGCTCAGAAAAGGGAGTCTTGATCTTATATAAAGGGGGTTCAGCGAGTAACATGACAGTCTTGTGCTATTATGGTAGACATGGAAAGCCTCCGGAAAAAAAACATTTCTCAACACAATCTTCGCCGATTAACAGAGGTCATGTATGCCATACACTTAAGAATGAAGCTGTAAATATGACCCATTCAACAATGTCAAAATAAAGTATACATACTTGAACGAAACAACAACGACACAAACAAAACTCTGTCGTTCCAGCGTAAACAAGCGCAAAACAGACAACTATTCAGAAAGCAAGGTTCACGAAGTCAATAGTGTCGGAGAGTTGACACTTCGAAAAAAATAAAAATTCCTTCAAATACTTCCTGGCGTCATGTTGGGCATGATTCACGCCTACAAGAAAAAAAACCTATCTATGACCATAGATGGAAACCCGATTGTCTGATCCCTGGCTCTGATCCTATAGAACCTGATGGTTGATACCATTCAGGTCCACAAGACCCGCCTATTTTTGAGTCCAAACTCATTTCAAGGTATTTATTTCTGCACTTTCCTAACATGACAATATTCAGTGAAAAATATGATGTTTCCAGACAAATCATAAATTATACACATACGGAAACTTTTGACTCTTCCTCTGATTCAGTATTCACATCGTGGCTTCTGACGCATCCCCGTTGATAACCAAAGCGTTGGTTTCCATTTCACCTAATAATCTAATTCGTTTCACTTTTCTTTAAATTTGCAAGCCGTTTCTTCCACAATTTTCCCAGGAGCCTTTTCTTCTTAGTGACCGCAACCAAAGCCGAACTCGCCGAACCGTTTCGTTTTGTCTTCTCTTCACTACTAATGTTAGTTCCTGACTCGTTCCCAGATCTCTCAGAAGATAGAACTGACGGCTGGTTTTTTTCAGGCATAGATATTCCATCAGTCGGGACCTCAGAACCCGCTCCAGAGGAATCGACCTCCTTCCACTTTCCTGACATAGCCGCAAAAGTGCTTAGTTTTTTTCCTGCCCCTGACATGGCTCTCAGATTCTCCAATCGCTCCGGAGTTGCACTGAAGTTCTTATCACTAGCATTTAAGACCTTAATAGGATAACTATTCCCACTTCCTTCCCCATATGACTTGCCCACGTTATAATTCTTCTCACTGCCGACAGCAGTCCTCCCTCTTATTCTGGAACTTTTTTCTGATGAAGGGTCGGGAATCCTAGTAATCGGGCTTTCAAATGCCTTTACTTCACTACTACTAACCATATCGCTTCGCAAAAGTTGGTTCTCTGCGTGTCCAGCCTCGAAGCTTTTGACTTTTTCGTTTATAATTTCCCTTCTGCTGTTACTACGACTCATTGACATGCTCTGAGTTTGCGCAAAAATGGCCTTTTTGGCTTTCAGCAAACTAATAATCCTGTCTATTGCCTGTACCGCTTGGAAAATTTCTGGATCTCTCTCCTCGAGCCCCTCGTACACCATATCTTGTGGACTGATAGCCTCTGAATTGACAGGCTTGCCTCCATCCTCCCTTTGTCTTCTCTCCATAGAAGTCTCCTCTGTTTGAAAATCCAAATCCACTTGCTTTCCCGCGGCAATAAGCTTCCGAGCTTCTTGCAGTCTTAAATATGCCTCAATGGAAGCCGAAACACGCCCGTAAAAAGATTCCGTCGCCACTAATTTTTGGAAAATGGACCCAATACCCTTTTTATTTTGCATTGCTTCGTTGACTGCCTGGATAACATGAAACATATGAAGACAAACCACGCCACAAGTCAGTAAAAAGAACAGAAAGGATGATGTCTGAATTGTTTTGGCACATGAATAAAAGTGGGTCAAACATGACTTATTCTAGAGGCTAGAAAAAACGCGTTGTCTTATGCTTTGGAAATGGTATAACTTTCCTCTACTGTAGCAGATTTTACAAAACATTCTAACAGCCAATCCATACGTTCTTTACAACCTATGTCAACACTTAAAATAGTAGGGTAACAGAAAAGCAGGCCAACCTCCTGAAAGAGAATAAAGCCACCGCCTGCCAATTGTCGCGAGATAAAGTTTATCAATGACGGTGGGACAATGTCAACTTTCATGTCAATACTGGAGATTGTCCTGTGTACCACACGAAGCAAAAAAGACATTAAAAATTGGAGAGAAATTTAGGCACTTACGATTGGAACTTAAAGTAACCTGTACACGGGAATACACTGAAAAGCAGATGCTATTATGTATAAGCAGAATAAGGAACAATAAGACACACATTGCATAAAGAAAAGAAAGTCACTGTAATCACAGCAACAAGAAAGTGGAATGGATGTTCTCACTCACCTGAAAAAACAGCGGTTCTTATCAATTTGTTGCAAAATATATCCTCCTTTAACATCAATCCGCACTACATTTGATGATGGAGAGGGAACATCATTTGGTCCATAACCTTCCTCAGCCTCATGAATGTCCTCGGGCCTTGCTGGTACCTTCACATGAGTAGCATTAAAATAAACCCCTTTCTTAGCTGACTCTTTCCCAAAGAGCCGAGCAGGAATACATGTAAAAAGAAAGATTGCTACAGCAGTCTATATAGAACATAGAACAGGGAACAAGAACGTTGGACACAGAATCAACTGTCTAAAATCATAAAAGCAAAAGCCGAAACTCAAGAGGACAATGAAAATTGAAAGAAAAGAAAAAATACAAGTCCCCGTTCTAGCCTAGCCCTGCGATTCTAGAGGTCGAAGGACCCACTGAGTTCATGACTGCGACAATTGTCCCTCGTTCGGGAACATCCAATGCGAAAGCAGCAATTGCAGCTTCTCTTGTTGCAAAAGGCCACGGCACCTTAAACCTATGGCACACCCCATAGAGCCTTTGTCTCAGAAAATGACGCTTAAGATAGTTAAATTGTGTGGGAACAGGCAGGCTTGAATGAACTGGAATGGAAGAGTCTCGACTCCAAAAATAACAAGCAAATGGATCCCCAAAAGAGAAAAGCCTTTGTGTGAGGGATATCGAGTACCGACACATTACTATCTTCTGTACGCCGTGATTCCCTATCTTCATAAGTATTAAGAGACCTTTTATACTGTATACACACGCCATTTGTTTGTTTCAGTTGCTGGCTCATAGTGATAAGCATAAAAGTGAAAAATAGGATGAACTAACTATCCTAATTTGTTATACACAAGACCTCGAATATTTTTTTGGCCATTGAGGTTCAAAGTGAATTGAGGTTCAGAGGGTCAAAAAACTTCAACTGCAGGAATTCATACAGGAGTACCGCTATCGCCTCTTTCTCAAACTATATCTCTGATCACTAATTAAAGTAGAATTGGGACCACCCGCAAACAGTTAGTACCAACATCAACTGACTCAAAATTGGTTTCAACCATAGAAAAAAAGTCCTATCCTACAAGTTTTACTCTGTAACAACTACTGAGATTATAAGAACTTTTGACTCTGTATGAACTCTATGACGTACATATCACTGTCGTACAAAAAGAATAGTGCTCTTGCAACATTACTGTCTTCTATGTCCTTGACGTTTCAACTAGAGTAACAGTCTCTGCGACGAACTAATCCAGCAATCTGAAAACAGGAAGGAAAATCATGTGCATAAAAATTGGAATAGAAATTAATACACATGTGAAGCAGAAACATGTATTTAAATCGCATACTGTAGGAATGTAAAAAAACAGTTTGTACACTTTGCTCTATAGTTCCAACAGTCTTAACAAAAAAAAAAAATTTACGTCAATAACAATGTGTAAGGAGTGACACATTTTATGATGTTTTTTTACGCAGCCAAGGACCAAAATACCAAAATAATAGGAGGTTGAAAAACTGAACAGTTTCCCTTTTCAACGAATTTGCACACATCCAAACAATCACACAAATCCAATTCGATGAAGTGATTTCTTCCTTAGAGACTTTCTTTGATTTCTTTAATCCATACATAGAAATTAAGGCCATTAGAAGGTGAATGGAAACACCATTCATGGCCATGGGTTAGCTGCCGCACTTAAAAGTAGCCACATCGTGTCCGGGTCGTATTCGTTTCACCCACTTAGCATCCATAATTTTGAAGGGAGGCACAGAAAACGATGGCCACCTGACCAAATGCAAAAAAAAGAAAAACAAAAACAAAAACAACATCATTATGGCTCAGACCTTAAGAATTTGAAATATTTTCTAAGGTCGAAGGGAACCAATTATGATTACTGTCACAAACCCGTATCACATCTGATATGTGCTCGGGTAACTAAAACACCTTACGTCACTAATAGACAATAGACAAAACTGCAGGACTAACAAAAGATGACCAAAAAAACAACAAAAGAACTTATACATACTAAATGGAATGTCCCAAAAACACAATCATGTTTCCCAATATCTGAAAGCTAGAACATTTGTCTTTCTATCCACCTGAATTAAACGAAAAAATTGTCAGTGATGTACATACCACTCTTTAAACTTAGGGGCCTCCCAGGCGATGCAAAGAGCTGTTCCCAAAAAAACCAACCAGAAGCCACTCTAATTGTTGTCAAAATCCAGTCATGCCTTGCCACCCACAAGAATAAAGACTTTGCGAACCACAGAGCTTTTTACAGACAATGGAAAAATTAAGGATAAGGATGGAAAAAATTGACAGCTAAAATGTAGCCACAATATCACTTGAAGACGCTTGAGGCACATGATGATATACTGAAAATAAAAGAAAACATAGGAAGAACGTTTGTGTCAAACAAAAGTTCTCATGTGACTAGTTAACCACGAAGACGTTATTTAAAATAACACCGAATGCTTCCAAGTAAGCACAATGCAGAGTTAGTTACAAATAAGTGTCACAAATAATTTTTCCGGAAAAAGAATCTCTAATTTAACACACTAGAGAATATAATACGCAAAAAGGAAAAGGTGACCAATACCAAACAACGGGATTCGAACAAGATAACAGTTCGTCCAAATCTGGCTGGCAAACAAAAAAAAAATTGCGTAAAAATACATTGACACAAAATATGAAATCACTTACCCATCACTGCTGGGCCTTCAATAACTCCTTCCAGACATATCACATGAAATGGAGTGCCCTCTGCCCCTCTTCTGTATAACACTCTATACGTCCCAGTATCATCCTTAAGCTGTGCCCCAATACAAGCAGCATAATTGATACAGAAACTTAGGGGGAAAACGCATGCAACTGTTGCAAATTTAGGGATCACTGACAAAAAAATCAATGCCAAAAATTTGTCGTTTTGATGATTTGTCAAGTGACAAATAGAATGTATTCAAAAACATAAACTTGACATATGTAACAACAATCTAAATAACCCTGATTCCGTATTCAGAAAAGACACTCCTGATAGTTCCATGACAAAAAAAAGGTCCAAAAACCAAACTGCTGGACACAAAAATGTCTATCATAGAGGAAATAACCATGTGTCCCATACAGCAAACGAAAGTGAAAGATTCACTAGAGATAAGTTCCAACTTACTTTCCATTCCCTCTCATTTGCGTGTGTGGCATCTAAAGGATCTTGGTGAGAAAAATTTAAATGTGATGTCTTCTCTATGCTAAGACACCGCATATCCTCCAGAAACTCCCACATTTCAGCTGTTCTACGTTCAACAGCAGCATCAATGTCCAAGTGTTGAACACCTCCATCATCACCTGTAAAGACTCGATTTACATACATATTTCTAGGTGTGAGTTTTTTCCTTCGACAATAAAAGACATAAATTTTAGGGAGACGAGTTCAACAACAGTGGTCCAAAGAGACCATAACTCTATTCTTTTGAGTTCAGGCACCTCACGCAGCTGATATTCAAAAGAACACTGTTTCATATTTGACAAAGATAACAACCAATAAACAATAAACCTGCGAATAAAGATAAAAACGGAGTGTTTTCGGAGTCCTCCTCTGAGATTATTCTAAGCTACAATTGATGCTACTTCGTAGGCCCGCATTCCTCACGTATCATTGCGCTTTCCACAAAATGCTAAAATGTATCAATATTTATGTCCCTTTCTATAAGAGAAACCAAGGACAAGGTTAAACAACAACTGATGTCGGACTCGTTTTCCTTTGTGCTCGAAGCCATGTTTTCTACACTATAACATGTTCCCAGAACAAGCATCTTCAAGTTTTCACAGAAATACCCATTCGCAAGTAGAGCAAAAGGAAACAGAAAACCTAAAGGATGGTGAAGATCATAGTGGCAACTGCTAATATTTTTGACACTTAAAAACCAAGTCTCATAGGCTACAGTAACCTTATTATTCGTTTTCTGAAACCTTGAAAAAGCTACACCTTTCAACGCTATTAAAGTTAGGAAAACATTAATGTTAATGTGTTAGAGTCATTATCTCTAAAGTAAGTCTTGATTATGGGGCGCATTCTTAGCCACTCATTTTAACTGCCGTTATTTTATGATTATTCCTGATATTTACAGTTATTTTATGATTTAGATTTCACAAACGAATAACTGTTATTCAGTTGACAGTTGACTTTTACTTTAATAACGATGAAGGGTGTAGTTTAAGGGGATCAAAAACAGCTCTTTAAAAGACTCTCACTGGTAAATCATCGGTACATAATATGCATACTTTAAAGTCAAAAGTGCATCCAATACGATAAAGAAACCGGATTTGTGCTTCCACAAAAATGAGGGGAGAGGGGGAAGGAGGGAAGAGAGAGAGTGTTTGTGGGTCAGCAGCACCAGCTGTAAGAACATTTCAGGCTGAAACAGGGATCTGACAAAGACCAGGATATTTCAATCAGGGTTTTTAATATGGCATGTGGCACGGAGGCAGCAAACTACAGTGCCCATCACTAAGAATGTTAAACCGTTTTTGGGCACTCAAAGTACCTTTTCTCATCACAGAAAATTCCGACTTTCAATTGTGACATTATCATCCAAGGTGAGACCGTTACCCTTTATTGTTCCCCTAAAAAACAAATCCAACGAGTGCCCGAAAAAACTAACCCTAACAGCAACGGGCGGCGAAGTAAGTGTACACTGCCCATCGCTAAAAGAGATAATTTGACCGACAATCATCTGCTAAAACTATTTAGTTCGGCAGCTCATAACGAGCCAGGTGGTGAAACATAAGTTAGTGTAGCTAAAAATAAATCTGCTGTAACGCTGATAATTCACTAGCTCTAATAACTCTATCAACTCTGATAGCGATGCAAGGCGTACCTTCCAAATAGTTGCGGATGTATTCCTTCAACAGCCTTACATCGCTCAAACTGCCAAACTGCAAAGTCTCGTCAATCAGCTGTCGATACTTGTCCAAAGGGCTCATCCCCGGAAATATGAGAAATAAGAATCAAATAAATATAATATAAGAAACAATAAAACTAAAATAAGGAAACTATAAGAAGATTTTATAAAATAAGAAAAGAAGTTCCTTTATTTCCGTGTTTATAGTAGGGTCAGCGAAAAAATTCTTCAGATGTTCACAAACCGACACAGCAATTTCAAACTATGGCCGAAACAGGAACGGAAAGGCTTGGCTTGACACAAATCTTTCATGTTTCTTACAAAAACAGCACTGAAAAAAAAAGAAAAAAAAAAGAGAAAAAAAAGACAGTTTAGAAGCTAGAGTACACAGGATTACGTGTCATAACAATCTTTGTGACACAAATAGATATGCAAAGCGAGACAGGCACTAGTTACATCCCTGTTTGCCAGCCACGTGTGAAATTTCAGACACGTGTGACTTCTCCCGCATTGTGAAAGGGAAGTCATCCGAAATTCAGAATCCAGGCAACTTGGCGGAAACTCCCGTCTGGTATCCAGCCTACCAGGTCATAGTGCCAAACTCTGTACGAAAGTCGAGAAATATGAAAGGAAACAAAGTAACAAACTCAACAGAAGTCGGTACGAAAGGAAACAAACCCAACAAAGACACAATACGGACGTACGGCAGAGGTCGCAAAAGTCGAAATTTTAGATAACCGAAACCGACCGTTTTTTTTTTCAAAATCTGAGTACCCGACGCCCGACCGGGTTATGTCACGCTCCAAAATTGTTAACCGTTACCCGAAACGCGTTTACGAAAATAAAAGTTTACCGAAACTCGATTTCTCGCGACTACCCGTACCTGTCCGTACCCTAATAAGTACAAAATTAGTGGTGTATCTCCCTTGTACTTTCCACGATACCAAAAGTACAAAGTACAATAATGTTGGATAGTATTGACAGTACAAAACCTTCAATTTTTTCATTTTTTTCCTTACCCGACCGTAACCGATTTTTCTTTTTTCGTGAATCACCCGCCCGAATCCGCCCGACCCCCCAAATTTGGCAACCGAATACGTTCCGGATCCGGCACGGGCGGTCGGCTAACGGTCGGTTACGGTTTCGGTTGACCGTTTGCGAAGCATTATCAAAATTCGAAGGTGTACTCTTAGTATGTCATTTTTTTTCCATTTTGGAAATCACACCATGAATTGATGTTAGTCATTTAAATTCTCATGCTGCGTATCGCAAACCTCTTTGCGATATCCAATACGGACAAGCGCTCGCGATATTTGAAAATATCTCTCAAAACTACAATACGCTTCAGTACATTCACCGCCAATCGCTATTAGAGTCAAGGATTAAATAGCGTCAAAAAAAAATTAGCGTTATTGATTCCGTCAGCAAACTTACTCCTTGAGAAGACCCAGAATCTTCCCCAAAGGTTATTTTCTGCGTTTCGGTGTTTGGAAAGATATAGCCAAATATTTATCCGAAAAGCTACATCGTGTAACGTTATTAGCATCACTTTTTTTTTGCCAAAAAAAATACCGTGCATTCTTGTTGGTTGCGATGGAAAGTAAAGGTCTTACCTTTCACTTGGAAGTCTCTAGACAAAAGTCGGACATGTGTGAATGGAGAAAAGTGATGATGCACGGTGAAAATGTCTTTACCTATCGTAAGTGTAAACACAACTTACCTCTTTCAAATATTCACTTTCTAAATTTCCGTAACTTGATTTTTTGTCTGATTCACGTAAGCTAATTGTTATTAGTGTTAAGGTTTTTTTCGCCACTTAAAACATCTTTTTCCAGTGCGCACTTGTTGTATTGTCAATCCAAGACCACCAATAGAAGGTGGGAATCTTGCCTTCCAAAAACAACCATTGGATCGACAATGCGACAAGTGTGCACGAAGAAAATATGTTCTAAGCGGCGAAAAAAAACCTTAACACTAATGACGATTAGCGGTGTAGTACTGTAAACATTTTCAGTGATTCATTTTAGTGCGCTCTTTTGCTCAACAAAATATATCTATGTAAATTCATTTGGTTATCATATTAGTCAATTTCTGTTGTCTCTGTTTCGTTGGCCGCCATGGCTTCTCTTACAAAAGTACTGTGCATATCCTTATTAGTATCAAGGACTTGCTACAGTGGGTTTTATACTAGTGTTTCTTCATTCTAATTCAGTTCCAGTGATATGGCTGGTTTTGAAAGAGAATAATAAGAACCCTAGATGAGGAAAAGACCCAAATCCGGTCAAAAACGCATAAAGTACTAGAAAAAAGAATATGAAAACATCTGATGAAAAATAGCAGTATGAATCGCAATTAGAAGTTACTAGAGTAAAAATAAAAATGTTACTAACTTTCTTTTGGGTTAAAGGGTCTAGCACTAACAAAAATTTGCGCTAGTTATACATCTAACACTAATTTTGACACGCATTTGCATATTATGGTCGATATGGTTTGTATTCACATAGTCAACGTTTGAACATGAGAGAAGAGGTTTGTGCGATTTCCCCCGTCTTTATTACAAGGAATCAAATCTCAATGCGTTTCCCGTGTTGAAGTAGTAACGTTCCCGTGTCGACGCCGTTATCTAACACCTTTTTTGTACGTTCGTATTATATAACCCGCAGTTTTAGTACGGACTAACACATCTCGTACAGTGCACTTTTTCAAAAAAAACAATTCAAATTAGAGTAATTGACAGTAATTAAACCGAACCTGTGTAAACGTGAAGGAAAAAACAAAAAATATTAACTCTATTTTAGGTTCGAGGGTCAAAACTTAGGTATTAACACTAATACCGATTCACGCTGTATTGCACTTCAGTTGCTGGTTAATCCACGTGAAAAAATCAGTACTTTAAAATTTTGTGTGCAACTTTTTTGGTTTATTAAAATTTCTTGAACCGTACATTTTTATCACAACTACACCGCCAATCGCTATTAGAGTCAAGGATTAAATAGCGTCAAAAAAAAATTAGCGTTATTGATTCTAATTTAGTGCCTGAGACGTGGCAGATTATGGTCCACGTACTTAAATAGCGTTATTAATTCTATTTCAGGTTTTGGGGTCAAAATTTACGGACACCGAATTAGCGTTATATACTCCAATAGCGATTGGCGGTGTACTGTACTGTAATGTACTGTAATGTACTGTAGTATTATTTCACAGTACTGTACTGTACTACACCGCCAATCGTTATTAGCGTTGTGTACGCTAATTCCGTCCCACTTTTTTTTTATTTTATTCTCAAATAGAATTATCCACACTATTTAAAAATATCCCTGATTCCTAATTAGAATGGACGATTTCTTCGAAAATTTTCAAATTCCCAATTAGCGTAAACCACGCTAATTATTCGTATACGCTAAAAAAACTTACACGCTAATAACGATTGGCGGTGTAGTAATGTACAGCACTGTGTTGTAGTACTGTAGTGTTAAGGTTGTTTTCGCAACCTAAACATCCGTACATACATGTCGAATTGTGGATCCGACGGTTGCGAATGAAAGTCAAAACTTCCATCTTCCGATTGACTGCCTCCAATCGAAAATCGTACAATTGTGTACTGAGAAAATTGTCTTAAGTCTTAAAAAAACATTATATCTGATAGCATTCACGATCTTACCACTTTGATTCTGCGCTAATTCAATCCAAAATTTACCAGAAAAATTCAGCACTTGATTACAAGATGTTGCAGAAACCAATGTTATGTTGATGAGTGGTAAAACTTCATCAGAGATTTCCCAAATTCAGCCGGTGTACTCAATGTATCCAGCTTTTCCTGAATGTGCAAGATTGAAAGCAATGCATGTCACCTATGCAACAACAGATTGACATCAACTTTAAGAACTATAGGTCATACTTCTATGATGTTAGCGATGCTCTAATCACAAGACCCAGATAAACCTTGATAATCCGACAATCTACGTCTCTTCAAGATAACATGTAAACAGTGTAGTCACATTTTTTATTTTTTTATTTTTATTCTTACTGTAGGCAACAATAATGAAGAAAGGCGACAACAAAATCAACGTGCTTTCTGCTACAAGCTCATGAGCGAAAATTGCAGTGCAGCACGCGACGAATGCTTAAGGAATGTCCTCACGCCAAAGGGCTCAAGGCACATTAAATATAAATCGAAACAGGATTTGAAAACACCAATGCTTATCCTAAGACTGATTTATGCTTGATCAGCCACGGTTAACCAGAAATCTGGCAATATTGAACAAACCGGGTTTCAATTGCTGTTGGCCCAATGTTTGCAGCCATGGTTTGAAAATGATTGCAACCATCCCATTGCCCCAAAAAGAATTAAAGAGCTTGAATTATATGCCTGTGGGAATTAAAAGAAGAGGAAACCCACAAATCATGTGCCGAAACTTTGCCCTACCTCGGTTGATAAAAATAAGAAATCAATACATCTATGACGATCCTAAGCATGATGTCATTTACAATGAAAACGATTCAACAAATTTCAAAAAACCCTTGATCACCATGTCATTAATGAAACACTGTTGTACCTGTTTTCAACTTTTGAGGTTAGAATGCTCTTCTGACTTTTTTTGTCCAACTAGTTTTTGAGGAGTTGAACTCAGCTGATGTCATGGTTTCTAAGCTATTTTCAAATTTTATAATGAATATCCAGAGATGAGCTTTGCTACATCTACAAGTCCTAGTGACCACGTAATGAAATGTAAAGTATTTGCTGACGAATGTTTCAACACATAGCCGCTGGATAATCATAAATCAGCACTACGAAACACTAGATTGGTCAACCACATGAGCTTAGCAACTCTAATGTGCTCCAAGAGCATGACTTAGGAAGGAAACAGAAACAAGGGAAGTGAGGAAGACCAAGATGAAACAACGAGAAGCATTACATCATACAGAACAAATTGGAGGAATAAAAGTGCTAGGTTCTTAGTTGACGGAGAGGAAGCCCCTCTGCGATTGTACGCCAAATAAAATTGCCAGTCGAAGGTTAAACCGATTCAGAAATCAATCCGACTCCAAAACCAAACTTTGCGTAAAACGTTTCTCTCCTCGTTGCTTACTGCATTGAGGGAAGTTACAGATGACAGTCCCTTCAACCGTATATAGTTTTCCTTTATCCTAGAGACGCGCGAACTAAATGATGCTTTCAGTGCGAACCATGAATTAGCAGTTGCAGGTCACTTTGCCCACTGTTCTGCTCTTTGCAAATGAAGTTTATCATTGATTATTGCCGAAATTGCTTCAAATCTTTGCTCTATCACTGCTTTTTAGGAGGTGTTTCCTTTTGAAACCTCTAACTTCGTGCTGACGAACTGATTCCATAGGGGTAGAGGAATATAGGGATCTTAGGATAGCGGACAACAACATGCCTTTAATAAAGAAGAAGCCTCATGCTCTGAAGCCTAATCCAGAAAATTTGAGCCCCAATGAAGAAGTCTTTGAAGTTAGATTTACTGGAGAAATTTTCCGGTCTTATGAGTGAGTTGCAAAAATTCTTCTGCCCTTGTGCTTGTTATTCATTTAACATTCACTTCTGCTACACAAATGGTTAACTGAAAGACTTATTTTTTATCAGTATTCCATAGTGGCAAATCTGCCTAAAAATTCATTAAGTTTATTATTGTTGTTAAACAACCTTACTAAAGACAAATAAACTACACTTTTATTTGGACAGCTGCGTTTTATTCTCACATGAAATAATGGAAAAAAAATCTGTCAGCTGCTCTTAGCTAAGGACAGGTCATGGAAACATTGATATGTTGTTGTTATGAAGAAAAGTCTGCTAGGCTGACTGGGATATGCTTCTTACATGATTATGTCGGTTTCTCATGAAAATTCTTCAACGGAATGTTTGAAAATTTTGTATATATTTTTTGCTTCTAGAGCAGAAAAACAGAATTTGCAGGCACTTGTGAATTAAAATGTCAAAATTAAACTTATCGTGATAAATTAACATCTCTTGCATGCTGTACGATATGGCCGGTGTATTTTGCAGAGAATATTTGCATGCAATTGACCATTATCGACAAAGGATATGGACATGTAAAAATACTCTGAAGTCGGGACTCACTTTTGAGGAAGCCCTGGCATCTGAGAAGGAGAGTGCTGAACTGGCTCAGCAGTTTCCAGATTCCTTTA
Organism: Zygnema cylindricum; assembly: GCA_037447655.1. Lineage (NCBI taxonomy): Eukaryota > Viridiplantae > Streptophyta > Zygnematophyceae > Zygnematales > Zygnemataceae > Zygnema > Zygnema cylindricum. The sequence continues at coordinate 35,192 of JBBHKE010000156.1, read as the reverse complement.
AGCCATTCACATTGCAGTTGATACACAACAGTAAGAAACACCTGCTTTTGCTATAAACCTATACTGTTTCTCAGGCGAATCATTTCAATAGTAGCATCTGCAAGGATGTACGTGTTCATTATTCCTTGGAAGACTTGTACAACTGATGGTCCTAGGTCCTGGGAAAGACGCTGATCCTCATTCTCCTTCTCGCCTTGCATCTTTCCATTCCCCTTTTCCTCTTCTTCTTGCCTTTCCCCTCTTTCGTTGCCATCACTCTTTCCTCCCCTCCCCTTGACACCTCTCCTACCTCCTCCCTCTCCCTCTCCCTCTCCTCTCCTCTCCCTCTCCCTCTCCCCCTCCCTCTCCTCTCCTCTCCCTCTCCTCTCCTCTCCCTCTCCTCAATCCTAAACTCCTAAATTAAAATAATTGCATTTCATCTGTCATGTCATTTCATTCTGATTGTGCTTCTTAATGATGCATATGGTCTCTTCAACATTATTGTTTACATAAGCAGTTTTACTGAATTACTTGAATTTTCAAGTTGAATGAATGAGCAATGTGGTAAGAATTGTTTTTGTCGGTTGGTTCAACTTTTCAGAAGAGGCGTTTGTCGCATTAACAAGCTTGCAAGGCCAGAGGCCAAAGGTAGAAATGGAGATGGAAGTGGCTCCAAGGAAGTTTTTTATGAGGTAGAGTGGCTCGATGGCTGGAGTAAAGGTGAACGCATTTCGCTTGTTTCAAAGAATGGCATACGGTGAGCTAAAGGCCTTTGTACCAGCTTCGAATCATGTTATTCTTGTGGGCCGGATACATTTTAGTCCTTGCTGTTCGTAAAGTAAGCAAGAAAAGCCAAATGTTTATCGCATTTTTTTTTTGTAATCTACCAGAGTTTTGCTCATGTGCAGGAGAAAGAGGCACCCGGTTACAAAAGTTGCCATCAGAGCTTGGCTTTCACAGGTTGCTAAGAAAGGAGACGGAAAGGTAATAATATTTGGCCATTGAGTTTATAAGCAATTTTAGGAAGTGTTCCTATGTGTTTTATTCTTACTCTACTCTGGCTCAATTCTGATGCCCCAATATTTGACACCCTCGGGTTCAAATGAAATGTCTTAAATTGATTTCGCCGATGCACAGATTCACAACTTATGTTAAGCGCTTGGTATACGTTTTAAGTTTTGAGGATTAAGGAACAAACAATTTCATTATTTTGGTTGCTTTTCAGGACTCTGTATGGCAAGTTTTCCCTCAATTTTTGGAACAGTATAGTTTGAATGGAAGTTTTCAACGAACCCTAGAAATAGCAACAGCAGCAGCTGATGTTGCCAAACAGAAAAGGAGGGAGGCTAAGGCAAAATCCGCAGCAAAATTTTATGCAAAAACGAAGGGTTCGTCTGGTACTCCAGGTTCCTCAGGGACAAAAACCAAAGTCGTCCAGACTAACAAAAGTGTAAAAGTGGGAGAGGAGCGTGATTCATCTACCAAAAAAGCGAAACGGTCTGAACCGGATAACCAGAAATACGAGGCAGGAGAGGACAAAGTGAAGTCCAATAAGAAAGAGAAACCCATACTTTCAAGGTCTTCCAGTGCTAAGGCTGGAGAGAAGACTCCCGAGACGTCAAAACAATGGAAGGTAAAATCTGACGTCGGAAAAGGACCTTCTTCTGGGTCCAAGAAGGTGAGAACTCCAAGGCAGGACCTCAACGGGCCTGATGGAAACAAACAAACTGCTTTGGACAGTGATTCAGTGTTAAAGGAGAGAAAAAAGGAATCCAATAACTCCTTAAAACGGAAAGCAACAGAGTCCGGGAATGGTGACAGTCAAACAGGGGAACCACTACATTCTTCAAAGAAAAAAATGAAGAAGCAGTCTGGGTCAGGATCAAAGGCGGCTCAGGAAAATGGCCTTAGAGGTGTCGAAAGCGTCTTGTCAGATGGAGGAGTGGGAAAAGAAAGAAAACCACAAGGCGAGTCTAATCCAGGAATTTCTGTTCCTGGAAAACTGAAAGGTATTCGTACTAAATTGGCGCGGGATGTTTCCATACCAGCTAAAGGATCTTGGGCTCCTTCTGTCCATTCTGCTGAGGTTAGTACCCACCGAGGATGACGGCTGGTTCTGGATTCACTTCATTGTATTCTAATTAAAAGTTTTTAGATTTGTGGATTTTATCAGATCTGCTATATGAGGAGTTTGTGGGGATGTTTTTGAAGATGGAAGCTCTTCTTCATATGCGAATGATGACAGAAAACGAAATATGAAGCAGCTATATATTTTTCTCCTTGTCAAAGAGAGTACAGAATGTGAATCGAATAACGTCATGAGGAGTTCGTGACGAAGCTATATTTGGGTTAAACTTCATTGTTTTTGTTTCAATTAGCTCATCATTGTGACAATAGGTGAAGAATGAAGCTCAAAAACATTGCTAAATGGTTATGACATACAGGTTCCTGTAACGAAGGTCACGAACGGCGAGGAGCTAGTGAACAATCAGAGATGCAGGTATGACATGAGTTGTGATTGTTGCTGTTGTAAGCAGTTTATTGTTGTATTATGCATAAAACATACACATGGTCCAAGACGGTTGCAGAAATGCCATTGCACTAAAGTCCGCATAAGATGGTCAGATTTTTCATTCTTGCTTTTTAATATTGCATCTGTAGCCTGTCTATTCAAGATGTGAGAACAATTGCAATTATGGTATACTTATGGTACTACCATGATGATGTTATACGCATGCACATTTTGGTACTTAGATACTTAGAGAATGATACTTACATGTGATGTCATATTATGCACATGATGGTACTTAGACGATATGATACTATACATGTCTTATTTGCTAGCTTGGTCTTTGCAGACTTTTTTTATGCGTGTAAGGTTTTCTCTGTCCGGGAGAAATAAGTTTGGTTTTCAAAAATAAGTTTGGTTTTCAAAAATAAGTTTGGTTTTCAAAAATAAGTTTGGTTCAAGCAAAGGAGTTACAGCGGTGTCTTTGACAGCTATGTTATTAGCAATGTAACGCTTGCTACCAATCGTGCATTGCACATCTCTACTTGTTGTTTGCTTTTTAATTGACTGAGGTGTCCTTGACAGCAGGAGGAGGGATATGTTCTAGATCAAGCTGTATTTGGGTTTACATGTATATGTGTTGTTTTCCTTGTAAATAATTGTCCATGGAAATCATAATCTCACAAATTGTTTTCACTTTGATATGCAGTAAATGCAAACGGTATGAAGACCTACGAGGGTCAGAGCTTATTCTTTGTGACAGTTGTCCGAAGTCTTATCATTTGTTTTGTCTTCAACCTCCCCTGGTATGAGCACTAAAAACTTTCGTCCAAGTGTGGATAATGATAAAGAATATTCCGAATTTCATAGCGCATGTTGTCTTGCATTCAAGTAATTTTCGTTTACAGCATTTTTTTAGCAACTTATTGCCAGTGTTTTTTTTAGAAGATTATCTTGAATATCTTGGCTGGAGAGGTTAGCGATTTGCATAATGGACAATCTGAAGAGGAATCTTAATATTTTTTCTGAATATGGTGTGCAGGATAGTAGCAATCTTCCGGAAGGGGATTGGCACTGCCCGAAATGTGTTGAAAGTGAAGAACTTCAACGGAAAAGGTATGCTTCATCGTTCTTCTGTCCATTAGACCGCTTGCTGAACAGTTTTCTTGTATGTTTTCTTTGCTGAAGGGTTCAAGTTCCACCTGTTGTCAAGTTATACTTTTTATAAAAAATTTAAAATCCAAAATTATCCTGAAGGGCGATTGTTTCAACATGCTCCTACAACTGCTCTTCAACTGTGTAAATTAATATGCCCTATTGGAGTGTTAAACTGCTTTTGTTGTAAATATTTATCGTAATCGGAAGGTTAATCTCCCTGATAGACAACCTGAAGTTTGGTATCTTGACCCGTTCACTGTAACAAGTGAGTTTACAATGCCATCGCTATGACTGTGGTGATTTTGGTTTTACAGAATAGCCGACGCAGAAGAGCGAGTTAGAAAGAAAGAAGAGCTCCAAAAGGCCTTTCAGGTACTGATGAATGAACTGCCCAGCTTGATAGCAATGTCAGTTGTTTGGTTCAATGCATGGCAGTGAAATGAACATGAACTAATGCAGGCTAGAAAGAGCTTGGCTGTGCCTGACACTCTCTGTTCTGCTTATCGTAAACATTGCCTTTCCATTGTACAGTTATGCGTCGAAATCATCTTCAAATGTGTTTATGCAGTTTGATGCAATACAATGTGGTGTTGCATTGATCTGATGTATGCTCAGGGCTTATGGTTTCAACTGCCTGTTGAAACGGCAGGAAGAGAGAGAAGAACGAGAGCGCAAACGTGTCGAGGAAAGAGATGAACGTGAGAAGAAAAAACAGGTAATTCCCATCCACCAAATGGCTATAGTCTCGGTTTACCTAAGCGGTGTAAGCTTGTGTAACCATTGTTAATTTTTCCCAATGAATGAAGCTATGGTGGGAGCATTTTCTTAACTCATACAGTCACACGTTTCAGCAAGTGAATGCAATGTGAGCACCCTTATTTCCTGCGTTCTCATTCTTCGTGGTGTTAATTGTTTAAAGCCTGCTAACAGCTTAGTATGGACGATAGCCATTTGCATCACCATGGTGTAAACCCCAGTGGTTGCCCATCAAGTAGAAAAATGTTTGCGATCGTGTCTTATTCTCTTACCAATTAGTTTGGCAAACGCTCAGTATGGGCTACCGGTAACGTCGCGCTAGCATTGGCTTAACAATACCAGACTTCAACTGAGCTAAAAATCCACAAGAATTACTGTGTCATTTTGGACATGTCGACAAAGGATAATATGGTCACCGTTGGATATCAGAAAATGCGTCACAGTAAAGCAGATAACATGAGTGGTCTGAAGTAAAACTTGCGTATGCTATTGTGAACTGCACTAGAATAATTCGAGTACAAACGACAATTGAGCAATTTGTTGACCAGCAATGGATGAGGTTGGAAACTAAGTCTCTTTGAAGGATGATGCGACCTCATGTAACTTTTTTCTTTTACCTTCTCACAGATGGAAAAGGATGACCGAATTCGACAAAAGAATGAAGAAGTAGAGCGGAAAAGAGTAGTAAAGCTTTTGGCTGAAAAGAAGAAACGACAGTATCCCATCGAGGATCTGGAATTAGAAGCTGAGGAGAAGGAAGAAACAGCGTTAGCATTAAGCACAGGCTTGGAAGTACCGCACATGAGGCCCCCTAGACCACCCCCACTAGATCCAATTGAAGTGATTGCTGCAGGCACTCCATGGGCAGGCAAGATTTCCCCAGATCACTTTGGAGATTTACTGGAGATTTTTGAGTTCTGCAATTCGATTGGCAAGTGGATGAAGGTTCCACAGGTCAGTTTATTATACGCAGTACTTGAAGGTGTGCGTCTGTTTTATTGTTGTTCATTTTTAGTTCATTGCTCTGTTATTCCTCAAGAACAACTGTCACTCAAAAATGTTCTAGTGAAATTTTGGTGTATGTAAACATGGGGCTTAAAACAAGGCTTGCTGATGCGATATATGATCCCTTCTAGGTAATAAAATCATGGTGAATGTTTTAGAATCTCTCTCAAATTATACGATATGATCAGAATGAGCTTAACTTATTTGCCCATCCGGGGCTTCTCATTTCAACTTCCAAGGTTTTGTTCAAATTGTTTTTCCAAGGTGTTGACTTTCTTTTTCTTGTTCTCAAGTTTGTTCCACATCCAGCTACTATTCTTCAAAACGGTGATCTAATCGATATCCACATTAGCATACAATGACCAATAAGTGACCGTTGTAAGACTCTGTTCAAGCAAGTTTAACCCATAAAGCTGGATTTTTGCTAAACTCCCTGAATCTGACTCCTTGTTTGATTGTCTCGTTGATAAACAGATGTCTATTTTGCAGTTGTTGGAGGCCGTTGCCCAGCCGAAAGGCGAAGCAAAACAGAGGTTGGGTCATCTTTATTCAAGTTTGATAAAAAGTTTGATCAATGCTGGAGGTGGACATAGTCCAGGAGGGAGAGAAGGGACCGGTGTGAGTGAAGCTACTTTGGCTCGTTGGTCAAGGCTCGTTGATGGGACTGTTTGGCCAGAGGTTCTTCGAAGGTGAGTTAAACTTATGATAGATGTTCTGCCTGGTTTGGCAATGTAGTTTATTTTGATAAGATCTTGTGCACCACTTTTTTGTTTATTCATATGTTTTATGTCCCTGCCAACTGCTTCAGTAGCGGGAGGTGTGGATTTTTCAAGCATCTAGTCTTTAGATTTTCTAATATTTGCCCTAGTTTTCAGTCACAATTTTTACAAACCTTAAAATTTGAGTGGACAGGAAGGATCTGGGTGTACTCAATTTACGAGAGACCATACTATCCATGCTGTTAGTCCCTCTAAGACTATTTACGGTGCATGTGTGTTCTCCATGGGGTGTTATGTAGGATAATCTCAGTTGGCGTGGGTGAGTTAACTAATGTTGCATATTGAACGGGTTTTGCCAATAATTGTAATATACTTTTTTGGGGTTCTTAATAATCGATACATCGAAGCATTACATCGAACGACAGATAATCGTGATATATCGATATCGATATTGCAATATTAACAATATGGACGGGCTGTCCGTACCTTCCGTACATTCCTTACGAATGTGACTTTCCGTACATTTTGCATATTCCGATTATTGCGTTATTTTTGTACTTCTAAAATATCTTAATTTCAAGAAATATCGGTCGATTATCCGCAACTATCGCGATATCAATAGTTATCTGCAAAGCCGATAGATATCGAATTGTGAACTTCCCAATATGACGATATACCGAAATCGCGATGTATGACCTTCGATTTTGATTGATACGCAACACTAATAAATACTATCTCTTGATTTTTTATTTTTATTTTATTTTTTTCATTTGAGGCAGGTACTTGTCTCGTGGAAATCCTCTAATTTCAACGGAACTTCAGAATGTTATTCAAGGTCTTAGGACAAAATCCTCGACAGCGTTAACTCCCTCTTATCACATCATACTTTTGGGCTGTTTGTGTAACGATTATCTCAATACGGACAGTACCCGGAAAATACTGGAGGAGAACATGGACACTGCAATTGAATTGCATAGAGTAAAGTATCATGAGGAACTCGAGTGCCGGAGGGAGAAGAACGAGGAAATAAGGAAGCAAAGGGAAATAAGAAAAGAAGCACGTCTGGCCATAATGAAGGCAGAAACAGCTAAATCAGGAGATCAGGTGGTGGCTCGACCCATTGTAGAGGAGGAGGAGGAGGAGGAGGAGAGGGAAGAAGAGGGAAATTTGCAAGAAAAAGGAGAGGTTGAGCCAAGCTTTGACATTCCTGAAGAGTTAAAGGAGTTCAAGGGAGATTCAAGCGATCGACGTGCTGTTCTCGCTCACAAGGAATTTATTCGAAAAGAAGAGGACCGTCTGGGCAGGTACGCTATGAACCTATTCGAGTCTACTCTCATCTTATATCCATGGATAATCAGGGCTTGTGCAGTTATAAGAAATGATCAGACGTTTCTGGGTTTGCAAGATAAATAATCCAATCCGTCAAGATATTCCCTTCTCTTTGTTTTCTCATTTGTTGGTGGCCATAGTTTCTTCTTTTTGGCTTATTTATGCTGTTTGTTACATTCAGATTGCATGCAGAGCACATCAGAAGGAAGGAAGCTGAGAGAAGGATTGCTGACCGAGCAAAATCAGAAGCCCAACGAAAGGTAGGATTCATCAATACTGGTGGTAGAACTTTTGTAAATCGTGTTAGAACTAACGAATGTGGATGATTAGTTGATAAGGATGTATTTCATAACATACTTTGACAATTGTATCTATACTATAATGGAACACCTAGAGATGTTTGATTTTCCAGTACGTGATATAGCGGTTTTTTGGTGCCCCTATTCAATCACAAAGTACACTTGTTTCTGATATGTTTGACTGTTTGGGAATAGAAATGTTTGGGTCTTTTGAAGCACACATTACTGTGTCATATTTTGTATATTGCAATGCTAAATTTAATTCTTTCATGATTTCCTTACTGTAGGACACTAAGGTTCGCAACTAAAGAAGAGTCAGGCATCCATTTTTGTCTGGTGATATTGGCTTTTTTTCTGTTTTTCAAGAGTACAAATCTTTATCAATATCTCATTGTTGAAGATAGTGATCACACTATTAATCACAGACTCCTTGAACTTGCTTCCAGCTTTAGATACGTGAGAAATGTCTTTTCCACAAAGAACTACAGCTGGTTTTGATTCTAGTTCGACTGACCTTTTTCCCCGTTGTCCATTTTGGTTTGGATATGTTGCAGGAAAAAGAAAAAATGCGGAAGGAAGAAGAGGCTAGGAGGAGGAGGGAGGAAACCTTTGAAAGGGATATGTCCAAACTGATTTTACGTGCTCAACCACTTGGAAAAGATCGACATCACAAAAGGTACTGGTGGTTTGCGGGTGACAAGAAGTTTATATTCGTGGAGTCGGGCGAGATGTTGGGGAATGGTGAACTTCAGACAAGTTGGGGATGTTATTCCACGAAGGAGGAGCTTGATAGTTTGATGGAATCATTAAACCCTAAAGGTATAAGAGAAGCTGGGCTACATGCGTCACTGTCACGACTGTACAATAAAATTATGTACGCTATGGCCAGAAAAAAGGGCGATACAATAAAGTCGACACAAAATGTAGGGGGAGGAGAAGAAAACGAAATGACTGAAACTGAGAATATCTGCGTCAAAAAGGCGATTGATTCCCTGATGAATGAGCCAGTGGGGAAAGAGTCAGAAGAGGAGGAGGATGTTGGTGCAATCACTGCATATACAGAAATGGTTAATGCCATGGCAGATAAACTAGAAAGGTGTCAAGGCACTCCTGAGTTAATTGGCGACTGGAGTTTGTGGAAAACAGAATTGAGAAATAGTGGAGGTGATATGGTTAAGTTGAGAACACCGTTGCTGTTGTTGGAAAGTCTAATCTATGAGCTCGCAATATCTATATTCAAACCTGCCCTAAAAATCAAGAACAAAAAGGCCGCAAATGGTAGTGATGATATTGTGCAAGAGGAGAAGCTCGGAGGGGCTGATTGTGAAGAAAAGGTTGAACTGGGTACACCGAAAGAGGACCAGGAGATATCGTTGATGGAGGAGATCCAACCAGCCGCTAGTGAGGTAGAAGAAATGGAGGAAGAGGGTGGTTTTGTGGCTGATTCTGAGGGAGCAAAGATGTGGAGAAGTTTAAACGTACGTGAAGCTTGGAGACAAGAGGTGGAAAATGCTGTTACAATGGCATGTCTTATTTATGCTCTCTCTTCCTTAAGGTAAGAAATGTTCTAAGCTTGTTTTTTTCCTCCTGTGCAGTAAGGTAACTGTCGAACAGATCACATTTCAATTGTCTCCTGGACAAAGGTTTTGTTTTTACCGCATGTGGTTAGGACTAACAAGCTAGTTACTTTTTAAATTTTTGTGTGTTTATGCCTCTCACGATTTTTTGCTTTAAAACCAAGACGAGTAGCTGGCTTGAAGATTTTGTCGATTTGGTTTGTGTGCTGTAAACTTAGGCTTTAATGTTGAGCTCGGAGTGATAGTAATAAGTTTCGTATATCAGCTTGAAGAGGACTTTTTGCCACCATTTTATGAGTTTCGGTTTTTTTGTCTTTCTTACCATCGATAGCTTTCTATAAACCATAAATTACTTCTCGGAAGCCAAAATAAGGATATAATTTCAGCAATTTGTATGGCTTTTGTGTTGAATGAGAGGGATGCAGTGGGCGTGCCGAGCCTGTATTTGAAGCTTGTGAGGCTCAAAGGGATATAGAAAAGAAACTGGAGGAGGAGAAACGAAAAGCACTAGAAAAGGCAGAAAAACAGGCGAAACGAAAAGTTTATGAGAGGGCAAGTAAACGAGTTACAAGGGAGCCCAGCACGAGGGTGGGAGGAGAAAAAATCAGTCAAAATAATAGTGAAGGGATAGACAATGAGGCAAAAGGACAGAGGGGAACAAAAACAGGAAACCTTGTGGAAATTGTGAGGGGAAGAACGGCGGGAAAGAAAGAAGTCCGATATTTTGATGATGAGGATAGTCAAGTAGAGACAGAAGTTGAAGAGGGGGAAGAGGAAGATGAACATGACGATGACTATGAAGTACAAGGAAAGGAGGCCACTAACCAAAACCCAAAGAAGGTGAGTCTGTTTCTTCAAAATAATGTAAATTAGAAACTTGAACAAGGGAAATCCGCGTCCAACTTTTTTTTTTGTTTTTTTTTCAATTGTTATTGCTATCTCTGAAAGTACTCACTTAGCATTCTTGACGTCCGTTATGACGGTTCTCTGCGGAAAAAATCATGTATTTTGTTTTTTGTGAAAAGTAGTTTGTTTTGTTTCTGATCAGTCGCACCTCTTGTTAACATCGGGTGATGTCAATTTATCACTAACTGCATGCTTTACTGTAAGGCTTGCATCATAAGAAAATGTGGCGTAAAATGATATAATGTGAAATAGTGATAAAGAAACTGTGATAAAGAGGATATTAGGTGTTTGGTGAACTGATGTGTAGCGACCCCTTCACGGTATTCGTTACGTTTGCGACAAAATAAAGCTGGCCCTATTTGATTTAATGTCATGTAGACGTATGAAACAAAAATGACAGTATGTCTTTGATTCAGCCCCTTAGTAATGTGTACTTATGCCTGACGAGGCTGTTCTTATTCACACATGTACATGAACTCATAGTACAGATAAGGTACCTTTATATGTAAATGTTGCAATGTACACTGCATATTTTGTTGCGTATCTGGATACCGGGAAATGTAACCCTCTCTCTGATATACTATTTTGTATGGGCAAATGTATTGTGCTATACCACCTGGCCAAATGATACGCGATGCATGATTAGTTGGAGTACTCTAATGGCCAAAATTTGCAATGTTATTCTGGAGCAAAGTCTTAGCAAAATGGTAACTGAAGTTGTTGTGCCTCTCTCCCCCACTCCCCTTCCCCTCCCCCCCCTTCCCCTCACGCTCTCGCCCTCTCCCTATCCCTCTCTCTTCCTCTTTGTAACGCAGAAGAAGCAGAAAATATTTTCGCTGATGGAACTTGCCTCGAAGGATCTCCACTTGAAAGAAACTCCTTTTGGTCCTCCTCCCCTTCCTGCCTGTACCTTTTGTGGCCAGACTGAAGAAACAAATGTGGGAGAACCTCTCCTTTTGTGTGCCTCGGAGGAGTGCACGGTGGCACTCCACCCCTCCTGTGGACAGGTGGGAAGAGTGACAAGGAGGTGGCTTTGTCCTACTTGTGTCCCAGAAGGGAAGGGAGGGAAGGGAGGGAAGGGAAAGAGCCCAGCAAGTATTCAGGGTGTATTGACGCCCAAACAGAAGAAGGGAAGTGGTATTGAATCGAAGGAAAAAAGTAGCAACTCCAAGACGGGGAATGAGAAAAGTCGTGGATCGGAGGGAAAGAAGGAAGTGGGAGTACGAAGATGTGAAACTCTGTCAGGAGGAGAGGTAAAGGCTGATGGTGTTGACGAGGAGGAGAAGGAAGGAGGTGAGAGGAACAGAAAGAAGACACTGTCACAGTTCCATGAGGAAACTGTGCGTAAGTCACAGAAAGGACAGAAAAAGAAGAAGGTGATGGGTCTCTCGGATCGAGTAAAGGCTATTTTGGTGGAGACTTCTCCACTAAAGGACGAAGGTATGGAAAAAAAACCAGAAGGGAGGACCACACGGGCCATTAGAAGACAAACTGCTCAAGAAGGACAGACTGAACCTGATGCTAAAAATAAATCTGATGCGAAAAATGAGTCGGGGGAAGTTGAAAAAAACACAGATCAGATTGGAGGGTCACCTTTTGAGAAACCAAACAAGTTGAGGTTGAGACTCGTTAGACCACCGACCGGGACTGGCGACATAACATACGAAAAGTGTTGAGGCGTAAGAAAGAAGAGAGGAAGAGTTCAAGTATTAGCAAGGATGGGAGAGGTTTATTAACTGGAGAATAGGGTCTGCGTAATTAAAAGTTGTCTAAAATCCCGAAAATGGATGAGAAAAAGTATCTAAATGGAATATTGGGAACCTCTTTCCCATCCTTGTAGGAGAACAACAACAACAACAAGGGTCAATGGTTTACAAGATATTTGATTAAAGAAATTGAAAGAGAAACTAGTAGGAGAAGTAAGGGTCTTTGGACGAATCAAAGTCTTTGTGGGAAATGTTCAGGGGACCGGGTGTTAGTTTTTAGTTATTAAGATTAAGCATCGTCTTGTCGATTGTGTGTTAAGGCAAGTACGCTGTGACACTCACGATTTCTCAATTGGGACTGGTGGAATTGAACAGAATGTTTTGAGCCATTTCACATGGTTAAACCTTCATTTAATAATTTCACCTTTTGTTGTGTGGTTAAATCCAACTCAATTGTCCTCAAGATTCTTGTACTTTTCCTCGAGATGTTTTTCTAGTTCCATGTTACAATTTTCACAGACCGTGCACCTTGTCAACTGGAGGGACTTCCACATGTATTTTTTGCCTTGAAGAGACCCAAAAAAGCCCTAAAAAAAACATTTTAGCCTATGAGGTGTGACTGTCTGATTTATTTGCACAATTGTATGCTATATAGGTCATTCAACAAGTGCAAGCTATGTGCATACACAATTGCTCGTTAAACTCGTTTTGTGAAGATGCTGAGCACAATGATCTATAATTTAATATACAGGCGCATCATTTTGTTGTCGTCGTAGTGCTATATATGGTGTTTTGAAGACCGCGATGAATCCTCTAGAACTTCAAGATTCTTGAGAACACAGTATTATGCTAACAAACTTGAGGTCGTCAACTTTTAAAGTGTGTGCTCGAAACAAAATGAACTCAATGTCTACTTGACCGAAGATCGGTTGAGCAAGGAGTTGTTACTCGTGAAAACTTTGTTGCGACAAAGGCAGAAAGTTGCAATGTCAAACAAAGAAACGAGGCATCTCAAGTCAACACTAATGTGAAGAAGATTACCTAACACTACAGTACCGTACTGTAGCTCAGTCACCAGACATCATCATCAGGTGGGGTCGTATCGGCAAAAAAATTGATGATAACCGATGACCGCTTTTTTTGAGGTCCTCAACAGATACTATCTGTCCGACTAATATATCGAGCTATATTGTCGATAAAAAATCGATATTAAGGACAAATCCAATCGTATGAAGACAAATTCCTCAACTTGCACATTATTCAATGTTTCAATCATTTAAAAAAGTACTAGTTCACACTTTTTTGTACAATGTGGATCGACCATTCGACCTTTACTGTTACTGTACTGAACTATACTGTAGTTATCGAGACAAGCTAAAGATCGATGATAAATATCATCGGAAAAAAAAAACATTGAATCGTCAAGATCACAAAATGATTCAGAAAAAGTCAAAATTAAATTTGTTCTGTTTTGTATCGTCCTGTACTGTACACCGCAAATCGTTATTAGTGTCAAGGTCACTAAGTTGGGTTCTCAGAATTTAGATATTTTTCCCGAAATAGGATAAGATTTTAATTTTTCCTTGACGTTAATTGATGTACCGTACAAAATAGTGTGAAGTCCGAAAGTACAGTAATATATAATTAGTGTGATGTACGGTTGATGTCAGACCGTACATAGATGTACCTTTTTAGATGAAATAAAAAAAAATAAATTTTAAATCATACGCGCATGCATACGAACGTGCGCTAAAAAAAGGGTTCAACCTCGTCGCCAAAAACCACGTTTGCACACATTCCCTTACAATCTCCTCGTTTGAAGTGTGAATATAAAATAAATTCGCATGTGGGAGGTCACGAACTTTCAGTTAAATAATTGAACTGTGTGTGGTTACACGCCCACATAGAAACTACGAACGCTTACTTCATGTGATCTTTCGCTGTTCCGTTTATATAAACACTAAAATACATTTTGTGTCCAATTAAAGTCAATGTGTATCTTGTTTCGGTGGAAACGAACGAATTTACCGTAAATGTTTATTCTAATATGGTGTTTAGACTTGATTTCACCATGAATTAGAATTAATGTATACCTACGGATCTAATCCTGTCGTCTTCCTCCTCACTACGCGACATTTCCTACTTTTCGCTACTATGTACCTGCGGATCTAATCCTGTCGTCTTCCTCCTCACTACGCGACATTTCGTACTTCTCGCTACTATGTACCTGCAGTCCTTTGAGAGAAAAAGTGTGACGAACAAAAGTTACCGAAAATAGGGTGACGATGGAATGTTACGAAATTTCGTTTTTGTTATCGGTTGTATTTTGGAAAGTGCGTGTCATATGCAAATCTTAGGATTTTTCGTTGGTTTTCCATCATGACACGTAGCTTAATCGTCCAGCGTGTCACAAATTTTTTTTTTCTGTATTTGCCAACCCACCTCCTCGAGGTAGGTTGACACTTACAGAGAAAAAAGAAGCGAACTCTTCGAATGTCAGTTAAAAAAAGTGAAGCGAATTCCTCGAATGTCAGTTAATGTTCACACTAACGACGATGCTGTCGACGGTCAAGAATTATGCGAACGGCTTTTTTTCGATGTGATTGATTTTTTTGTTTAGTGCGATTTCACGTGCAAGCGCGATTCTATTAAATCATTATTTGTATCTTTTTACTTATAAAAATACAATTCTGCACGGTCGGACGTTGTCCGTACTCCACACTATTTAAAGCGAACATATATTATAATTTTTATACGCTATTTAAACCTTCCCTTAAATAGCATAATGAAAAAAATAGAATCATTTACTCTATTTAAAGTGATAGAGTCGAAATTTAGGGCGACTGAATTAGCGTTATTTACTCTAATTACGATTCGCGGTGTACTGTACTGTACACCGTGAATCGTTATTTGCCTTATGTACGCTATATCGGCACCCCAAAATTTTGACATGATACCCGAAATACAGTGATTGAATCTAATTTATCTTTGACATTAATTACGGTTCTATTTAAATAGCATCAATGGTATGACCGTACTGTATTCATTAATTGTGTGGTGTACGGAAGTTGATTGTCCGTACAACTGTGTACTTCGATACTGACATTTGTACCGAAATTCTGGTTAACTTTTGTCAGTCGCATACAGAGCTGCGTTTAGAAAATTAGCGGAGTCCAGTTTCCAAAATAGGCGTTCGCATACATTCAGACGTTCGTTTTTGTGTGTGTTAGTGTGAACTGATAACGTGTGCACATGCTAAAAACTGTCCATGTTGCATAAACGTAGTGTTGCACACTTACACATGTTGATAGTTGAGGAAAGCTAAGTATAATACGATGCCCTTTTAACTCTATTTTCGATCCTGCAAGTTTAATAGTATATATGTTTACACTATTAAAGGGTTTTTAAGGGTACATAACGGTAATACCAGATCTTTAAACGAACGAGACGTATATTAGAGTTAAGTTTTATTCTAACATGGGTTATGTTTCACAAAACAACAACAAATTAGTGTCATATTGTGTATATATTAGAGTGAAGTTACAAACTTTAGAATTGAAAAAACGTGGCGCCTTGAAAACGAGAATTGATAACAAACCAACGGCATATGCGGACAGAACACAAAAAAGGGATTTTGTTGTCAGACAAATCTCAACCACATCCTCATTTTCTAATAGCAGGCGTTGAATCTCGCAGATCCATTTTTACACAACGTCGCCATTTTTTGGGCAGGATGCGTGTCATCGCCCCGTCGCCTCGCTTAGTCTAGCGGCATCCAGTAATCTATGCCTCTTTTTAGGGTTTACAACGGTAGTTGGTTGGACCGTAATATGGAGGAACAACAATAAAGGTCGCGTCAACATCGTCGCTATATATTTCCGAGATTATTAGAAAATCATTGGTAAGTGCGCAGCTCAGCATGTTTATTCATCTCTCTTGCGCTCTCTACCTCCTTGTTCTTCCCCCTTTATTTTCTCTTCCTCTTTACCCCTCAACCTCTCCCCCTACGGATTGTCCATCTCCCACATTTTTTCCCAATCACTCTCCCTACCCTTCTCTCTTGCTCTATTCTTTCCATCTTCTCTCTCTCTCCCTCTTTCTGTCTCATATCCTTTCTCTGCTTTTCTTTCAGACTGGCTTTTTTCCTATTTTACTCTCATTTTCGTTCTGTGTCCCTCTCTGTTCTTCTTCTTTTTCACGTAATATTTTTCAAGCCCATCTACCCCGTACTAATCTGTTATGTTTTTTATTTTTTATGTTTTATGAACCCTCATCGATGATGAGGGTATATCCGACGACCCGTTGTATTGGAGAGCACCCTATAGAAACATACGATATAGGGAAGAATAAAATATCATGTTGAAGGTATTTGACCGTACATAAGTGTTGGTTTTTGGCGATGTTGAAGGATATCGACAAGGATGATATTATACGATTCCGACCACATCGTGGAGTCGTCACAGCTCGTACGGACTTATGTTACGGAAAGTACGGACAGCCGCTAGACTAGATTTTATTTCCCTGCACTTAGATTAGTGTGTGATGTGTGTTTAGCGGTGGAAAACATTTCAGGTGGCACTACATCATTGGACCACATTGAAGCATGACATTATTGCAGATCATTCCCATGAAACTCTGAGACCTCCATAAGTCCTCAGAGTGGACAGCTTCGAAGAAGCCTCTAGGATAATCCTGACCCCTTTGTGTTTCAGCAAAAATAACTGCCACCCTGGCAGACAAAAACTTTGACCACCTGCACCCCTCTGAAGGCAAGACTCCCCTGAGTCGATAGCAAAAAAGAATCTCTGAATTTGCTCCCCTGAGCAGTAAGTTATGGAGGGTCAAAGTTGACCTTTTGTACAGAAGCTCTCTGGGAGAGAGGGTCCTATCTCCTAATTTTTCTAAGTCCTATCTCTCTCACAGACTCTATCTATTGATGTACGAAACCAATTAGAATTCAGTTCCGTACGCAAAAGTACAGCTGCCCGTGTACTTTATGTACGAACATTGTACGACATGGCCCAAATGTCGACACATGTCATATCCGGATTCGGTGCCAAAATCTCCGGAGATTCCACGATCCAATGTAATTTCGCCACGCGTCATCCGATGTGGCGATGGCCACAAACCGCCGAAATCTTCTTCCGCGATCTCGGCGCTAATTCCGGCTGTCTGATTAGAATCTAATTTAATCGTAGCTGTAATAAATACATGCGCGGTATTCGTTTCACTTACGAAATAAATGCGCGGTATTGATTTCGTGCATGTACCGTATTCCGTACTTATACATTACCGGATCTATGAATACCGTATACCGGATCTATGAATACCGTATACAGTTACAGTTAAATGATTTAACCTACGTATTAATGTTTAAGTAACTATCGTAATATATAATACGTAACACTACTGCTAGACTTAAACGGCTAAGGCTATCGGCAATTTCTGGTTGTCGGCCGGCAAGTACCAGGATCAAATCCTGTGGCCGGCATATACCTTTTAGTAAATAATCCCTTAACTAGTATAAATTTCCCGTAAACCTCAGGATAGCCTAGGTAGCCATGGCTCTAGCTTCCTCTCCAAATTCTTAGTGACTACGACAAGTTTGAGAGTTGGAGAGAGAAGTTAGAGGTAGACTGCCTCGGCTTCTTTATTTCTATTCCAAACCTCCAGCGCATTGATGATAGCTATTGTCTCTTTCTCATGGGTGGCCCAGTTCAGCTCTGCTGCCTTTAGTTTTCGACTGTCGTAGGCGATGGGTTGAAGGCCTTTCCCTTGATCTTGCATAAGGATCGCTCCAATAGCCGTATCGCTAGCGTCGGTAATTATCGTCCAAGGTAAATCCGGGTCAGGAACGGCTAACACAGGGGCGGTAACCAAAATTTACTATTCGGGTTCACATCGGCTTTTGCCTTGTGGGCCCTTGACTATTAAGTGACTACGAAGCTGATTTGAGACTACCTTTCTACCTTCTACTTTGCAGTTATTTTTTTCCTTTCTTTCTTCCTCCTACCCTTCAGTTTTGTGTAATCTATCATCTGTGACTTACTCTGTTTGGTCCTACATAATCATCTGTGCCTAGTCCACCGGTCCGTGGCTGCGGGAATCCTTTCCCGATCGCTCGGATGGCGGATCTCGGTTTTCAAGTTATGGGCCCACACGACCATCTAGATAAGTTCAAGGGACAAAATTACCAACTGTGGCGGTGTCGGGCAGAGGCGGCCTTAGAGGAAGAAACTGCTTGCGGATCGAGCTCGGCAGCGAAAAGAGGCCTGCACCTGCAGATCCAAATTTAGTGAAAGATGATGAGAAAAAGAAAATGGAGGAGTGGGACACCAAAGAAGTCAGAGCAAGGAATCTTCTGATTCGAGGCCTTGCTGATAATCAATTACGTAACGTTCTAAGGTTCAAGACTTCAACGGAGATGTGGGCTTCCCTTGAAACAACCCACAAGTTGTCCGACATGACCGCACGCATCAAGCTAGGCAAGAGTCTAATGACTACATTCTACCAAGAAGGGACGTCCATGGAGACCTACACCTCCATGTACTCCAACCTGCTAGCCGAGGCAGACGCCGTCGGATTTACACTACCGTTGGATACAAAAATCACAATGCTTTTACTTTCTCTGCCAGTGGAATACAAGCCGATTCTCACCTGGCTCGATCAGAAAGCCGTCACAACTTGGGATTGGAATGAAACCGTCGAGTTACTATTGAAAGACGAATTCAACACGATCGTCATGTCTCACCGTGAGGCAAAGCTCGAGGGAACTGCGTTGGCATCCACAAGTGACAAAAAGATTAGTGAGAAGCACCGACGGGAAGGCAACAGCAAACGCGACAAGAAGTGCTTCTACTGCGGGAAGCTCGGTCACTTTATTGCAGAATGCAGGAAGTATGCTTCAGACAAGGAGCATGGCAAGGTAGACGAAACCAAACTGAAGAAGGGGAGAGGAAAGGAGAAGGAGAACGGAGGAGGCTCACAAGCGATGATGGCATCCTCGAATGAGACAAACTCCCTCGATTGGTTGATTGACACAGGCGCCTCAGAGCACATGTGCTTCAAGAGAGAATGGTTCACTACCTTTTCATCGATCACCCCCACCCGAATCTTCATGGGCGACAACAATTCCACCTACGCCACAAGAAGGGGAGACATCGATATAGAAGTGTTGGTCAATGGTCAACTCGCTTCGAGAACAATCAAACAAGCTCTCTTTGTTCCCGAGTTTAAAAGAAACCTCTACTCAGTCATCCAAGGGGAAGACACAGTAGTCCTACCGGTATGGGAGAAAGGAGGTAGAATTAGGCTAACAAAAGATGGCGTCACGATTGCAGAAGGGGAGAGGATGGCAGATCGAACCTACCAGCTGAAATGCAGCCCAAAGCCGAGACTATTGGCATTTGTTGCAAACGCCGGTTCAAACGCCTGTAAGATCGGTCACCGACAGTCTGCACAAACACACACCACTATCACCACACAGCGGGCCGAATCAACGATAATGGCGAACGCCACAACCAGCACACCATCAGACGAACAAACGATATGGCATCATACACTGGGGCACCTACACACCGACGGCATCTGACAGTTGGTGAAGGACAAGTTAGTCGACGAACTTAGCATCACAAGCGTGAAAGACACACACAAGCCATGTTTTGGATGCGAGATGGGAAAGTCCCACAAACTGCCACTTCCTAAATCTGGAGGGAAGCGTGCCACGAGACCTCTTGAATTAATTCACACAGACGTTTTCGGCCCGACGAGGGTGGCCTCATGTAGTGGCAAGAGGTACATGGTGTCATTCATAGATGACTTCACAAGAATGACACACATCTACCTAATGCGTCAGAAAAGCGAAATCTTTGCACACTTCAAATTGTTCAAAGCAGCCGCGGAGAAAAGGCAAAAGGAATCCATCACAAGCATAAGAAGTGACAACGGGGGGGAATACCTCTCGTTGGAGTTCAAGGCGTTTCTTGCAGCCGAGGGGATCCAACACCAACTGACGGCACCACACACACCGAAACAGAACGGTGTAGCCGAGAGTATGATGGCAGTGAACCGGACCAGTTTACGGTTTTTGGGGGAAGCCCTCAATACCGCAGAATACTTGCGAAACCGTTGCCCAACAAAGGCTTTGGATAATGCCACACCATACGAGAAGTGGAACGGGCATAAGCCCGACATCTCACACTTGAAAGTTTTCGGCAGCAAGGCATACGTTTATGACAACATCAATCTAGGGGGTAAGTTAGCCGCAAGGGCCAAGGAGGGGACATTCCTCGGGTACTCGAAAGACTGCAAAGCATACCTTGTTTACAACCATGCCACAAACAGAGTCATGACAAGTGTAAACGTCAAGTTTGACGAGCAAGTACACAACGGGAGCAGTGTGAGTCAAACTTCTGAGGATGACTACCTACCCACGTTCGACGAGTGGGTGATCCTCGAGAAACCAGAGAATGCCAAAACGACGCAACATCTGCCTTCCCAAGCCAGCTCAGAGTCCGAGGATGAACATGCCCCAGATATGGCAAATGTCGACGCAAGCGACGCAAGAGCAACAGCCGTGACAGCCTCCGATGGAACTGAAAATCAAACGAAGGAGGGGAATTCAGTTGCAATTGAGATGCTAACTAATCAGAATGAAACCCGAGCTGTAGAGTCGAGCCAGCAAAACGCCAAATCCCCACTCACCAAAAAGGGAAAGAAAGGTCGAAAGGGAACGCTCACGACCACGCCATTGGTGAGAGAGGAAAGGAACAGGCGACAACCAAACAAGTTCAGAGAGTGGGTAGAGCCGAGCAAGTCAAAGCCGGTTAAATTAGCTGGAATGGCACGAGTTGAGGAACCTGCCAACTACAAGAGTGCATTGTCTCGCGATGATAGCGACAAGTGGAAGGCTGCAATTAACGAAGAGATGGCATCAATCCTTGAAAATCAGACATGGACTCTTTAAGACTTGCCACAAGGAAGAAAAGCCATAGGAAGCAAATGGACGTTCAAGATCAAGAGGAATGCAGACGGAACCATCGAGCGTTACAAAGCAAGATTGGTTGCGAAAGGCTTCACACAAAAGGAGGGGATCGATTTCCAAGAGACCTTCGCACCTGTCGTGAAGTTCACGTCGGTAAGGACGCTCCTTGCCATTGCTGCGACCCTTGACCTTGAGATCCAACAGATGGACGTCAAAACGGCTTTCCTCCACGGCCAAGTCGAAGAAGAACTTTACATACAACAACCAGAGGGGTTCGTTGATCCAGCAAACCCAGAGAAGGTGTGCAAACTCTTAAAGGCGCTTTACGGGCTCAAACAGTCCTCACGACTATGGAACATAAAATTGGACGACCACCTGCAAAGTCAAGGATTCACGAAGTTAGAATCGGATCATTCGGTGTACTTCAACAAAGAGTTGAGAGTCATCATAGGTGTCTATGTTGATGATACGTTCATCATTGGCAAAACGAGAGATATAGTGGCAAAGGTTAAAGAAATGCTCTCAATGAAATTCGAAATGAAAGACTTGGGCAACCTCGAGTACATCCTCGGGATCGAGGTAATCCGCGACAAACCGAACAAAACAATTCACTTAACCCAGAGTAAATATATTGGTGAGCTTCTTACCAGGTTCAGAATTGAGGACGCAAATGGGAGCTCGACACCATTGGAGCTCGGGGAGAAGTTTGTTGAGGAGCTTGAGGCTCCAACTGAGCCAATCGATGCGCCATATAGAGAGGCGATTGAGGGGCTCATCTATGCCATGAACTGCACCCGCCCCGACATCGCAGCAGCAGTGGGAGTCCTCAACCGATTCCTGCAAAAACCGGGGAAACAACATTGGAATGCGGTCAAACGTATTTTAAAGTACCTTAAAGAAACCATAAATTACGCATTGACACTAGGAGGAGATCAGAGCAACATTGAGATCCATGCATTCACAGATTCTGATTGGGGAGGCGACATTGCATCAAGAAGGTCAACGACTAGTTACCTTTGCACTCTCGGCGTCGGGAGCATATGCTGGAGTAGCAAACTCCAGAAAACCGTGGCCCTCTCCACGATGGAGGCAGAATACATGGCTGCTGCAACAACAGTCAAAGAGGTTTTATGGTTAAGAGAGATTTTGCAGGAGCTAGAGTTCACGCAGGAGGACAATACATGCATCTACACTGACAGTCAAAGTTGCATAGCCCTTATCAAGAACCCAATCAATCACCCCAAAGCCAAGCACATTGCTATACGTTATCACTTCGTACGCGATACAGTTGCAGCGGAAGCAGTGGCGTTTAAATTCATACCTGACAGCGAGAATGCAGCAGATATGCTCACGAAGGCCGTGGGAAAAGACAAGCTTTGTCTATGCTCCAGGAAAGCCGGACTGGTAAGTATAGGGGAAGGGTTGGGTGAATCTGCAGGGAAGGGCTACGAGGTAGCGAACAATGAGACTAGCGAAAATGATGTTGAACGAGAAATTCTCGTCGCTTAAATACTATACAGCAGGAAGTTTCGACGTATGTGTAGACCTTGGGCGGCGTCGAGATTTTGGTGCGCTAGAAATTGCCAGCGGGTGACTTGCGACATACGGATTCTGACGGACAAATGAAAAGCTAGCAATTGTTACGACGGACGTGGCGGCGAAATTCAACTGGTACAGTTCTCAGTACAACAAATCAAGGACAGGCACATTGGTACGCAGTCCTTATTTTTCAGACTGCGCGACAACATTTGGTACGGCGGACACATTGTGCCGGATTTTCGGCGAGCGAGTTTTGCACGTAATCGAGATTTACAGCTCACGAGCGTGTGCCGGATTTTCAGGGAGCGATATTTGTACGCTGACATTTCTTCGTGACGTTAGCATATGTACGGCCGAATGTTATTTCAAATATAACCGACGCGAACGATCACATTAGAGGTTTCGATTCAATTACTATTTTTCACTTCAAATACGATATCCTCGCAAAATCGAGTGGGAGTGTTGGTTTTTGGCGATCTTGAAGGATATCGACAAGGATGATATTATACGATTCCGACCACATCGTGGAGTCGTCACAGCTCGTACGGACTTATGTTACGGAAAGTACGGACAGCCGCTAGACTAGATTTCATTTCCCTGCACTTAGATTAGTGTGTGATGTGTGTTTAGCGGTGGAAAACATTTCAGGTGGCACTACATCATTGGACCACATTGAAGCATGCCATTATTGCAGATCATTCCCATAGATCATAAAGGCAATGCATGGTAGACTCAAAGCCACCACTCTTAGTATTTTCATATCCAAGCAAATAGACATTTAGCAAAGGAAACAAATCAGCTCAATAGAAATTAGATTGTTTCACAATTATAATTTACTATTCGGGTTCACATTGGCTTTTGCCTCGTGGGCCCTTGACTATAAAGTGATTACGAAGCTGATTTGAGACTACCTTTCTACCTTCTACTTTGCAGTTTCTTTTGTCCTTTCTTTCTTCTTCCTACCCTTCAGTTTTGTGTAATCTATCCTCTGTGACTTACTCTGCTTGGTCCTACATAATCATCTGTGCCTAGTCCACTGGTCCGTGGCTGCGGGAATCCTTTCCCGATCGCTCGGATGGCGGATCACGGTTTTCATATCCCCGAGCCGCGGCCCTTTGACGCGGCACCCGGCTCGATGGCAGGTCGGGCGAGTCCGTACAGATTTGTTTTCGGCGCATTTTGGGCGTGGACGACTGGACGGACCAGATTACGCCCGATGAGTAATGGACTAACGGCAACCTGTTGTCGATTCAATGCTACTGTACTGTACTCATCCACTACGTGACAATATATTGTTGTAGTCGCTGCTTTTTTTAGGATCTCCTTTTTGTTAAGTACAATTTTAGTTGTGTGACTAGTGAAAATGTACTTTTCTATGTTTTGCCGTACTGCGCATGTCATTTTCAGTGCGGTTGTGGCTTCGCGTCTGTTCAACGTTGATTCATTTGCGTGGTTCACACTTGGAAAAATGGGAAAACGATGTCATAAATTTTGGGTTCCGTACGCCAAATTTCATAAAATGACAAAATACGCGGCGGTGACGGTTGGGACGGTCGGTTTCGACCGTTTTGGAGCGTAGCGGCGGAAAAAAAACTTTTAGCAAAGGAAGCAAATCAGCTCAATAGAAATTTGATTGTCTCACAATTGCAATTTACTATTCGGGTTCACATCGGCTTTTGCCTTGTGGGCCCTTGACTATTAAGTGACTACGAAGCTGATTTGAGACTACCTTTCTACCTTCTACTTTGCAGTTATTTTTTTCCTTTCTTTCTTCCTCCTACCCTTCAGTTTTGTGTAATTTATCATCTGTGACTTACTCTGTTTGGTCCTACATAATCATCTGTGCCTAGTCCACCGGTCCGTGGCTGCGGGAATCCTTTCCCGATCGCTCGGATGGCGGATCCCGGTTTTCATAAAACCTAGTATAACCCCCTTAAAATAGACATAATAAAGGAAATATCACAATTTTTTACTGACATTGGGGTGAAGGGGGTCCGCGGCGCATCTGGGGAATAACACGTACAATTGGGTGTAGTGGCCGTACATTTATTTGTTCGTTCCGTACAGATATTGCCGACAGTTATCGATATCTATGGTATCGTCGATAATAACTGATAAATGTATGTTTTTTATCGGCGATAAAACCGAAAACGATATATCGTACCAATATATTGACTATCGGTTACCTGTAAATGACCTATATAGCTTATTGGCAAATCCTTACCGATACACAACACTACGATTTTCAATTTGAGACCGCCTCGATTGGCAAAAAAATGCATTAAACCCTAATAGCGATTCACGGTGTAGCTACCGAAATAGTGTTAGGGTGTGTCCCCATGTGTTCAAATAAGGGTTTTTGTTCGTCGTTTTCACAGAAAATGGGACTTGCAACGAGAAATTATTACGCCGTACAAAAAATATAGAAAAACACAAATACATTTTGCGTCATCTTGGAGCTTGGAATGTACGGCAATTTGGCGTTATTATCATCGGGACCCACTTCCAGCTCATCTTCACACTTGCACTGGAATCAAATCGCGACCTGATTTTAATCAAAATAATACCCTATTGACGAATAGAAAACCGGGAATGCACGCGTCAAAGGTTTTCAAAAAATTTGAGCGACGGAGAGTACACTCTATTTTTTCCCCTGCTCGTCACGCGCATGTACGTACGAAAATGACGAGCATGTACAGAAAAAATTCGTTGGGGTCTCGGACCGCCGCCTTCATTCATAGGTCCTTAGCAAAATTTTACATCGTCCTCGTCTCTCCCCCTCTTTCCCACTCGACCACTCCTCTTTCTCTCTTATTTATACGAGTTGCAGCTATAGTAGTATCAAATGAACGATTTTTTTTCTTTTTTTTTAATACTTTTGGTCTAAGTTCGGTGGCATATCAAATGATAAAAGATAAGAAAACGAAATTTGGAAGCCGTAGCGGAAAATCTACGTACTAATGACGTCACATGGTAGCATGACTTCGCTATGTCATAAAACCCGAAACATCTCCAACGTCACAAAAACCTCGAGGTCTACATCCGTCGCCGTTTTCGTAAACGTCACCAATTTTAGGAAGTTTCGTAGTTTCGTTTTGTAGACTGTCTCACATTTTGTAGACGTCTACAGCTGTCACATATTTGAAGTAATGAAGGCGCAAGTAATGATTGACATAGGGGGTGTCCCCATGTTTTAAAGTATCTACTTTTCTCTGTCTTTTTGCACTAAAATTCAAGGAACTTGGACAAAAACTTTAGCCGTACGAAAATATCATTTTTACCAAAGTAGAGTGAACGTCAATTCATACTTTGAATGTACGGCGTGTTTGTCGTCATGTGAATGCATTTTGGCGTTTTCCCCTTTTCGACCCCGGGCAAGAGAATCCAACCCAAAAAAAACTTCATCCAAAATCACCTCGAGGGGGTGATTTTAGTTCAAGTACCGCCCAAAGAGCGAATGAAAAACGATCCACGCACGCGCCACACGATTTGTATAATTTTAGGACGAGGGAGAGTCCTCGCTATTTTTCTCCGTGCCCGTCACGCTCTATGTACGGAAAAAAATTGCAAGGGCTTCGGAACTCCATTTTCAATCATGAGTCTTTTGCAAAAAAATTCGCCATCGTCGCCTCTCCCCTCTCATTCTCACACCATCGTTTGTATCTCACACTTTATAAAATGAGACACGACAATATTGGTATAAAATGAAGGATATAATAAAAATGTTTTTTCTGACAATTTTCAGATTTTTTTTAATGCCAAGTCGAGTGAGAAAAGTAGAAAAAACGAAATCGGGAAACCATAGCGGAAAGTTCTTGAATCCGTGACGTCGACGTTGTCACAAGCGAGCGTGACGTCATAATGTCACCAAACCCTAAACATCTAGAATCTCACAAAAATCTACACGTCTATTACTGTCGCTGTTTTTGTTGGCGTCACCAATCGTCGGAAGTTTGGTAGTCGTCTTCAATCGTCACAAGTTGTACCTACGTCTACAACTGTCACCCCCATAGGCACACTTGGAAAAGTACACTGTAAAACCTGCGCTAAAATCCAAATTAACGTTTCAAAGTTTCGGTTACATGGGGACACGCCCTTAGGGTACGTCCCCATGTAATCGGTACTTTGATAAAGTATTTTGCATTATAGTGAAAATTAGCCGTACTACTTTGAAGAGCGTCCGAATGTGCGAAAATAAAATCGGAACTTTGACATGTGACAGTTGTAGACGTATGTACAACTTGTGTCGATTGAAGGCGACTACGAAACTTTCGACGATTAGTGACGCCAACAAAAACAGCGACAGTTGTAGACGTCTAGATTTTTGTGAAATTGCAAATGTTTAGGGTTTGGTGACGTTGTGACGTCACGCTCACTTGTGACAACGCCAACGTCACGGGTTCAAGAACTTTCCTCCATGGTTTCCCGATTTCGCTTTTTCTTCTTTTCTCAGTCGATTTGCCATTAAATAAAAACCTAAAAATGTTAAAAAAATATATTTTTTGAAGATCTTTCATTTTATACCAATATTGTCGAGTCTCATTCTAAAAAGTGTGGGATACAAGCGATAGTGTGAGAGGGAGGGAGGAGAGGCGACGACAGCGAAAAATTATGCAAAGGACCCCATGAATGCAAGTGGAAGTCCGAAACCCTTGCAATTTTTTTTTCCGTACATAGCGCGTGACGTGTACGGAGAAAAATAGCGAGGTCTCTTCCTCGTCCAAAAAATTTACAAATCGTGTGGCGCGTGCGTGGTACGCTTTTCATTCGCTGTTTGGGCGGTACTTGAACTAAAATCACCCCCTCGAGGTGATTTTGGATGAAGTTTTTTTTTGGGTTGGATTCTCTTGCCCGGGGGTCGAAAAGGGGAAATCGCCAAAATGCGTTCACATAACGACAAACAGGTCGTACATCCAAAGTATGAATTGACGTTCACTTTACTTTGGTAAAAATGAATTTCACATACGGCTAAATTTTTTTTCAAAGTTCCCTGAATTTTAGGGCAAAAAGACAGAGAAAAGTATGTACTTTAATACATGGGGACGTACCCTAAAATCTTCAAACGGAAAGTCGGAACGAAATATCTGTACGGCCGGAGATAGTTAATGATTCGTAGTTTGTGGCCAGATTTTTGATGTTGAAAACTGAAATCAAAATTTCGAAACGGAATGGCAAAAAGACGCGGCAAACTTTGAATGTCGGTGGATGTCAGACGGAGCGTGCGAAACAAATTTCGGCTCACTTGCATCCAGCGTGGCAGGCGGCACATGGACCGTACGACGTAGGCACATGGCCTATACGATGTGTAGACCTGTGATCGCTTGTTCAAAGCATATATTTTTTTTCTTTTTCACGTGTACCAATGGTTCACGTCTAGTATCGTACAACTCTCCTCGCGAGGAGACTATCGTGACACTGGATGATGTGCGCGATTGCTTCGCGCATCTGAAAAAGTGGAATATCCAACGGCCAGGAATTACGCCTACATCATTGGACCTTCTCGACAGCTTCCAGTAACGATTTCTCGTCTGACAAAAAAAAAATTAAGGTACGGCATGGTACGAATATGTACGATCTTGTACGACGTCCAGAAACGAACTACACTTTTCTTCTATTGGCATTCCACCCTTATTTGTAACACAACTACACCGTGAATCGCTATTAGAGTCAAGGATTAAATAGCGTCAAAAAAAAATAGTGTTATTGATTCTAATTCAGTACCTGAGACGTGGCAGATTATGGTCCACCTACTTAAACAACGTTGTTAATTGTATTTCAAGTTTTTTTTTTGAAAAAATGGCACCGAATTGGCGTTATATACTCTAATAGCGATTCACGGTGTACTGTCAACGTCACTTGCAGGATTCACACTAGAAACGGATGGTGAATGAGATGAAGAAACGAATGTTCTTTTTTTTTGTTTGGACGTGAATTTCCTTTGACGTCATCGGACGTCAACAAAAACGTCGCGATGTGATTCATGTTGCCGTACGATTTCGCGTCGATGACTCAACCATCGTTTTTCACCCGTACAACAACATATAGTTTTGTTTACGTCTACATGATTTTGATTGGTTGTTCGCTTATGGGTCATCATTCAAAAAAATTAAGCTTTAGTACAGATTATTCATTCGGGATACGACTTCATTTTTCTTCAAAGTCGGAATTCTGCACTCCGAAAAGGGTTTACGGAAAAGAAGATGACTTACCACAGTTGTCAAAGTTTTGTCCGCCGCTACGCTCCAAAAAGTGTATTTTGTCTGTCGCTACGCTCCAAAAAGGTTGACAGCCGAGCAGTCGAGCTGTTTGGCGCCTCTGTTTTTTGTTTTTATGCGAAATGAATGGTACGGAAGCATTCATTTCGTCATCTCATTCACCATCCGTTTCTAGTGTGAATTCTGCACAGTGGACCTCCATTTGCAAAAACCTAAAAAATTGAGAGGTTGTTTACTGGATTTCGTACGTTTATGTACAGTTTCGTACTTTATCTGGTTTTGTCAGACGAAACATTTACTGGATACCTGTAAGGATTCTCCAAGCGTATGGGCGTAAAGGACTACCGTTCAAATCCACAGAGCAAACCATCCAGAAATTATCCACACACTGGACGTGAACCATTAGTACACGTGAAAACGCAAAAAATATCCACGATGAGGACGCGATGAAAAGCCTACACGTCGCTTAATCCAATGTGCTTTCCGCCACGGTGGATGAAGGTCTACCGAAAGTACAGTGTCATCGCATGCTCTTGTCATCCACTGAACTTCAAAGTTGTCGCGCGTCTCTGCCATACCGTTTCGAAATTTTAATTTTCATTCTCAAAATTCAAATTTGGTCGCATGCTTTCGTACGAGTTGCCAAACCTCCAGTGGTATAGATATTACGTTCTGATTTTAGTATTTTACGTTTGAATAATATTTTTAGATTTTCAAAAATTGAATACTAAGTTCCTAACCTACGTGGTACAGTACGAGCCTAGGAGCATTGCTCCATTAGGAGGTCTCAGTAAAATTCGAAAATTCGTTTACTGAACCAATCGTTACATTTTGTCGGATCAGTAATCGACATTTTATCTACGTGGCACACTTTGATTGGTCCACCTAATAGGTGAATACGATTCTGGTAATCTTCAAATAATCTCTGGCAGCAAATTGTGACCACATATTTGTACTAGGGAAGGCAAAAAGTGACTCGTACGACATATTGAATAAAATCTGTACGGGCAGACGAAACTTAAGTTTGTAAAAACGTACGAAAACGTCAAAATGGTTAGTGGATGGAAACAGAAGCGTGAAACAATATCCTCCGTCAAAGATTTTCTTGCGGCTTCCGGTGGCCTCGCATCCTCCCTGGCGTAAGGCGCATGTCATACGCGACGTGTAAGCACCTGGTTGAGCAGTTGTCGTGGGTGTTTGTTCACTTTACAGCGAGGCACGATGTTATTCGTTCAGGCGCTTAAAATTGACCTACTCCGGGTTACTTGTTGCGAACTGAAAGTGTCAGATGATGGCGTATCCGATTATGCATCCGACGATCCACGTTTACGCCCATAAACGTGGAGAATCAAATCCCTCATTTAGTAGGCTTGTTTTTATGACAAGATTTTTTTTTCAGTACAACACTGTATGAAAAGGTACGGCTTTCAGTAAACAACGACATTTTCCCCCTAATGGAACCTTACCCTAAATGAGCAAACGCAAGAGTGACCCAACGTAATGGATTATTTTACAAGATATCACGACCAATTAGGGTACAGTTCCATGTAATTGTAACTTAGCGAACTTACTTTGTATTTTAGCGCAGATACGCCGTACACGGTTTTCTAGTGTTCCAATGTGTAAGGGTATGTCTCCATGTGCCAAAGTAAGGGTTTTTTTTTGTCATTTTCCTCTAAAACTTAGCGTCATAACGTGTAAGTTAAAACCATAAAAATAAATCGAAAAAAAGTACATTTTACGTCATTGTTGAACTTATGATGCACTACTGTACATGTTGTTGTCGTCTTGTATTGTTCAGACCCACAGTCATATCATCTTCAAACTTATCTTAAAACACATCGGTGATGTGTTTTAAAAAAGTAAAACTGCTTTCGCATATAGGAAAACATATTCTCATGTGTGAAAAAATTTCAAAAGTATTTGACGATCGTACGAAAAAATTGAAAAAATGTAGGGTACAATTTGAGTGATGTTGAACTTAGAATGTACCACAAGTCATTGTCTAGTGTTTTCTGACCCACGACCACTTATTCTTCAAATTTTCTAACTTAAAAATAAAGTAACACCGCTCCGCAATTAGAAAAACATAATTGCACATTTTTTCAAAAGGATTTTACAAAGAGAAGTACACATTTGTTTTTTTTCCGTTTACATCCTAAAGGGTATGAAGGTTTCAATGCAATTTCAAGTAAAGTTGAAAAACAAGTGAAGGCGCCACTGCAACTTGCGCCTCTCTCACCTTGCTCACCTTGCCTCTCCTTCATTCCAAACTTCACTATTTCACGACACCATTGGAGGTAAGCACATGGTTGAGGTGACCATACTTACGTGAACCAGATCTTATTGGGAAGAGTCCATCAAATGCGCCCCCGAACAAAATGCTTATTATTTTGCAGGGGGCTCAAGAATTTGATGTCCATTCATGGCGACCTAACAAGAGAGCCAAAAGCAAAAGCATCTTGTTCAGCCATGAACATTGGAGACTGGAAGGTTGTACGTCTATCATCTCGCCTAAAAACATGCTACGTACCAAAACGTTATACGATGTGTCTTGCAACGTACCATAAAGTTTAAAAAAATACGATTCGTCAAGACAGATTGAAGACGTTGACAAACGTTAGGCGCATTGTCGACGTATGAAATCGTCACATCCTTAGATAACAATTTCGTCGATACGCATTGGGACACTTTAAAACCGTGTACGAAGAATATTCAATACGATACAAAGTAAGTTCGTTATGTTATAATTACATAGGGTTGTACTCTTATTTCGAAACTCTTTGCTTTTTTTATCAGTTTTGTTTTATCATAATTTATCATATTACATTCCATCAAGCTACGCCATAGTTGTCTAGCTCTTACGAATTTCATTTTTTTACAAAATCTACGTAATATTCATCAATTTCACACGGTTCGTAAATTTCGTTAATGTTTTCGTTGCACATAACTGTACTAACCTGTACGAAAAAGTGTAACCGTACCTAATCTTTAAAAATATAAAAGAGTGTGGAAAGTATACAAAATTTACAAAAGTATACAAAAAGTGTAGCCTAAAAACCCTAAAATTACGAAAAAACAAAAATGTTGTTTTACAAAATTATACGAGAACGTACAAGAATGTACCTTAAAAACAACAAAATCCCCTTCAAATAACATTAAAAAATATGGTAATGTGCGAGTACTGTATGTAGATGTACAACAAATTCAAGGCAGTTGTACTGAAATATACAAGAATGTGCGGAAATATACTCAAAATACCCTAGAATCCAGCCCTTAAGTAACCCAAATTAGTACAAAAAGATAAAACAAAATTATGTAAGCGTAGGGGGAAAGTACGGGTGCAAATTAGGGTACGCATAGTCAACAAATAATATTTTTATAGCTCTTTCGTTTTATATCATCATTATCGTGTTTCATCTAAAAAATGCGAGATAGAAAGGAGGGGAGAAAGGTGCCTTCACGGACTGCGCTTTTGCAAAAAAGGCATCCACTGTTGGAGACCCCTCCACGACCTTGTACAATAAAAATTATGAAAAAGTTAGATGCGGGAAATGCATTTTTTTTCTTGAGTATTCTGCGTTTTTGCAAAAATAAAATAAAATTTTACAACACGTGCAAAAACATAATTGTATTCGTTGTTCCGCCGTTGCTTTAAATAACATTGACCCTTGAGTAGCTTTCCAGTAACGTTTGAAAATGAGCTAGAATGACCACGCAGTGGGTCGAAAAGAGCAAGACCACAAACTTTAGTGTATTTTAAGTTTTAAATTGACGCAAAATATACGATGGTTTTCTCAATTTTCTTGTAGGGCATAAGGTTTTCTCGTTGCCTAAAACCTTATTTTGGCACATCGCGGCATACCTTATCATCTGTGTTTCATTTTGCACCCAGTAGTTATTCTCCACATATACTTATCAGGGGCATAATTCAATGTTTTCAATGCACTTCATTACCCTATAATGCTCATAAAATTTATAAAACTTGCACATGGAATCCACAAAGTTTTCATAATGAGAGTTTACTAACATATTGGTTTCGATCTTGTAATGAAAGGGAACATTGCCATCATTTGGCGACGTTAACGATATTGATTATTTATAAGGGTGTCAATCGCGATTAGAAGTAAGGGAGTGTTCACCGTTGTTCATCTTAAACAGTTTGATTACAACAAATATGTGCTTTACGAAGTTAACAAAGATTTATAAGTTAAAATCATGTAGCTTGCACTAATAGTCTTGTGACTTACAAATTCGATGTGTGTAAATCATTTTTTTATCAGTAAAAGAGTACGATTTTTAATTTAGTGAAATTTTGATTTATGTGGTTTGATCCGTTTATGAAATTATTGTCGATCACCAAGTAATTCAGGTTTGTGTGGTGTGTAAACAAAGTTTAAACTTTACATTGTATGACATTAAAAAAATTGACAATAGCGTGTGTCTGCCACATAAATTGTATTTTGATCGAATGACTTACGTAATAGTTGCTTTTGGGGTAGCAAAATTAGAGGCCCTTGTAGAGTTGCGTGCACTGGTTAACCATGTCGTCGATAACGTTTAAAAAAAGGCGAATCCCCGAACACCTAAAATTGCTTTAGTGTTCACTTGTAGTTCGTATCTTTTCAAAGAGTTATGAGTTGACATTTATGTACGTAACATTTAGAGTACGTTGCAATTTACAAAAGCTTGAACACTAAAATGGGCATCCTTTTTAAATAAAATTTGCGTTAAAAAAATGAAAATCGATTGTATATTATGTAAATTACAAAGATATTGTTAAAGCTTTTTGCTCTTGTGAGCATTAGCAGGCCCAAAAACAAGGTAGATAAGGCTATTACGTTAGATATGCCGTAGAAAACAAGCCATGCGACAAAAGAACAATGTAAAGAAAAGACATGTCATCAAATAGAAAAAGAAAAGGCCAAAAATGGAAATAAGGGAGGCGGCCGAACTTGGCGGACCTAGTTTATAAAAAAATGATACGACCAAATCAAGGATACCAAGGCAAAATTTTGTGTACGGGTTTTACATGCTCAATATTAACGAAATATATTTCGAACATTCGTATCAAAGCGTCAGCGAGAGCTTACGCCAACTCATTTGTTCAACAAATATGACAAGAGCTTAAAAATCTCCACATATTTGCTCTGAAGCTTAGCGATTGGTTAAACCGACCTTTTCGATAGGTATAAATAGATGGGGTCCAAATAGTGCGCAAGACTCAGAAAAAGACACAATACGTGATCATATAAATATCTATGGATTTTAGACCCAATACATTTTACGTCAGAGGAAGGATGTCAAGACACCCCCACCGAAGAAACATACCATCTCGCATAGAAATCGTGGTTGACAAATCTCGAAATGGAGTTAGGATACCGCAAAAAAAAAGACGGTAACATCAGAAGCCTGGCAAGTATGGCACAAAATACCTATTTAGGCAGACGGGAAATAAAGCACTTGTAATAATGTACCGTAGCGCACCCATATCACGATTTGTGGGCACTCAGTTGCTCTAGACAGCTGTAAAAAGGAAAAATCTAGATAAGCTAATTATTCGAGTTAATTGGACATGGAAACCGTATCTAAAAGATAGAGCTTTATTTTCTACACCACCAGCGTCCCCTCTTGCGTGGAATGTTAAGATGTAGTGTTGTGTATCGGTAAAAAATTATCGCGATAACACCGATACCGATAGTTATCGAACGGTTAGAGGTCCCGGTATATCTGTTCTTTCGGTACTTTTACTCTGGAGTACTTTTTGTCCGGTAAACTGAACGGAAAATTTACAGGAAATGTACGGTGTTTTACGAGAACTGTACGAACTTTGACGAAAAAATACGTTGCACTTTGTAGTACTTTCTGGCCGGTTAACTGAACAGAAATTTTGCGGGAACGTACGGCATTGTACCGGCAAACTGCTGATCATGGAACGGTAAAAGGACGGCGGGCACAAGTACAACGGACGCAAAAGAACATTCTGCACACCGCCAAAATCGAACAGACGACTTTTAATGAGAAAATATGAGTAGACGGCCAGTGTGAGCGTCGACATCCCGTAATGGCTCTTTTGGCGGCTTATGCCAAAACAACGTGGATGACACGTGGCAGGTTTTAGTGGATCCCAAGGAAGAAAGTGACAAAGCCATGACGTCGGATGTAAAAGGTACGTCGTTTTAACTGGAGCAGTACTAAAGCCGTACATACTTTATGCCGGCTACTGTACTTTCGGCTTGTACAAATGATCTGATTGGTAGGCACCTCAGTAGATAGGGGTTGTGAGTAGGGCGCATCGGGGGAATAACACGTAGAGTTGAGAGAACTGGCCGTACATTTATCTGTATGGTTCGTACATATATCGCCAATAGTTATCGATATCGGTGTAATCGCCGATAATAACCGATAAATATCTGTTATTTATCGGCGATAGCACTGATAACGATATATCGTACAAATGTATCGATTATCGGCTACCCAAAAAAGGCCCATATCGGCTATCGGCAAATCCT
>JBBHKE010000155.1:0-27518 GCA_037447655.1 Zygnema cylindricum | reverse complement strand
TTTATGAAGTCTATTCCTTACAAACGGGTTGTAGGAATCCTAATCTACTTTATGAACTATATTAGGCTTGACGTAGTGGCATCAGTTGGAGTCCTCATTAGGAGTCTAAATGATCCTAAGAAGAGAGATTAGGAGAAAGCCAAGAGAGTCATGAGATATCTGGTGGGAACCAAGGATTTATGGTTTCATTTGGGAGGGGAACACACAGACATCACAACTTGTAGTGATGCCTGTTATGGGGATGCAACTATGAGAAGATGGACTTCTAGATATGTGTTGTATATGGGGGAAGGTGTTTGCTGTTGGAGTTGCAAAAGGTGGTTGCTCAATCCACTATGGAGGCTGAGTACATGGTTTGTTATTCTACTATGAAATAGCTGATGTGGATTAAGTCTTTATTGCTGAAACTGGAGTATATGAAGCAAGGAGTGCATGAAGTTTTTTGGGATAACCAGCCTGCCATTGCAATTGCCGCCAATCCAAAACATCACTTCAAGGCTAAACATATGGACATAAGATTAAGTTTTGTAAGAGAGAATGTTGAAAATAAAGTTGTGAATCTTGTGTATAAAGATGATAAGAAAATGGTGGCTTATATGATGACCAAACAAGTTCCATCTCCCAAGTGAAAACATTGTAGAGAAAAGTGTGGATTAAAATTAAAAATTAAAATTGAAGTAGAAAATAAGGTGAGTGTTGAAATCACTAGATATAGGGGGTATTTTCTAGGTCTGAATAGATTAAGTAAAAGCGCGGGCAGTCTGCCTCCACCTTCTCTTTGTAGCCCTCATACTTGTTGTAGTCAGTGAAGATGAGAGAGAGAGGTGTGGAGCCATGGCTGACTTAGCTACACAGGAAAGACTGTAGAGTGAAATAAGTCACTCTTAACAAAAAAGTTGAGTGTGCCAAGACTCGAAACTTCAACCGGTTGAGCGAGGAGTAGCTGTCACTTCTTACCGGTCTATCGTAGATATTCATTAGAGTATATAGGGTTTGAATTATTTTTAAACATTTGCTAAGGAACCTTAATCTGATTAACGAAATTAGAGATAACAAGCATCGAGACTAGTTGTAATATAGTGCGAACAAAAACCCGCACGAAACAAATGTTCCAGACATATATTTTAGCGGCTATTATTAAAAGTCGATTTAGATCCGATAGCATGCTTCATCGTGGAGATCGTGAAATGGCCGGTTTGGTTGTTTTCAAGCGTGACATGACCTGGCGCCATGTAGCACGATAGAATTGGAAGTAGGAATCTCGGAAGGCATGTGAAAATTTTTGAGGCGACAGACGTCCACTCCATGGCCCCGTCTTACACTGGCCGTACAGAAAGGACATCGGCCAAAGTATCTTTTGCAATTCTATGTCCTCCATTGGACTACATTTTTCAAAAAGCCTTTAGGTTGTTTTTTATTAACCCACTTTCAACCACATCCACTGCTGCCCAAGCATACAAGTTGACAATCTAACTACAACCTTGGGCAGTTTGGACTTCATTGAGTCCGTAGCAAAAATAATCACTCAAAACGGCCAACACGCCGATTAGTTATGAGGTGGCAAAAATGCCAATTTATACAAACTCTCAACGAGAGAGGTGGCTGTCTACTGAAAAACTTCTAAGTCTTAATCCCCTCTCACAACCGCTATCTACTGCTGTACGATCCAATCAAATAACTATCCAGTACAAAAAGGTACTACGGTCGATGTCCTTTTTGTACGACATGTGTACGATAAGGCCATTGAGTAGACGCGTGTCCACATTTTACTAGTATTTATGTTCCCCGATTTCTCGCAATCAAATGTTATCTCTCCACGTGGCGCCAGGTCATGCCACGTCCAAAAACTGCAAAAGTGACGAGTCAAGATCTCGGCGGCTATATGTGTCGTTGAATCAAAAACCGGCATTTAATGTTATTCGTCGAAACAAATGTCCAATTCAATGGTTTCGTGCGGGATCATGCTCGCACTATATATTATCTAATTCTATGTCCCCTCATTCATAATTCCGTTAATCCGATTAAAGATCACAACACAGTTTAAGTAATTATCACAACCTATGTAATTTAACAAACTCCTACGACAAACCGATTAGAGCTGACGGCTACGCCTCGCTCCACTGGTCTGAGGTTTGAGTCTTGCCGGACACAACCTTTTGTTGAGAGTGACTCATGTCCCTCTTTAGTTCTGTCATGGAGCTGAGGTAGCCATGGCTCCACTACTCTCTCTCTCCTTCAGTGACTACAAGTATGGGGGATAGAGCAAAGAGGTGGAGGTAGACTGCCTTCAATTTTCTTTTCTTTTTCTACTAAGCTATTCAGACCGAGAAAATACTCCATAAATCTAGTGATTTCAACACTCCCTTTATTTTCTAGTCTAATTTGAATTTCTCTTTCAAACCACATTTTTTCATACAATATTTTAACTTGGGAGAGGGCACAGGTTTAGTCATCATGTCAGCCACCATTTCTTCATCATACGTATACACAAGATTCTTAATTTTATTTTCAACTTTTTCCCTCACGAAACTCAATCTTATCTCGATATGCTAAGCTTTGAAATGATGTTTTGGATTGGTTGTTATTGCAATGGCTGCTTGATTATCACAAAAAACTTCATGCACTCCCTCCTTCATATACCCTAGTTTTTGCAACAAGGACTTGACCCACATCAACTCTTTCACAACAGAACAAGAGGCCATATACTCAACCTCCATAGTAGACTGAGTAACCACCTTTTGTTGCTTGCTGTTCCATCACCAAGCACCTTCACCCACATACAACACATACCCAGAAGTGCATCTTCTCATAGGTGCATCTTTGTAATTGGCATCACTCGTAGTAGTGATATTAGTGTGTTCCCCTCCCAAATGCAACCATAACTCTTTGGTTTCCACCAGATATCTCATGACTCTGTTCGCTGTCTCCTAGTCTCATTCCCTAAGATCATGAAGACTCCTTTTGAGTACTCCAATTGCTGCTGCTAGATCTTGCCTAGTACAGTTCAGAAAGTACATCACTTCCTACAACCTGCGTGTAAGAGATAGAATTCATAAACTCTCTCTTTGCTATACTAATTTGATTATCTAAGATTATCACTTCTCCTTCTACATTTCCATCACTTACCTTCTTCTAGTCCATGGGAGTGGTCCAATTGTTTATCTTTTCCATGTAGAATTTCTCAAGCATATTACCTATTGCTTCTTTCTGAGCAAGTGCAATGATCATTTTCCCCATATCGCTCTCCATTTGGATTCCAAAAATATTTCTTGCTTCCCCTAAATCCTTCATGTCAAATATGCTTCTATGATCTTTCTTTTACTTATTGATCTTTTCCAAATACTTACTTAACACCAACTCATCATCCACATAAATTTTAATAAAAATCACACCATTCTCATCTTAAAACATATAGATAGAGTGGTCAAAGCTGATCGGGATATATCCCACATTGGTGAGAAACTCATCTTGTTTCCTATTCTACTGTCGGGGAGCTTGGTTCAATCCATATAAGGACTTTATAAGCATGCACATTTTGCTCTCTTCTCCTTCCTCCACAAATTGTTTGGATTGCAATGTGGGATTTTGTCAATGTAGGTTTGTATTTAGTGTGGGTCAATTTTGTCGCGCGTCACATTGCGCATTTTGTTTCGTTTCATTAGTAATTTTAGTTATGTTTGGTTAAGTGTGAACGGTATGGTAGATTTCGTTTGTGTACACGATTTCTAGTACTTTCGGTTCGTGCGTAGTAGTTCTAGCAGTTTCGTTTCACGCAGGTAAAGTTGTACTTTAGGTATTGTACTTTTAGACGTTTTGTTTCGAGTAGTTTCAATTTGCGTAGTACTCTATTTTGTGTCAAAGAACATGTGACGCTTCTAGAATTAGATTTCTAGATGTAATCTGCGACTAAGTTAAAATGCCAGCTAGTGAGGGAATTAGATACCACTAAGGAGAACCTAAGAAGAAATCAATGTAGAGTTAATGTATGAGAATAAATGTGAGTTTCCTCTTCTGAATTATGTGATGTCTCTATCTATGTTCACGAGGATTTAATGTATGAGAGCTGGTTGATATTTGATGTGAGTTAAATTCGCTTCCGCATTGTAATTTGTCAACTTCTGCGCATTCCGATTGTGTTATCGATCCTTTCAATTGGTAT
This sequence comes from Zygnema cylindricum, assembly GCA_037447655.1. NCBI lineage: Eukaryota > Viridiplantae > Streptophyta > Zygnematophyceae > Zygnematales > Zygnemataceae > Zygnema > Zygnema cylindricum. Next base: position 23,359 of record JBBHKE010000155.1, on the reverse strand, counting down.
CGGAGCAGGTTAGCTCCACATTGAGGATCTTGTGAATTAGGAATGGGAGGGAAGAAAAAGAAGAACACACCCTCTCCATCCGGACCAAGGATGCCTATGGGGACCTTGGGAACTTCGCCGATACCCGAGCCATCTCTTCGGGGTCCGAGCGAACGAGAATTCAGTTTCGGTGAAGGAATTGCGCCAAAGTCCGAGGAGTCATTGCCAGCTAAACCCTTCGGATTGGATCAACCTAAAGAGAAGGAAAGTTATGACATTCGGTTAGATAGAGGCACTTATAAGGAGTGGGAGAAATTTATGAAAGAGAAGGATAAAAAGGTGAAAAATGAAAATGTTTCGGTGAAAGAGGAATTCAAGGGCAGCTCTAGCTCTAGTTCTAGTAGCAGCTCAGATAATTCGGATGATGATGAAAAATGTATGAAAAAGAAAAAGATAGAAGAGGATTTTGATTTTGATAGTGAGTTGGAAGGAGAAGAAGATTTTCGAATGGGAGGCAAGCCGGTTATCTATGATGGATCAAACTACGCTATTTGGAAGAAGAACATAAGAGCGAGTCTCATCTTGAAGAAGTTATGGAAGAACGTCAACGGCAAGGAGAAAATGCCAAAAGATCCCAAGGCACAAAATTTGTGGAGATTGAAAGATATGGCGGCCATGAATGGATTGATTCAATGTTGTACCAGATCAATCCATGATTATTTTCTTATTCATGATACCGCACATAAATTTTGGCAAGCGTTAGAAAATCATTTTGAGAAAGGAGTCAAAGATAAGGCAAATTATGTGTTTAAGGATTTCATTAAGTTTAAGTTTAAGCATAATGAGTCAATAGATGTTGGAGTCAAAAGATTTTATATTTTGTTGGAGCAATTGAGTAGTCTTGGTAAAATTGTACCCGGAAATGAAGAGTTACAAGTGTTTTTAGAGGGATTACCCGAAAGATATTTTGCGTCTAGTGAAATAATTCAATTTAAAAGGAAGGCTACACTTGAATATGCGGAGAATTTTTTGAAGTCCATCGAGAAGTCTAGAGAGAGTGTAGGTAGAGGTTTTGAAAGTAGTGGAATTCATAATGTATTACCTCGGATTCCTCAGATCTTAATTTGTTCCAAAGAAGAGGGGGTATAAGAGGAAATTTTAGAGGAAGAGGTAGAGGAAGAAGTCAAAATGTTGGATTTAGTAGAAGACAATTTGATAAATCTAACACCACTAACGTGACTTGTTTCAAATGTGATAAAATTGGGCATGTTGTAGCCGAGTGCCCGGATAAGGAGAAGAGATGCAATATTTGCCAAAGTGGGGTCATGTGAGCTCTCGTTGTTTCCAACGAGAACGGGAAAATTCTTCCTTTTATGATGATCGAAGAAATGGACGAGGACGTGGCCGAGGACGCGGACGCGGACGCGATCGTGGCCAATTAAGAGGATCCGGTTATCAAGGAAATTATACGGAATTTGAAAAAGATATTTAGGAGCGATATTACAATTTGGCTATTTTATTGGACGAGAAAACCGGAGCAATTTTGAATTCGGCTTCTAGTAATCATTGTGAAAAAGATTGGATTATTGATACCGGCGCAACTCACCGTGTGTGTACGGATTTAAATCTATTTTTGGATATAAGGAAGATTACGGTTCCAAAGAATGTCACGGTTGCGAGTGGACATGTGATTGCGGTGGACACGGTTGGAACGGTCCGAATTGATTTACCGGTGAGAGATAAATTTGGAAATGTTAGAGTGCATAAAGCTAAGTTGAATGATGCTTTGTTTATTCCCTATAGAGTGGTGAATTTGGTTAGTTTTCCTCAAATTCAAAAGGCCGGAGGTAGAGTCATTTATTTGGAGGATTTTAGAATCATGATTAAAAGTAAAAAGGAATTCAAATTGGGGAAGGATTTGTGTCGGATAATTTGGTTAGTAAGTTTATTTGGAAACGGCCGGCTAAAGAGGAACCTTCTATGCTTTCCGTGGAGATGGAGAAAGGCGACCTTAGCCTTTGGCATCATCGGTTATGCCACACTTCGGAGGAAAACATTAAAAGGATGATTAAGAATTCTTCGGTGAGAGATTTGGAATTGGCGACCGGAGAAAAGGTGAATGGATGTAATGGTTGTAGCAAGGGGAAGCAAATGAGGAAACCTCATCCTGTCAAAAATGTAAAATTTCGAGCGAGTCAACCTTTGGAACTTATTCATGTGGATCTATGTGGACCTATTAAGCCGAGGAGTCTTGAGGGAAATAGATATTTTTATTTTTATTTTTTTTGTTGATTTTACCCGAAAGAGTTGGGTGTATCTTTTGAAAAGAAAGTCGGAGACTGGATTATTTTAAGAAGATTGTTGTGATGGCTGAAAGGGAAACGGACAAGAAATTGAAAGCCGTGAGGTCGGATAATGGTGGAGAATTTATTGCATTTAGAGAGTTTTGTGAAGAGCGGGGAATCAAGCAACAATTTATCGCCGCTTATTCACCCGAATACAATGGAGTGGCTCAAAGGAAAAACAAGACGTTGCAAGAAATGGTGCGTGCGATGTTTCATAGCACGAATCACAATGCTTCGCTTTAGGAGAAGCCATAGTCACGGCAAACTATGTGAGTAATCGAAGATTGAATTCGATTTCTGGTGAGAAGACGCCTCAATAACTTTGGAGTGGACGGTTTCCTTCCGTACGACATTTAAGAATTTGGGGTTGCAAAGCGACCGTATATATTGACCGAGACAAACGAACCGGCAAGTTTAGTCCACGAAGTTGGAGTAGATTCTTTGTCGGATATAGTGCGAATTCGAATCAATATCGGATCTTCAATCCTGTGACGTGAAACGTAGTGGAGTCACAGAATGTTGAATTCCACGAGAATTTAAAGGCAACCATGGAATATTCGAACAGCAAGGAGCAAAGCTTGGATTTTGAAGAAGAAAACAGTTTGGAGGAGTTCGAAGTGGCGGATTCGGCGGATGAGGAAGACGATCACTATGAGACTCCAAAACAGAAACCGAAATTTGGTAAAGTTTCAAATTCTGACAAATTTGCTTTGGAATCCAATTTGAATGATGATAATACCGAGAGTTCAAAATTATCATGGAAAAGTCAAATTAGTGAAAAAAGTATGCCATCAATTTCTGAAAAGAGTGAAAAAAATGTAATGGAAGAAGAAGTGGTTGTTAGGAGGAGTAATCAAGAGAATAAGGGAAAAGCGCCTAAGAGAATAAGTCTTCAAATGAAAGCTAGTGATAAATATCACAATTTTATTTCAGTGGCATTTTGTGAGAGATTTGGTGAAGAATAAAGAGTTAGAATATATATATGTCCCTACTCTTGAGGAGGCAGCACATATGTTAACTAAAGCTGCAATGCATGATGTCTTTATTAGAGGGAGACCAAAGTTAAGATTATTTTGAGTCTGATCAGTAGTTTGTTAAATCCTCATATTGAGAGAGGGAATGTTAGGATTGCAATGTGGGATTTTGTCAATGTAGGTTCGTATTTAGTGTGGGTCAGTTTTGTCGCGCGTCACATCGCGAATTTTGTTTCGTTTCATTAGTAATTTTAGTTTTGTTTGATTAAGTGTGAACGGTATGGTAGATTTCTTTTGTGTACGAGACTTCTAGTACTTTCGGTTCGTGCGTAGTACTTTTAGCAGTTTCGTTTCACGTAGGTTAAGTTGTACTTTAGGTATTGTACTTCTAGACGTTTCGTTTCGAGTAGTTTCAATTTACGTTGTACTCTATTATGCGTCAACGTACATGTGACGCTTCTAGAATTAGATTTTTAGATGTATCTGCGTCTAAGTTAAAATGCCAGCTAGTGAGAGAATTAGATACCACTAAAGAGAACCTAAGAAGAAATAAATGTAGAGTTAATGTATGAGAATTAATGTGAGTTTCCTCTTCTGAAATATGTGATGTCTCTATCTATGTTCATGAGGATTTAATTGAAACTCTAAGACCTCCATAAGTCCTCAGAGTGGACAGCTTCCAAGAAGCCTCTAGGATAACCCTGACCCCTTTGTGTTTAGCAAGAGCAACTGCCACCCTGTCTTCTCTAAAAGGTAGAGGTAGTCTACCTCTAACTCCCCTCTCCAAGCCCCAACACTTATTATAGTCACTGAAGGCTAGATAGGGAGCTAGAGCCATGGCTGCCTAAGCTCCTTAGAGAAGACAGGGTGGAAGTTGTTCTTGCTGAAACACAAAGGGGTCAGGGTTATCCTAGAGGTTTCTTGGAAGTTGTCCACTATGAGGACTTATGGAGGTCTCAGAGTTTCAAGTTATGGGCCCACCCTCTAGGGTACCAATCTTTAATGGAAATGGCTTCATATACTTAGAAAGTATGATGATAGGAGCTCTATGCGTAAAACGGTTTTGGGGGATAGTGAGTGGACGGTTGGGGTGTCTATCAAGTCTTGGAATCCCTACAGGGTTTGGAGGAAGCAAATTCACAAGGAAAGAGGATCCACCTTCAACGGAGGAAACAAAGGAAGGAGAGGTGGTGGACAAAGGAAAAGAGAAGGAGATGACCACACTAATAGCAACAGGTTCGCCATTCATGTCACCAATTCCGAGGAACGAGGAGAATGATACTGAAACCTGAAACTTCAACAATATTGTGGCAAAGCACTTCATCCTACGCCATCTCACTCAAGGACTTCTATGTCCTCATTTGCACATAAAAAGGGCATCCGATCTTTGGATGGCTCTCATAAAGATGTACCGAAGTGGTACGATTCAGCAACAACAGCTGGCTGATCAAAAAGTTAAGGAGTATGTATACAAAGGGGAGAAGATGTTGGATTTTTGCAATGAGCTTGCTACACTCTTCATAGAGCTAAAGTGTGCAGGAAACAATTTTAGTTAAAAAGAAAAGGTTAACTGTTTACTGATGAAGTTACCCGATGAGTTCGAGAACATAGTCAACCGTGTGCAAGACTTGCCGGACTCAAGGTGGATATGGAACTCAGTGGTAGGGATGATTCTCGTTCGGGAGAATACGATTGAGATCCGAAGGGGAGAAAAGAGTGGCCAAGACTTGGCAACTTCGACCGATTGGAGGAACAAGGATTCCCGAAAACCGGTCAGAAACTATGGGGGGAGGGAGCAAAAAAATCAGACCAACGAGTTCGAACCAAGGGCTCCCAAAGGTTTATGTCATTTTTGTAAGAAACCGGGGCACTATATGGCAGAGTGCACTAAGCTAACCGAGCTTCGGCTAAAGGAGGGGTAGACCGGTGGTACCCCGAGAGGAAAGAAAAAGGCCCTTGTGACACAGGTACATGAGGCGGAATCCGAGGACGAGGACGATGAGCTCCTTTTAGATGAGGAGTTCAAGGCGAAAAACGAGGTCAAAATTCAACGAACGCAGAAATGTGCATACGGTGGATTGAAAGGTGAAGCAGGTTGGATTGTAGATTCAGGTGCCTCCATGCACATGTATAAGGTTAGGCACCTGTTCACTAAGATAAGAAAGATTCCCACGGTAGAGATAAAGACCGGGGATGGGAGGATAGTCACCATTACTCTTATAGGATCAGTAGATTTGAAAGTGTTAGTAGAAGGAAAGATATCCATAGTAACATTCTCCGATGTATTGTTTATTCTGGAGCTGAACAAAAACCTCATCTCTACATCTGTATTAGATGATAAGGGTATTTTTATTAACACTAGGAAAGGAGTCTTTACTACTAGTTGTGAGGAAGAGGTTTATTTCATTGTTGAGAAAGGTAGCCAAAGGATGTTTAGGCTGATTTTAAGAAATAAAAAGAAGAAACTTTATTATGTAGGTGTTTATGATATAAGGTTGTGGCATAGGAGGCTTAGGCATGTGAATCAAAATAAGTTAAGAGAGATGAAAAAGATGGGAGTGGCGGAAGGAATTTAGTTCGGTGAAAGTGAGAATCTAAGGGATTGTAGTGGATGTGCTCAAGGTAAAGCACACAGATTACCCTTTCTCAAAACAGCCACTTATAAGGGAGAAAAAATTCTAGATTTAGTAGACACAAATATTTGGGGACCGGCTAAAGTGCCCTCACCAAGGGGGAAGAGATTTATGATGACTATCACTGATGTTTGGTCTAGGTATTCCAAGGTGTATTTTTTGAAAAACAAGTCAGGGGCTCATGATTATTTTAGAGAATATAAAGCATGGAGCGAAAAACTCCATGAAACTCCAATCAAGAGAGTAAGGAGTGACAATGGTGGGCCCATAACTTGAAACTCTGTGACCTCCATTGGCCCTCAGAGTATGCAGATCGAAAAGAAGCTAATCTAGATAGTGCCGACTCCAAGTTGATATAAACCCAAATTGTTGACCCCTTGACAGTGAGAACCCCCAATATAGATTCACCCCTGTGAAATTACACTTTATGTGTGCTCAGTTTCACCACAAAATGCAAAGTTAGATTATGAGATTTGGACACATTCACCCACTTTGAATTTCCCTTAGAAATACCGCCACCCTGGCAGACAAAAACTTTGATCGACTACACGCCTGTGTTGCCTGGACTCCCTTGAGTCTGCAGCAAAAGGAATCACTGAAAATGGTAAAGTAAATTGATATAAATGGCTAACTTTGGGCAGCCATAACTAACAATTTACTTGACCATTTTTAGTGATTATTTTTGCTGCAAACTCAGGGAAGTCCAGGCTACACAAGGGTGTAGTAGGTGTGAGATTTTGCTTGCCATGGTGGCGGTATTTCTAAGGGAAAGTCAAAGTTGGTGAATGTGTCCAAATGTCATATTCTAACTTTGAATTCTGTGGTGAAACTGAGCACACAGAAAGTGTTATTTCACAGGGGTGAATCTATATTGGGGGTTCTCACTGTCAAGAGGTCAATCATTTGGGTTTATATCAACTTGAAGTCGGCACTATCTAGATTAGCTTCTTTTGGATCTGCATACTATGAGGGCCAATGGAGGTCTGAGAGTTTCATTAATGTATGAGAGCTGGTTGATATTTGATTTGAGTTAAATTCGCTTTCGTATTGTAATTTGTAAATTTTCTGCGAATTCCGATTGTGTTATCGATCCTTTCACAAATTCCTCTGGTTGCCGCTTAAAATTTTCTTCCTTTTACTCACCATTGAGAAAGGCGGTCTTGATATCCATTTGGTGTATTTCTATGTCTTCCGCTGCTGGTAGACTGAGGAGAATATTTTCTGATGAGAACCGAACAATGGATCAAAAGTCTCCTTATACTCACCCCTCCTTTTCCCACCCTTGATACCAGCCGACCATCCCATATTATCAGGTTCATTAAAACACCACTACAGCAAACCTCCAGGGATGGCCCTAGTTCCCGGTATTTGCCTCCGTGATGGAGGCATCACATCATTTATGGCTCTAATCCATCTATCTTTCTTCGGTTTCGTTCCTCAGTATGTGAGGGCATCCGGAGATCTTAGGACCTCGGGTTTGTTTTGAATCCTTTGGTTCCTTCTTCCTCAAACTTTTGAGTTTGAAAAAGAGAAGCTTATCTAGATACTGCCTCTATTGATTACATCCAATGACTGACCCTTTGACAGGGAGGGACTTTTTTAGTTTGAGCAGTGTCCCATAAGCCCATGTTTGTGCTGGTGTCCCACCCACCCCACACCCAGAATCCCACCTGTGGACACCTGCCCCAGTTTGTCTCTCCCCTAACTCTCCCCGGTTCCCACCCCTGTCACCCACTGGGCCAAGCCCGATCCCCTAAGTCCGCGACAAAAAGAATCACTGAAAATAGTGAAGTAAATTGATAGATATGAATGGTCAAAGATGACCCTTTTGTAAAGGAGCTCTCTCGGAGAAAGGCTGCTACCTACTAAATTTTCTAAGTCCTATCTCTCTCTAAAATTCTATTTATTGACATACGGCACCAATCAAATTAGTGTGTCGTATCGAAAAGTACTGGTGTCGGTGTACTCTCTGTAAGTCCATCGTACAACATGGCCAAAATGACGACACATGACATCTCCAGGTTCGTTCACGTAATCCCCAGAGATGCCGCGATCCAACGTCATTTTGCCACGTGTCTTCTTCTGTGGCGATGACCGCGAACCGGCAAAATCTTCTTCCACAATCTCGGCATCCTTTCCGGCCGTCCAATCGAAACCAGGTTTTGATCGTAGCCGTCATAAATTGGTGTGCGGTATTTGTTTCGCGTTTGAAACAAATGCGCGGTATCCGTTTCATAACCTTACAATACTCTGTACTAAATTAAACTGTATCTATGCACTAAGTTTTTATTTTCGTTAAACGAATTAGTCTATGTGTTTATATTTACATGTTTATCAAACAAACTATATCGTAACATTAGTTCTAGACTCAGCGGATAAAACCACCGGCTGCGTGTATTCACGGTCGATAGGTACCACGACCAATTCTTGGGACCGTTAAGTATTATTTTTGGTAAGTCTACCTTATTTACCCCCTGTTTTCTTTAGAGAGCTTAGGGTGCCATGGGTCTAGCTCCATATCCAGCCTTCAGTGACTACAACAAGTGTGGGGGCTTAGAAAGGGGAGTTAGAGGCTGCTTATGTCTTTTATCTATCCTGTTATAGACCTAGAAAATACACAACTATCAAGAGCAATCACTGTTTCACTCATGTCCCTTTTGGGAAAAACCGAGTTCTCCTCATTTTCGAACTGAAAACTGATTCTTATCTTCTTCGTATATTTGAAGGGGTCAAACAACTTCCCCTCATCCATGACAACTAGGTGTTTGACCAAAATGATATCTTGCTTAGCTAAGTCATTTACTCTATATCCCTTGACATCCTTATCATATCCTACAAAGTATTCAGGTTTTCCCTTATCATCTAATTTCCAATTTTTCCTATCCGTATCAAGACCGTAAAATTAGCTACCGAATAATTTAAGGAGAGAGGTATCTGGTTTCTTTCTAACCCATCTCTAATAAGGTGTCTTTCCTTTTACAATTGAGGTAAGGACTCTGTTATTAATGTTGTTGGCACAGTTCATGGCTTCCACCCAAAATCTCTTACTTATTTTCTTGTCGACGAACATACTCGATGCACTATCTCATAGTGTTCGGTTCAACCTCTCACCTACCCCATTTTGTTTCGGGTTACATGGTATAGTTTTTTGGTGCTGAACTCCCTCATCTCTCAAGTATTCCTCAAATTGTTTAGAGGTATATTCTCCAAAACTATCACTCCTTGTTCTCTTAATGGGGGTTCCATGCAACTTCTCTCTCCAGGCTTTATATTCTTTGAAGTAAGTTGGTGTTTCAGACTTTGTTTTTAGGAAGTAGACTCTAGAGTATCTAGACCTGACATCGGTTATTGTCAACATAAACCTCTTCCCCACAACCGAAAGTACTTTTGCAGGTCCCCGGATATTTGTGTGGACCAGATCTAGTAAGTTCTCACCCTTATATGTGGCGGCTTTGGGAAAAGGAAGTCTTTGAGCCTTACCTTGAGCACATTCACTAGAATCGTCCACCATTTCATTATCCCCAAACATAATGCCTTCTACTACTCCAAGCTTTTTCATTTCTCTCAACCTTTCAAAATGCACATGCCCGAACCGCTTATGCCAAATCATCAACTTTAGAACACCAATATAGTAAACATTCTTCTTTTCATTACTCATGTTAAGCCTAAACATTCCTTGGCTACCCTTATCTGCCGTGAAGTAGACTTCATCCCCATACTTAGCTGTAAAGACTTCCTTTTCTAGTGAAGGTATCAAACTCTTTGTCACCTAACAAAGACATAAGAAAAGATTTTTACTATGCTGAGGAATGTAGAGTACATATGAAAAGGTGAGTATTGAAGTCTTACCCTCCACTAAGACTTTCATATCTAGCAACCCCACTAGATCTGTATTAACTACTCCCATCCCCATACTCTATCTCTATAGTAGGGGTTTTTTCTTAGCTTAGTAAAGAGGTGCTTATCACAACACATTTGCATGGATGCACCCTAGTTGATGATCCATCTTTCCTGTGGAGCTTCCCGAATCGCTCCGAAAGCACACTTTTGTTTTCGAGGGTTCTCCTTCTCCTCTAGACTCTCGTCTACAAGAAGCTCCCCTTCCTCTTCTTCAGAGGACTCGTCCTCGGTCTCTCTTTTCACTTTTGTGACCACAAGTGCCTTTTCTTCCCTCTCGAAGAACTCCTTCTATGGTTCTCTTGGAGCCTCAGCTCCGACACCTTAACACAATCCGGTATCAAGTGTAGTGACTTTTTGCAAAAGTGATAAAGACCCTTGGGGGGCTTGGGTCCTCCAAATTGATCTCTCTCTCCTTTGTATGGTTTCTTCGAATCCTTCCCCCACCGGTTTGCTCTTGCAGCTAGAGCGCGGATGCTCTTTCCCCCTCTCTTAATCTCAATTGTGTTCTTCTGTACAACAATCATCTAGACCACTGTGTTCCACTTCCATGAAATGTCAATCATATCCGGTATTCGATACACTATGTTTTTATACTCGTCCGATAACTTTGTGATGAGAGTGTTCCTTTTCATCTTCATTGTACCTATCCAGCCAGCACCTTTTATCACTATGAATTAACAAGAAAGATCATTATAATAGTCTAACATCGTTCCCCCTTTGTAAGTATAATTCCCTAACTTTTGCTCGGCCAATTGGAGCTTTTGAATAGTACTAGCTATTTATAGATTTCACCAAACTCACCTCCAACTCCTCGGCCTTGTAAATGCGAAGGTGGGGGGTTGCTAAAGCTTGAGTGAGGTGTCTTAGAATGAAGTTTTTGGCACAAATGTTGGTGTCTTCCCACGTTTTGGTATCGTTCACCGCGGTCTTTTCGGGCGCCGCTTCAGGTGCCATGGAAATAGGAGAAATAGGCGTAAAAGGTGTATCCTTATCTTTCCCCTTTTTGGCAACACTGCTCTCTCCATCATTTGCCTTCTTTGCTGCATCAGAAAAACCTTATTCTTCCAAACCCTAGTGGAGTTCCCTAAGGTGAATGTTTCACTAGTCCACTAACAATACCCCCGTATCGTTTTTCTCACAAAGCCCCTTTCACCAAGGCTTCATAATAGATGATCCCTGATCCACTACAGACGCGCACCCTAGTGGGTGAGCCTATGACATGCAATTCTGTGTCCTCCATTGGACTACAGAATTCACAAAGCCTCTATGTAGTTTTTAACTAACCCACTATCAACCACAACCACTGCTGCCCAAGCACAAAAGTCGAAAATTTGACTGCACCTCTGTGTAGTCTACACTTCGTTGAGTCTGTAGCAAAAACAATCACTAAAACGAGCAACCAGCCGAATAGTTATGAGCTGTCAAAATTACCAATTTATGCAAACTCTCAAAGAGAGAGGTGGATGTCAACTAAAAATTACTAAGGCCTAGTCCCTTCTCACAGCCTTTATCTAGTGCAGTAAGATCCAATCAAATAACTGTACAGTACAAAAAGGTTCTACGACCGATGTCTTTTCTGTACGGCCTGTGTATGAAAAGGCCATTGAGTGGACGCGTGTCCATATTTTACTCGTCTATATGTTCCTCAGAATTCTCGCGACCAAATGTATTCTCTCCACGTGGCGCTAGGTCATGCCATGTTCAAAAACCGTCAAAATGACCATCTCGAGATCTTGCCGGCGATGTGTTCTTGGATAAAAAAACGACATCTAGTGTTAGCCGTCGAAACAAATGTCCGATTCATTGGTTTCGTTCGGGATCATGCTTGCACTATATATTATCTAGTTCTATGTCCTCTCATTTGTAATTCTGTTAATGTAATTAAAGATCACAACGCAGTTTAAGTAATTATCACAACTTATGTAATTTAACAAACTCCTACGACAGACCGATTAGAGCTCACAGCTACGCCTCTCTTTGTTGGTTAGAGGTTTGAGTCTTGCCAGACTCAACCTTTTGTTGAGAGTGACTTATGTCACTCTTTAGTTTTGTCTATGGAGCTGAGGCAGCCATGGCTCCACTACTCTCTCTCTCTTTTTTAGTGACTACAACAAGTATGGGGGATAGAGCAAAGAGGTGGAGGCAGACTGCCGACGTTTTTCCTATCTTTTTCTACTAAGCAATTTAGACCTAGAAAATACTCTATAAATCTAGTGATTTCAACACCTTTCTTTACTGTACAGTTCTCTGATTGGTTTGTGCATCAGTAGATAGGGATTTTGAAGGGTTTAGGACTTAGAGGATTGAGGAGTAGGCGCCTCTCTCCCAATGAGCTTGTAAAAATATTGGCATCTTTACAACTTGATAATTAGTCGCCTAGTTAGGCGTTTTCACTGATTCTTTTTGTTGTGGGCTTTGGGGAGTCCAAATTGCATAGGGGTGCAATCACATTGTCTATTTGCCTGCTTGGGCAGTGGTCTTCGTTGAGGAAGGGTTAGTGAAAACTATCTATAGGCTTCCTGAATTATGTATTCCGATGGGAGAAACACAATCGCATGTTGCACAAGGTTGGAAAAAGTGGAGGGTTGTTATTTTTGCGAGTATAGCGACGGTCAACTCCTCGAACATATTGTGACCGTCACAATTTTCCACAAAAATAATATTTTCTTGCCCATCAGGTTCTCTTTGGTATGACCTTGGCTCAGCGATCCACTGTGGAAAAACGGTCTTGTCACTCTGATCTTTAGGCCCGACGCGATAACAAACTCTTATAAAAGTGAGAGAGGAGGGGGTTACATGAGGGGGTGATGGATATGGCATAGGGAGAATATGAGAGTGGGATGGTGAGGGAAAGAGAGAGGGAAGGAGGCGAAAAGTATATTAGGGAGTGGAAAAGAGGGGGGGGAATATATTGAGTGAGAGCGGGAGAAAGAGGGCGAGAAAGGGATAGAGAAGAAGCATTGTAAACAACACAAATCTCCAAAATTGTTATTTTTGGGGTGGAATACAAGGGAGAATTAGGAAGATAACAGCATTAACATTTACGGGGATAAATACATAAAGGGAAGGTAACACACCTGGTATGTCATCGTGGATGCCCTTTATTGGGTTAATACCAAGTTTTTTGGCGAAGATTTACATAGGGGATTAAATTCGGGCGTTGACTCCACCCGTGAGTCGAACCATCAAAGTCATTGTTTCTCCGCCTCCAGCAACGTCAGCGTATTTAACCACCTTGTCCCCGCAAAAATCCAACGTCATTTTGTTATCCATATTTACAATGACGTGGGTCTCGTCCATGTTTTTGACTAGATCCTCGTTGTAGCGACCTAATATCACAATAACGCAGAATAATGGAAAAAAGAAAACAACACACATAAGTATGATAGTAGGAGCAACAACTTTCATTCACATATTTCCATTTATAACCATCAAAAAAAACATGAAAAATAATAGATGTAACATGTATTACAACATATATCAATGAGTTTTGTAAAAGTACAAAAAACATACCCGATAAAAATCCCCGTTTTAACTCTCCTATGTGATATGGTTCCGTTTTTTCGATGTACTCCTCCTTCTCTGGGCTTAATTGTAACTTTCCTTTTTAAACCCTTGTCACAATATTATGTTTTTCGCAAAACCGTTGAGTCCATCGTTTTGTTATTTTCATTTTGATCTCTTTTCCCTTTTTGTCTACAAACAACCTTGCATTATACTTTTTCATACGTTTAATGAAATGACCTGCAATGGTCCCCACAATAGTTTGAGACATATTCATTCCCGCCTTCTTGAACGGATAAAATTCCTCCACCAACTCTGAGTGCACAACTGTGACCCATGGAAATTCCTTCCCCCCCCCTACGTGGCAGTGCCGTTGTCACCACCACACTTTTTCTTCCAAATATCGCAGATGACAAGGTGTGCGTAGTCGCCAGTATGCTTTTCAGTGTCGCAACCCTACCCTTCCACCACTGACTTGCCTTTTGGTATGCTGCAACGAGAGGAAAGGAAAGTAAAAACACAAAAACATGTCAGTCTTTATCCATATAAGCGAAAATATATATTATATAAAAAAAATAATCAACGACGACCAGCAGTCATCGCTAAATTCAGCGACGAATGTTGGTCGTCGCTGTTTCGAGAATCTAGTGTCTAATCAACCTTCAACGACGAGCGACAACAGAAAGTCGTCGCTGGTTTAGTTATCCGGTGCTTATTGAATGTTTAGCGGCGACAGAAAGTCGTCGATGGTTTAGCAACGAGGTGAAGTCGTCGTTATGTCAAACAAACAATTAGGTAAACAAAAAAAAAACACAAGGTAAGTACGTGGGTGGAAGATGGGAAAAGATAGAGTGAAGGAGGAATTAATTTTGCAGGAGACAAAAATACTTACCGATTATCGTTTCTTTTTTTTCAACAAGGCCCGTATGAGCCTCATCAAGTGATCTCAATCCACTTTTTTTTGTTCTTGTTGGGTCGCCATTTGTTGAGTGAGTGCCACGAATATTAGTGGCAAATCATCTCCTCTTAGTGGCGAGGGGGGCCTAATCGGCGGCGGACCCTTTGTATTTCCCATAGACGAGGACGAGGCACTATCACATTGCAAATCTTTTGCAATACCTTTTTACGAGCATCTCGGAGAGAGAGTACCTCGGGAGTAACTCGAAAATATTTGAGGATATTGTATAACTGTGTGTCCCACGGATGATTATTGTTGAAATCACAAGATTTATAGAGTATTTTCTAGGTTTGAATAGCTTAGTAGAAAAAGAAAGGAAAAGCGCAAGCAGTCTGCCTCCAACTCTTTGCTCTATCCCCCATACTTGTTGTAGTCACTGAAAGAGAGAGAGAGTAGTGGAGCCATGGCTGCCCTAGCTCCATAGTCAGGACTAAAGAGTGACATAAGTCACTCTCAACAAAAGGTTGAGTCCGGCAAGACTCAAACCTTCGACCGAAGAGAGAGGCGTAGCCGTCAGCTCTAACTGGTTTGTCATAAGAGTTTGTTTAATTACATAAGGTGTGATAATTACATAAACTGTGTAGTGATCTTTAGTTTGAATAACGGAATTACGAATGATGGGACATAAAACTAGTTAATATATAGTGCGAACATGATCCCGTACAAAATAAATGAATCAGACAGTTGTTTTGACGGCTAACATTAAATGTCGGTTTTTGATCCAACGGCACATATTGCCACCAAGATCCCGGAATAGTCACTGTGGCGGTTTTTGCACGTGGTATGACTTGGCGCCACGTGGGAAGATAACATTTTGTTGCTAGAATTCTGGGGAACATAAAGACGAGTAAAATATGGACACGCGTCCACTCAATGGCCTTGTCATACACAGGCCGTACAGAGAGAACATCGGTCGTACAACCTTTCTATACTGTACAGTTATTTGATTGGACCTTGCTGTAGTAGATAGGGGTTGTGAGAGGGGATTAAGACTTAGCAATTTTTTAGAAGACAACCACCTCTCTCTTTGAGAGTTTGTATAAATTGGCATTTTTGCCAACTCGTAACTAATCGGCTCGTTGGCCGTTTTTAGTGATTCTTATTGCTACAGACTCAGGGTAGTCCAAACTACACAGGAGTGTAGTCAAATTGTCAAATTGTGTGCTAGGACTGCAGTGGTTGTGGCTGAAAGTGGAGTATTTAATAATTACCTAGAGGCTTTTTGAATTTTGTAGTCTAATAAAGGACACAGAACTGCACGTTATAGGCCCACCCTCTAGGGTGCCCATCTTCAATGGATCTGATTCATCTATTGGGAAGCCATGACAACAAGGGTTTTGTGCGAAAAACGATATCGGGGTATTGTTAGTGGAAAAGTGAAACGTCCACTTTAGGGAACTCCACCGGGGTTTGGTGGAATATGCTTTTCTGCAGCAGCATCGGCTACAGCAACGAAAGTAGCTAATGGGGAAAGCAGAGAGAAGGTAGATGATAGGGACAACACTAGGTCCAAATGGGGAAATGGAAGGATACAACTCTTACTCCTATTTATCCTATTGCCACGGCACGCGAAGCATCGATCGTGAAGTCTGCGGAGAACTGAAATTTTGTGGTCTCCATTAACCCACATAATAAGCAGCCTATGTAAAGCCTCTAGGATAATACTTGACACTTTCACTTTCCCACTAAATAAATGCCGCCTAGGCACACAAATATTCTAACCACACTCACCCCTGTGAGGACAAGACTCCCCTTAGTCAAACGCAAATAGAATCACTAAATTTGCTCCCTTGAGCAATAAGTTATCGCTGGCCAAAGATGGCCTATAAATACAAAAGGTCACCTAGAGAGAGGCAGCTCAAACACGCTAAGTTCTTTAACTCCTACTCACAACTACCTACAAATCTACCCTCGCCCAATCAAAAGAGTGTATAGTACAAGAAGGTACAGTGGCCGATTGTACTTCTTGTACGGCCATTGTACAACATGGCCTTCTGGTTGACACTTGTCAATATAGGAGCGATCGTTCCTCCTCTCATCCTTTTCGGCGTCCAATGAGGTAGCCCCACGTGGCACAGTGCGCTGCTATGTTCGAAAGCCACCAAAGAGTCATTCGGGTTTGGCAGGGGCGACGACGTTCGTCTGATCATGTATTATATACGGTTATATTCGCGTCCCCGAGCGTCGTTTGACTATAGATGTCGTTTCGTCAATTTTTGTATGTTTTAATGAAAGTGACGTTTTGCGTAACACTTTATATGCATAGCAAACTGAACGCGTGTATTGTTTTGTTAACGCCTTAATGGTTAAGGCGTATGTGTTATTATGTAGACCCATGGTCAAATCTCATTCAGGGCAACATTTTGCCAATCTATTAACTTGTCTTCCTGTCTTCCTATTTTTTTCCGTTTATGGCGGCAACCATGGTGACTTTCTCTCTCTCTCTCTCTCTTCACTTAAGATTCTAAATTAAGAAGTGAATATTAATTACTTCTTTTCAACACTCCCCTTAATTCTTAGTCAACATTTAATTTAAGTCCACAATTTTCTCTGCATAATTTTAGCTTAGGAGAAGGTACCGGTTTTGTCATCATGTCTGCAATCATCTCTTTATAACTTTTATGAACCGGTTAAATTATTTTATTCTCAACCTTCTTTTTGACAAAGCTTAATCTTACATCCATATGTTTAGCTTTGAAATGGTGTTTTGGATTAGCTGCGATAGAGATAGCAGCTTGATTATCACAAAAGACATTCTGAGTCATAGATTTCATGAACCCAAGTTCTTCGAGTAGAGATTTTACCCACATTAATTATTTAGTGGCAGCACATGAAGCCATGTATTTAGCCTCCATAGTGGACTGAGCAACTACTTTTTGTTGTTTGCTACTCCAACATCATGCAGCAGACTGAATTTGCAACACATATCTAGTTGTACATCGTCTCAAAGGCACATCCATATAGCTGGCATCACTCCAAGTGGTGATGTTAGTGTGCTCCCCTCCCAAATCTAACCATAATTCACTTGTTCCCACCAATTACCTCATCACTCTTTTAGCTGCTTCCCAATCTCTTTTCCTAGGTTCATTTAGACTTCTACTGAGAACGCCTACAGCCAGAGCTATGTCCGGACGTGTACAATTTATAAAGTAAATTTAAGTATCTACAATTTTCCTATAAAGAATTCCTTCAATAAACCTATTTTTTTCCTCATCCATCTTATCATTGAAAATCAATATCCCTCCCTCTTCACTCCCCTCCGATACTTTGTTAAGATCCATGGGAGTGGTACACCAATTTGCTTTCTCCAAATGAAACTTTTCTAGCATATTACCAATAGCTTGTTTTTGAGTGAGTCTTATAATTCTATTCCCTCTATCCCTCTCCATTTGAATCCCCAAAATGTATTTGAATCGCCGAGATCTTTCATGTCAAATCGACTTCTCAAATCATGTTTGAGTTTGTTAACTTTATTTAAGGACTTGCTTAAGACAAACAAATCATCAACATAAATAGCAATAAATATCACTCCATTTTCATCCTCAAATACGTATATGGAGTGATCTAAACTTATTCTAATGTATCCCAAGCCTGTCAGAAATTCGTCCAATTTTATGTTCCGTTGCCACGAGGCTTGCTTAAGGCCATAAAGTGATTTTATCAGTTTGCTCACCTTACTTTCTTCTCCACTTTCCACGTATCTTTCCGGTTGCCTCATGTAGATTTCTTCTTCCAACTCTCCGTGTAAAAAGGCGGTATTAATATCCATCTGGTGTATTTCCATATCCTCTACTACGGCTAAACTTAAGAGGATTTTGAGAGAAGGGAATTTGACTACGGGTGCAAAGGTTTCTTCATAGTCTATTCCTTCTTTCTCAGTATAACGTTAAGCTAACCTAGCCTTATATCTTTGAATGGTATTATCTGGGTTTAGTTTAAGATAATTAACCCACTTACATCCAATCGGTTTTTCTGTTCGATGGAAAATCTACCAACTCTAATGTATTGCCTTCCATGAGACATGCCATTTCTTCATTGATGGCAGTGATCCACTAGCTACTTTTTGGGGAATTTATGGCCTCGAAGTATGTCTGAGGTTCTTCTGGGTGAGACATCTTTGTGAGTTTGTTATTTACATATCTTTATTGAAGCCGTTTACTACTTGTTCTTCCTCCTTCAAAATTTGACGCCGATATGGAAGGCATCCTCGGGTTTTGTTTAGGAAGATTTTCATCTCCCATCTCTTCCAATTCCGGTGTTTGATCAAGTTCCTCGGCGGTTTCCACTTTGTATTTTGGTGTTACCTCGGATGTTGTCTTTTCGTCCTTCTTCTTTGGTACATCTGCAGATTTTTCCTTATCCTCGTCTTCTTTCTCTTCATTTCCCAAGTCAAAGTCAGAATACTGACCCGATTCAAATCTGATTTTGACTTCTTTGTTATATTTGAATGGATCAATAGAATTTACTTCATTCATCACTACTATGTCTTTTACTAAAAGGATATCTCTCATTTTCAAGTCATACACTCGATATCCTTTTGTGCTCATATCATATTCCACAAGATATCCTGGTTTCCCTCTTCCCTCTAACATCCATTTAGTCTTATCGAAATCCAAATTGTAGACTTGACTTCGAAACACTCTCAAACTAGACAAATCTGGTTTTCTTCCCATCCACCTTTCATACGGAGTTTCCTCCTTATTTGCCGAAGTTAGCACTCTATGTTTGATGAAGTTAGCATAGTTCATAGACTCAGCCCAAAACTGCAATCCTATTCATTTATCAGTTGGCATACTTCTGTACATATCTCCTAAAGTTCTATTCACTCTTTCTGCTACTCTGTTTTGTTTCGGATCATAAGAAACGGTTTTCTCATGATGGATTCCTTTTTTTTAAGAAATTCTTCAAATATTTTTGAGGTGTATTCTTTCCCATTATCACTTCTTATCTCTTTTATTGAGGTTTCATGTAATTTTTCATTCCAAACTTTGTATTTTTTAAAACATTTTAGTACCTCTGACTTTTGTCTAAGAAAATATACCTTAGTGTATCGAGACCTATCATCTGATATGGTTAGAATCCATCTTTTCCCCACATGTGAAGCATACCTAGTTGGTGCCCAAACATCAGTGTGAACTAGATCTAATACTTTTTTTCTTCTAAATGTGGATGCATTTGGAAATGGAAGTCTATGAATCTTCCCTTGGGCACATCCACTACAATCATCTGTGGTCTTATCATCTCCAAACTCAATTTCATAAACTACTCCCTTTTTCTTCATTTTCTTTAATCTATCTAGATTCACATGCCCCAACCTCTTGTGCCAAAGTATCATATCACTTCCACACAAGTAGAGAACACCTTTTTCATTGCGAAGTACAATTTTGAACATTTCTTGACTACCCTTTATCAGCTATAAAATAAACCTCATTATCAAAGCAAGCTGTGAAGATTCCTTTCTTAGTTCCGGTTTCGAACTCTTTTTCATCTAGAACAGCTGTAAAGACATGATTCTTGCTAAGTTGAGGAATGTAAAGAACATTTGAGAGTGTTACAATTGAAGCCTTTCTATCAAGTAGATCTTTTAAATCAACCGATCCATCAAGACTTGTGGTTTGTACTCTACCATCTCCATACTCTATCTCAACCGTTGGATTTTTTCTTAATTTAGTAAATCACCTCTTATCCTTGCACATATGCATTGAGGCCCATGAGTCTATGATCCACCCATCCTCAGGTGGATCCCTCTTACCTACGAAAGCAAACTTTTATCTTTGTAGAATGTCTGCATGTATTTTAGTGATTTTGGTTTAAGAATAAGCTCCTCAAGCTCCTCTTCCAGTTCGGTTACGTCATCTTCTTCCTCGTCATGAACTTGAGTCAGAAAAGCCTTTTTCTTTCCTCCATCTTTTGAGGAACCTTGTCCATCTTTCAGTCCGAGATGTGCAAGCTTGACACAATCTGCCATATAATGGCCTGGTTTCTTGCAGAAGTGATATAATTCACCTCGAGGAGCTCCTCTCCCTTGTCGATCAAAAATGCCACCTCTTTGTCTTTTTCCTCTAAAGTTTCGATAGGGATCCTTTCCCTTTTCCTTAACACGCTTCCGCCAATCAGATCCAGCAGCCAATGATTAAACACTCGGACCTCCTCTCCAAAGTTCTATGGTACTCTCTTTCACT
The DNA here is from genome assembly GCA_037447655.1 of Zygnema cylindricum. Taxonomy (NCBI): domain Eukaryota; kingdom Viridiplantae; phylum Streptophyta; class Zygnematophyceae; order Zygnematales; family Zygnemataceae; genus Zygnema; species Zygnema cylindricum. The sequence goes on along the minus strand of JBBHKE010000155.1, from coordinate 2,884 downwards.
AAAATCATCCCTATTGTATCATCCCAATTCGAATAGCTATCACCTAGACCTTGCAACCGATTAATGATATTTTCATACTCTTCAAGTAGTTTCATTATCGGTGTATTTAACTTTTGTCTCTCAGACCATGAATTACATGCGCTCTCTAGTTCTCCAAATAATGCTCCTAAGTCATTGCAATAATCATTCATACTTCCTCCCTTGTAAGTATAAGCTGAAACAGTAATTTCTATTAGCTTATGCTGCTATAATGACCCACTCTTATATTTGTTTACAAGAGATACCCAAATATGAGAGGAAGATCTAACATGCATAACAGGAATGGCAATACCCTTCACTACACTTTTGAGATTAAGAGCTTAGCCACCTTGTCCTTATAGTTCCAATTTTCATATTCTGACCGTTCGGTCTCACTCCTTGTCACAATTGCTGGTGGTGTTGCTGCTAGTATTGTCTTTGACAATGGAATCCCTTGAGAAGCAACTCCTCTCTTTTCTCCTTCCATGATTATTTCCTCCTCTTCCTCGTCATCGTTTGTAATGGTAGCTGATGTTTTAACAGCTCTTGTGACAGAGGTGCCAGAAAAACCTGTTCCTCTAAACCCAGGTGGAGATGGGCATCGAATTTGCACGGACACTATGCCCCATAGGTGCTTCTCAAAAAGTTCTCCCTCCATCATCATTTCCCAATAAAAAACGTCTGATCCATTAAACATAGGCACCCTAGAGGTGTAGTAATTGATGGTTCTTTTAGTATTTTCTAGGTCTAAAACATAATGTAGAAAAGAAGCCGAGGTAATTTGCCTCTAACTCCTCTCTTCAACTCCCACACTTGTTGTAGTCACTGAAAGTTGGAGAGGAAGCTAGAGCCATGGCTGCCTATGCTATCCGGAGATTTACTGGTAGTGGATTAGTTGATATACGGGTAGTAGATTAGTTGATTTACTAAAAGAGTACGTTTTGGAACCAGGAATTGATTCTGGTACCTACCTTCCATCAAACCGCCGCTAGCCGGTAGATTTAGCCGTTTAGTCTAAGACAACTGTTAGGACATATAGGGTTTGATAAATCTATAAATGTTTCCACGTCGACTAATTCATTTAACGGCAACTATTTACTAGATATATAGATTTGGTTATATAAAATACGGATTAAGGTACAAAAAAGAAACAAGTATAGCGCATTTGTTTCAATAGCGAAACGAATACCGCGAATTTATTTATGACGGCTAAGATTGAAATCTACATTTAATCGCACGGCCGGAATGAATGCCAAGATTGCAGATGAGGATTTCAGCAGTTTGTGGTCATCACCACATTGGATGACACGTGGCACCGTGACATTGGATTTTGGCATCTCTAAGAATTACGAAACAAATTCGAATATGACATGTGTCGACTTATTGGCCATGTCGTACAATGTCCGTACAGAAAGTACACCAACACCGATACCTTTCTGCACGCCACAGTATATAATTCGTGCCGTACGTCAGTAGATAAAGTTTTAAGAGAGAGATAGGACATAAAAAATTTGGTAGAAATGACCCTCTCTCTAAGGGAGCTTCTGTACAAAAGGTCAACTTTGACCCTCCATAACTTAGTGCTCAAAGGAGCAAATTCAGAGATTCTTTTTGCTATCAAACCAAGTGAGTCTTGCCTTCACACGGGTGAAGGTGGTCGGAGATTTTTCTTGCCACGGTGGCATTTATTCTTTCTGAAAAAAAAAGGGGTCAGGGTTATCTTAAAGGTTTCTTGCAAACTGCCCTTTTTGAAGACCTATGGATGTCTCAAAGTTGCAGGTTATGGGCCCACCCTCTAGGGTACCCATCTTTAATGGAGCTGGCTTCATACTCTGGGAAAATATGATGACACGAGCTCTATGCGAGAAAAGGTTTTGGAGGATAGTGAGTGGAAGAGTGGGGCGTCTATGAAGTCTTGACATCCCTTCAGGGTTTGGAGGAGGAAGATTCTCAAGGAAAGCAGATCCATCTCCAACGAAGGAGATAAAAGAAGGGTAAATAGTGGACAAAGGAATGGAGATGGAGACAACTACACCTATAGAACATGGTTCGACATTCATGTCACCTATTCCAAGGAACGAGGAGAATGATACTAATACTTGGGACTTCAACAATATGTTGGCAAAGCACTTCATTCTCCGCCATCTTACTCAAGGGCTTACATCTCCTCATTTGCAGGTAGAGAGGGCATCCGATCTTTGGGTGGCTCTAATAGAGATGTACCAAAGTTGTACGATTCAGCAACAACTGTTGGTTGATCAGAAAATTAAGGAGTATGTATACAAAGGGGGGAATATGTTGGATTTTTGCAATGAGCTTGCTACACTTTTTATCGAACTAGATAGTGTTGGAAAAGTATTTAGTGAAAAGGAAAAGGTTAACTGTTTACTCATGAAGTTACCCGATGAGTTCGAGAACATAATCAACCGTGTGCAGGACTTGGCGGACTCAAGGTGGATATGGAACTCAGTGCTACAGATGATTCTCATTCGCGAAAATACGATTGAGATCCGAAGCGGAGGAAAGAGTGGGTAACCCTTGGCAGCTGTGACCAATTGGAGGAACAATGATTCTAAGAAACAGGTTGGAAATTATCAAGCGGAAGGGCAAAAAAATCAGACCGAGGAGTTCGGACCAAGGACTCCCAAGGGTTTGTGCCATTTTTGTAAGAAACCAGGGCACTATATGGTTGAGTGCACTAAGTTAACCGAGCTTTGGTTAAAGGTGGGGTAGACCGGTGGACCCCCGAGAGGAAAGAAAAAGGACCTTGTGACACAGGTACATTAGGCCGAATCCGAGGACGAGGACGATGAACTCCTATTGGATTAGGAGTTGGAAGCGAAAAACGAGGTCGAAATTCCACCAA
>JBBHKE010000154.1:0-127192 GCA_037447655.1 Zygnema cylindricum | reverse complement strand
TCTCCAATTTCTCAGTGACTGCGACAAGTTTGAGAGTTGGAGAGAGAAGTTAGAGATAGACTGCCTCGACTTCTATATTTCTTTTCAGACCTAGAAAATACTAATAAAACCATTAGTTTCTACAAATATTATCGTTGGGGCATCGATGCATGTAGCATATATTACAACAGAAAGCAATGAGTTGCACAAAAGTACGAAGTTTACCCGATAGAAATCCATGTTTTAACACTCTTATGTGATACGCTACAATTTTTTTGATGTACTTCTCTTTCTCCGGGCTTAATAATAATTTAAATTTTTGGGCCCTCGTCTCAATGTTGTGTTTTTCACAAAATTGTTGAGTCCAACGCTTAGTCATTTTCATTTTGATCTTTGTTAGATTTCCTAGAAATCTGGGATTCGGCATGTCCCACACTTGGAAAAATTGAGCCGGCCAGGGTTCGAACCTGGGACCTTTCACTTCAGCTGCGAACGCACTACCACTGTGCCACCAGCTCCATGTAGAGACTGGCGGGTTCGTACCCGTTTATTACGGGCCGCTCGAGTATGGATATTCCATATTCTACCCCGTATTGGAACAGCTTCACGTGCCAATCCAACAATCTCTTTACCATTTTTGTCGAGAAATAGATTCTTGTTCTCCTCCTTCATACGTTTAATGGTATAAATTGCCATAGTCCCCACAATAGTTTGAGACATTTTTATACCCGACTTCTTGAACCGGTAGAACTTATTCACCAACTCCGAGTGCACCGTTGTGGCCCACGGAAATTCCTTCCCACCCCTACCCGGGAGTGCCTTTGTCACCACCACACTTCTTCTTCCAAATCCCGCAGGCGACAAGGTGTGTGTCGTTGCCTGTAGGCTTCTTAGTGTCGCAACCCTGCCCTACCACCACCGACGTGCCTTTTGGTATTCTACAACGAGAGGAAAGAAAAAAAAAGAAAAACAAACCACTGACGTGCTTTTTGGTATTCTACAACGAGGGGAAAGGAAAAAAAAAAACAAGAACTTGTTAGTCCTAATTCAAATAGGAAAATAAATAACAAATAGTTCAACGACGACGAGCAATCGTCGCTAAATTCATCGAAGAATGTTGGTCGTTGTTTGTTCACGTATCCAGTGCCATTTCAAGATTGAGCGACGAAAGAAAATCGTTGCTGGTTCAGGTAACCGATGCCTGTACAAGATTCAGCGACGAGAGAAAGTCGTCGCTGGTTCAGCGACGAGGTGAAGTTGGCGCTATGTCAAATAAACCACAAGAGAAACAAAAAAAACAAAAAAAGAAAGTGAGTGGGTGAAAGATGGCAAGTGATAGAGTGGAGGAGGAGTTAATTTTGCCCGAGTCAAAAATACATACCAACTACCACTTTTTCTTTTTTGACGACTTCCGTGAGAGCCTCATCAAGTGCTCTCGATCCGCTCTCATTTGTTCTTGTTGGGCCGCTACTTGTTGAGTGAGTGTCGCGATTATTAGTGGCAAATCCTCTCCTCTCGGTGGTGAGAGAGGCGTAATCGGCAGCGAAACCCTTTGTATTTCCCATAAACGATAGCGTCGCACATCGACATTGCGAAACTTTTACAATATCGTCGTAAAAGCATCTTGGAGAGCGAGTACCTCGGGAGTTACTCGACAATATTTTAGGATGTTGTAAAGCCGAGGATCCCACAGATGATGATGACGTAACAACTCCGGAACATTAACCGAAAAACCGCTCCCCATAAACAACCCAAGTTACCCGGGGATCTGCCGGATCAAATTGCAGTATGTGAGCAAAGGTCCAGCCTCGGTCCTCAAGCGCGATTAAAAGCCATGTTGGATGTGCAGTGACATCAGGGGGGATGTCGATAATTTGCGAAAAGGGATTCGTGTCCTGGTTTAGGGCTCGGGGTTCACCATACAACCAATGTTCTGGCCATTCGGCAACCGGAAGATAATGTTCGGGTCGAGACACAAAACTGTGCATTTCCTCCTCTCCAGTGGGAGGAAGAAAATACCAATCTGGATGCTCAACCAGGTATGGAGGTTGAGGATTCAAAGAAGCCATTACAACGGCTCTCTCCCTATTCGGCGCGGGAGGCGCCCAAAACACGTTGTCGTCATCATCAAATTCCTCCTCACGTTTCTTTTCCTCACTATCCGAAGTTTGCTCGTCCTCGGTGGTGGGATCATCCATGTTCTTCCACACCGCAATGTCCGTGGGTTGCATAATTTTGGGGATGGGCTTGTCTTCCGGCGGTTCTTCGCCATCCTCGATGCTCTCGTCCCTACCTAAAGTTGAGGGGACATATAGGTAGTCTTTCCCAACATTTACCTTCCGCTTACCCTTTGCTATCTCCCTCTTCCTAGCTATTCGTCTTTGTGCATCACTTCCCCCACCCTCCTCAACCGTCGCCTCCTCCCCCAATCTTTCCCCCTCCACAATCTCACAAAACCCTATGATTTTTTATTTATTTTCATCTTTTTTCTACCTAATTTCCCCCTAACCTCACTCCCGCCACCCTCGTCGACCGTCGCCTCTTTTCCCTATCTTTCCCCTTCCAATGTCCGCCACCCTCGTCGACCGTCGCCTCTTTTCCCTATCTTTCCCCTTCCAATGTCGTCTTCCCCTCCCTCTCCTCACTCAACAATTTTTCTTCCCTAAAACCCTCCCCTTTTTCCTCCTCATCACCCTCATCAAAAATTATTATTTCTCGTTTTATTCTCCTACATTTTATCTCTACCTTTCGCGTTACTCACTTCCCCCAGCCTCTTCTACCGTCGCCTCCTTCCCCCCCTCTTCTACACCCAATACCGCCTTTCCACCCTCATCCTCTATTGGATTTTTTTCTTCCCCACTCCCCTCACCTTCTACCGATTCATCCCTTTCCTCCCCTATCTCTTCGGTAAAACCCCCTCCTTTAGTACCTCATTCAAATTGGTCTCTTTTTTTTTCACCCCTAACCGGTGTCAACCCTGTCACCTCTACCTCTTCACTCACCTCTCGTTCATGTCCCCTCCCCTCCAACGGCACCCAACCGATGGGTAGCAACGTGGCCGTCTCCCTTTGTTTTGCATATTCCTCCGCGGTACCCTTGACTCCTATAACAGTTTCTGTGGCATCTCTCTCCCTCTCTACCCCCCTTCGTACCTCTTCCCTTTCTATTCTTGGCTGACGTCGTTGATTACGGCGAGGTAGTGGAGGGTAGCGATGACGATACGGCAAGACACTACGCTGTCGCCTATATAGTTGGTTGCTGCCCTCCATGGATCAAAATTAGTCAGGCGTGATCAGAAAAATGTCAAAGAAAAAGCGGCTACACAAAAGGGCAAGAGAATACTGAATTTTGCCTTAAAAAAGACAGGTCTAACGAAGAAATAGAGTATGAGGACTCCACGTAATAGATGCGTTCAAAATATACTTACAGAGTGTATAGTCCGCGAAGGCATGAAGTCGTTGCGACTCCAATCATTATGAACATTCCACGTAATATATGCGTTCAAAATATACTTACAATGTGTATAGTCCGCGACGGCATGAAGTCGTCGCGACCCGAATCATTATGAACATTCCAACAGTGTGACGACAAAACGAATTTAGGAGGTCACGCGGTTCACTGATTAGAAAATTTCAATAGAGGCAACGTCATTCAAAATATACTTACAGAGTGAGTGGTCCGCGACACAAGGAATTTGTCACGTCCCTAATGCTTTTGGATAATCGAACAGTGTCACGACAAAACTGAATTAAAAATTCACGCGGTTCAATGATTCCGCGATTCCAACAACGAGGCAACGACAAAGTGTTGTCGACTTTGCGAAGGTTCATATTTAATGTACTATCTAAGGACAAAAAATTGAAATATGCTCGTTTTTCTAGTTTAAAACTTCCATCGTTGTGGCGACGACGAATTGTTGTCGCCAGGTCGGTTTCTCCAGCCACACGCCGACGCTCCAATGTGGCCGCCTGCTAACAATATTAGTATGATACAACGACAATATTAGTATGATACATTAGTATGATACAACAACAGGCGACGACACATTGTCGTCGCCAAACTGGTAACTTTCCACTTGTTGCAAAATTACGCCCAGGCAACGTCGTCGGTATTCGGCGACGGTGCACGAGGATCGTACATAGCGACATTAATGGGGGGGGGGGGGGGGGGAGGAAAAAATAAAGAGAAATCCAAACGCACACATAAAGGTAGAGGTAAACAAAATACTACATTATAAGGGAATAATATACTAAGACACGCAATGTAAGCAGCCATAAAAACTCATAAAAGGTAAGAATAAAAGGTAGTATTTCTTACTTGTATTATATTTCCCCCGTAAAGTGTTATGGGAACTTGTTGAAGGTCCTCGGGATAAGGCACTCCTTTCCGTTTGTATTACAATCCGAAATCATCCAATTGATTACACGAACGCGTGCAGCCTTTGTCGCACGTGTTGGAGTTTGCGTCTCACCACCGGACTGATACCGTGGTCCACAGGCGGTGAGTCCGGCTGTGAGTCTGGAGGTGAGTTTGGGGGTGAGCCGAAATTGGCCGCACCGCCTTCAATGAGGGTGTTATCGTTTTGTGATCCCATCCTTTCACTAGACTCTCCCTCTTCCTCTCTCTCGCCCCACTCCATCTCCTCAACCGGAGGTGCGAAAATTTCAGCGGGAGCTCTGGTTTTTGCCGCAAAAAAGGTGGTAATGGGCCACATATTTTCTCAAAATAACCATGGCTATTCGTATAAGATAAATGTGAAGCAACGAAACAAAGATGCAACAACAAAGGTAGATGCAAAGGGAGAGAAAATAGTACCATTGTTCCGTTAACGACGAATATATATAGGAATGGAAAGGAAGCTCTTGTGAAAAAAAGGAGGGAAACCTTCGCCAAAGTTTGAACATTCAAAATTTTAAACCAAATATTATGTTGGATAGTCAAATATTTTGATTATAAAAACGACACGGTGATAGCGGGAAAGTTTTAAATATGCGTCAGTTTTCAGCGTGGGAGTATGAACGTGGTTGACAATAAACATTTTTCATTAAAGAGGCGTGGTAAAACATGGCAGCTCACTGAATGTACCGGTTTTTCTTGGAAAGGAAGCGGGTAAGACAGGCGTGTTTTTTTGCATCGTTAAAATCCCATAATGTTTGCGTTGATAAAAATTTGGACACGTGTAATTTTGGGGGACCAATCACGTTACGGGATTGATCATTTGGTTGGTACGTATTTTTTTTTTGTTCATTTTAGTGTCAAAGTTTACTCTAATACAGGACAACGTTGACGTTAATACAGGTAAGACATATGAAAGACAAACGAGGTAACACACTTATTACAATTAAGACACATTTTAACATACTTAACTCTAATAAAACTACCCAAAAGTGACGTTATTAGAATACATAAAACATGGACGAACGGAACAACGGACATACGTCCAACTTACACGAAGAAACGGCGTGACGTAATAGCCATTCTGTGAATGTTAAACAGAAAAAAAACTGGAATTAAACTTTACGTTTCGCGGTATAGCGTTGACACATAACCGCCGTAAATTAGTCTGACCGGTACGGATACTTAATTTGTTGACGTCGTACAATTTTTAATATTTTGTACTGATACATATATTAATGTATATAATCGTACGGAGAATATTCCATTTCTGCTTTCCCAAATTAGTGTAAACGCCGAAATTAAAATAAACCTTTTTTAAAAAAAAATTCAAAATCCTAATTAGCATCAATGACGGTATATTTTCTTCAACACTATTTAAACTTTGACACTAATAACGATTCGCGGTGTACACTGCCCATTTTTATATAGAACATATAATCCTATTTTAGTGCAAGTAAACGTGGCGTATTGCAGTCCAATCCTTTAAATAGTGTTGCTACCAATATTTTATGATTTTCGCCCCAAAAAAAGTCGCGACCGAATCAGTGTTATTAAATTAAATAACGATGGGCACTGAACTCCATAAAGATGGTATGCTTCATCTTTATTAATTTTCCACGGAGTCTACTCGATTGAGCTTCGTCGTCTTGAGCTTCTTCGGGTTTTTGACATTTTCAGAAGTTTTGAGTTTTGAGAATCTTTTGGACTCTTTGCGTAGTTCTGTTACTTTTTGAAGCATAGAAATAAATTTCTATCGAGTTTGCTGCTAGTTTTTGCAAGCTTTTAACTTAAATTATCGTTTGTTCGTCAGTCCTTCGACATACATTTGTGACATACATTCATGGAAACATTCATGATGGAGGATCCTTCTGACGTTATTCTCACACATATGTATTCAGAAGAGCTTGATAGGGCGACTGTTGAAGCTTTGGATTTGGATTTGGCTTTCACAATGCAAATGGAGGAGGCATTAGCAGATTCTGTCGGGAAGCCTTTGTCTGGTCAGTGTGCTCGGACTCAGCCTCGAAGGCTCCTTTCGGTTGGCTTAAGCTACGAGGACACAGCCATTGCTTATCGGCTTCAGCAAGCGGAGGTCAAAAAAATCCATCAGTCTTTAGAGGATCAGAATGTCGCAAAAGAGAAACTGAAAGAGACGCAGGAGGAATACATGAGAAGAGTTCATGATGAAAAATTTGCGAGAAGTTTGTCACGTGTATCCAATGAGGTTTGGGAAAGGGACGGCGATCTTCTGGAATCTCCTTTTTGTGGACAACCACAAGTTGAATTAGCCCCAATTAATTGCATTATGCATTTTGATGGTGCTTCCAGAGGTAATCCAGGCCATGGTGGAGCAGGAGTTATGTTAAAAACTCCTGAAGGTTCAGTATTGGGAGTTGTCAAAAAGTATCTTGGAGAATCTGTGACCAACTACGCTGCTGAATATATGGCATTGATTGAAGGATTACGTTTGGCTCTTGCTTGTGGAATCACTTCTATTACTGTGCACAGTGATTCGGAACTTGTTTGCAACCAAGTAAATGGACATTGGAAATGTAAAAACGATGCCCTCACTCCCCTTTTAGGAACTGTGAAAGAGCTTCAATCTCGGTTTATGCAGTTCTCTATTCGGTCACAGAGGAGGAAAGGCATTCGGGATGCCAATCGACTTGCAAATGAGGCGATTGATGAATATGTGGCCGCGCATAATGTTTCTAAAAATTCGAGGGGAAAAGGAAGGCAAAGAAACTGTACCATTTGTCTCGAAATTATTTCTGCTGTCAATGTTCTTTCCATTGAAGCATGTTCCCATGAGTTTTGTAGAGAATGCTTGATGACCTATGCTGAAATGAAGGTAAAGGACAGGAAGGCCCCGATTGAATGTCCACAAGCAGATTGTCATCAAACTCTATCGGCAGACGAATGTAGATGTGTTCTATCACCGTTTAGTTTTCAGGTGCTGGTTCGACTAGAAGCTGAAGCAGCTATTCCAGATGCTGAGAAAATTTACTGCCCCTTTCCCGACTGTTCGTCTTTAATGACGGTTGGGATAGACCGTTCTTGTATGGCAAGTAGCTCCTACGAGCCGCCATCTATTGGGGCAGCCGAATGCCACGAATGTTTTCGACTGTTTTGTGTGGATTGTCAAGTTCCCTGGCATTCTGATAGAACTTGTGCAGAGTACCAGGCTCTGCCACCAGATATGAGAAATGCCGAAGATATGAAGCTGCACCAGCTGGCTGAAAAGCACAAGTGGAGACGATGCGGAAAATGCGGCTTAATGATTGAGCTGGCATATGGGTGCTATCACATGACTTGCAGGTAAAGCTATATGAAGATTTGTGGAATTGGTTTTTCCTGTTTTGCCTGTCGGAAAGCTTTCGAGTTTGATATGTCTGCAACTTCATCTACATGGGTATTTACCTGGATGCCATGCTTTTTTGTGCTGTTTTTCATGCAATATGATGTCTACATGTTTCTTTTGTGATGCGGGGAATGTTGGTGAAAGGCAACCATCTCATTTGCTATCAATGTGCGGAAAGGCGTTGATTTTGTTCTTCTTCTGATCGACTAGTCGCCAATTGCACAAATCAGTTTATCTTAGTGCCCTTCCTTTCTTTTCCACCAGACTCGATTGCTAGCATGTAGCAAGTCAATTGAGTATAATGTAGTGTGATCAGTTGGGGAATATGAGTTATTTAGTGCTTTGGATCCAGGTAGGAATATCACTTGCAGTGTGGTTAATGTGGTTGATGATAATAATTAGTATACAAGTTAGTCCACTTTTTGCTGAATGATTTTTCTATTTCCTTTGCCATATTGTTTCGATTGTGTCAGGTGTAGCCATGATTTTTTTTTACCTGCGGTACTGTATGGCATTGACGTAAAGATGGATGTTGTTTTTAATGGTCGTTTCTGTGTTTGATGGTGGGCTGATTGTTCAGGTGTGGTTTTGAGTTCTGCTACACTTGTGGTGCTCCATGGGAGGGAGGTGTCGCCACTTGTCAGTGTGCTCTATGGGACGAGGACCACCTTACGGCACCAAATGGGCAGAGAGGGCCTCAGGAAGTCGGAGGTCGGTTTTACCGAACCAGACTTTGCCGCTATTGGGCTCAAGGGAATTGCAGGCGAGGTCTCAATTGTCCCTTTGCACATGGTGAAGAACAACTGCGTTAATTTCATGTCATTCATTTATCAGCAATAGCTCGAGAGGGATAGGTTTTTAGAAACAAAATGATGTGGTGGTATCAAATTTGGAGTTGGTCCACAGCATCGTGCACATCATTGTAGATATCGGGCTATAAAGGTCAGGTTACCCAAAGTCGGAAGTCACCCTTTTTTTGTTATGTCTGCTAAGTACATTATCTATTATTCTTTGTGCTATAAGGGAGTTACAACAGACATGACAAAACGCGGAAAGTGACGAATTTAGCGAGGACTTTAGTTATTCTTGAAAGGTCTTCTTGAGGAGGCCTTCAGTTACATTTTTTCAGCTTGATGAAGGTCAGATTGTGTAAGAGCTCAAATTAAGCGAGTTAATGAGGGTGATGTTGGTTTTTCTTTTGTTTCATCTCATCTTCTGAATAGAAATTTACTCAAACACATTACTTGCCATTGTAGTTCATGGTCATCGTCGCATCATCATCACCAGTGTTGTAGTTATGGCCCTTCTTGCGACTCCTCAAAATCGTCGTGAGTGTGACACAACCACAGTGTTCCAATGTAATAATCTTTATAAAAAGGCGGATTGTAAACCATCGGAGTATATGGAAACAAAAGAAGGGAAAGCCAAAACGATACAGAAAATTTTTTCAGTGAGCCAAATGAGCAATGGTTTGATGCTTTGATGCTTTGCTTTGAGGCTACGACAGTGCTCTCATGAACGATGTTGTTGCAAGAGAGGGTTCTCTATGCACCTAATGTCGAGACAAGACTGCATAGGATGTCACCGTAACCACCGGTTGCCGTCCATTATTGAGCATAGATAAGCCTGAGGCTCTAGAAGAGATATTGGAAAGTTAGTGTCGGTCTCTCTATTGACCCTTGCATGTTATGTCAGACCATAAACCACAAGCACCAATATTTCGATTACAATGTCGCATCTAGAAAAGATTGTTGCTGTCCAAAACAGAGTTATTGTTTCACTCATCATTGTCAGACCTTTTATTTTCCGTTAAGATGTCAGACCAGACTTACAAGGGACAGGAACGAATTGTGAAAGAGACTTTTCTGTCCGCAGATTATAAAGCACAGAATTTTGCTGCAGCATGTCAGTCTGTTGTTATGAGATTGTTCTAAACATACGCATCTACCGTTTTCTCCATGGCATGTGCAGCATAGACGTTTTCTTGCTACTTTTTTGTAGGAATAACCGCCATATTGGAGATTGAAGGGATTTCTGAATTTTTATTAGAAATGTCTCTGCAGTCTACTTCGTCAAAACGACGATTCAACTTGTATGAGACAGACGACCAGTTTGAAGTCTTGGGCATCAAGGTGAGGTTCTCATGACAACTTCCAACATCCAGTCAATCGACGGTATTTGTTTTTCTTTTGTGTATTATACCATCACAGCATTAGCAACAAAAAAATGGATGATATTGGCAATATGACCTTATCTCAAAAAATGTAGCGAGGCCACAAAAGAGACACAAAATTGATTGTAGCAAGACTTTATGCATCAACAATGCACGTAGCTGGTTTACTTCAGACTGCGATGTTGAAAAATTGATCCAATTAGAAGCGTCTTGTAAAAAAGTATGCAAAAATCCATCCTTGTGCATGTTAATAAAGATTGACATTACGTCATTATAGGTTGATGCATTTTATAAAAAGGTGATCAAACTTAAGCCTTACGGCCTACCAGTAGAGACTACAGTGGGCATGAAAGTGACATGACATCACTTCGACTATCGACATTGGTATAGACATTGGCATTGACATTGCCCTTAACATCAACATCGACATTGGCATTGACATTGACATTGATATTGACATTGACATCGACATCAACATTGACATTTCACATCCGCATTGACGTCGACATCGACCTTGACACGGCATCAACATCAACATCAACATCGACATTGAAATTGACATTGACATTGGCGTTGATATTGACTTTGACCTTTGGAATTTTAGAAGTCAGTTTAACGTTCAGGTACATGCATACAGAAAAATTACTCTCGATCAAGCAGTATTGCACGGCTTGTCCAGTATTTGATTCCAATACAAATACTGCATCAAAAACGATCTTGATTACCTCCCTGGATACAAAACTATATGCCATAGCAATCCATGCCTCCGCACCTTTTTCTCCGTCACTCTTGTCTTTCATTGTCTCAGCACAACTCTTGAACAAAATATGAAGGCAAATGGTTTTTGTATTTACAATGACTACTTTATATTAAACAAGAACGTGGCATCAAAAACAATTTATAGCACCACAAATTTCAACAACAACTACCCTAACCCAATCAAGAACCTACCAACATTGAGTGTTCAGTTAATGAAAGCAACAGTGCAACCCAAGTTTGTTCGACTCTCCGCCTCAAATTTATCAACAGCTCTGTGCTTTTGCAAAAGCTCAATTACTGCCTGTTTTACTGCCCCTGTTCCGATGCCATGAACTATAAACACAACAGATCCTGCTGGTCTGATTGCAAGTGCCCGGTCTAACTCCCTGACAGCCTCGTCTACTCTCATGCCCCTTAAGTCAACAGTATTCGCACTCGTTTGCACGCGAGCTTCATAAACTGGCGAAGAGCTGTCAGCTCCTTTTTGGGCCTCTTCGTTCCTAGCATTGTTAACCTGTAACGAAAAAAAAAAGAGCAAAGAAAAGGCCATTGGTTCCATGTTCTTTCCACCATCCCGCAAAACTAACAATATTCATCTGAATTGATCCACCTCACCCTGACTTTAATGTGTGCCAACTTTTTTAGTATATGGCACTATGATTCAGCCAACACTGTACAAACTGCAAGCTAATTACTGTGGACGCAGTAATCTTGGTAGATAAAACAGTGTCTTCCAGATATTTTCGTTCTTATGCCTTTTCTGCTACTCCAGCTATAGTTCTTCAGTTTACAACATTTTGATAGCTTCACTTACCCACACTGTACAAGCTGAATACCAAATAGTGCGGATCACACTAATAACTGGTAGATAAAACAGTGCGGCCCATGCCTTATCTTACCTTTGCTTGCCATGCTCGGAGGCCTTTCTGAACAGCAACCAACTTGTCCTCGACGTTAGCTTCTGTCGAATTAACCACTCCCGCCGGGAGTACCTCTTTGACTTTTACTGTCATCCGCATCATTCCAAGCTGCACCGTCAACTCCTCTCCACTTTCAGATGACTCCACAACAATCACAGGTGACATCCCAAGCCTTCTGACAACCACTCTGTCGCCCACAGAAGGCACCCATTCGCCTTTTCCTGCGACACCCTCAGGTGTCATCTCCCCAAAATTACCGTTATTGGCTCCCATGGCTGTTAGTTGGGCTGAGGACACCGTAAGCTCGTCAACAATTGCTGCAATCTCTGCCTTGACTGCCTGCAAAACAGCTTCAAGATCTTCTGTTTCTCCGTGCAATCTCAAGTTCGGGTTCTTCATCTCTTCTGAAGTTGCCGCTCCTGATCCATTTGGTGAAGGGGAGGCCTCCCTAGTTACGAGCTTCTTAATACGCACAACTTCTGCTGCTATTCGCCGCTGTGCAGTGCTTACTGTCATAGAAAGTTCTTGTTCCTGCTGTCGCAAAAGCAGTCGCTCTCTATTTTGTAAATCCTCACTTTCCAATTTGAGCTGCAAATAACATAATGAGCAGAGACTTTATAAGCAACAGCCATTAGATGCCCGGCACACAACACATCGAAGAGAACTATAACCATCACAGACAACCGTTCAGTTAATCTAGTCCAATAGTTTCAGCCACAATCCTCAGATAACAGGGTAATTATAAGAGCACTATTACTGGCTGCACATTTTTCTGTACGGTTACTGCAATTACTGGCCAGGAACGCCAGTAATAGCGCTCGTATAATTAGCTTATAAATGGACGATAATAGGCCAAATAAACAAACCAAACATGGTCCAAGCTCCAGCTCACAGCTTACCTCTGAATAAAGACTCTCTGCTGTCTCTTTTGCTGATCGAGCCACAGCAGCTCTCTCTTGCTGAACTATTTTCTGGCTCAGAAGAGGGTCAATCAAATCATTTGCTCGTACGCCAGCTTGAGAGGGAGATAACTCATCTCCGAGCCTGCGGGCTCTTGCGAGAACGGCGCTATCGAAGTTAAGAGAATCGGCAATGGCAAAAGCGTTGGACTGGCCAGCCTGGCCCCAAAGTACACGGTATGTGGGTCGTAGAGTTTGCATATCAAATTCCACAGAAGCATTCTCCATCCTACGATCAGAAACCTGCATTGCAGTCACATCTGATACATGGATGAGCGAAGTCACTAAAGAACCATCCTGTTAATACCTTTGATCCCAGAAAAAGTTAAACAAAATCGTCCTCTGCAAGCAGAGACCACTGCGTTAAGTGCCCTTTAATGCATGCTATTGCTTTTTTCCTTCTAGGCACAACAATCCATACAAGTTTGAAAACTAGCAGCTAGTTAAATGCAATACAGGATGTTTTCTGAAAACTCGGAACAAATGCCTGGGTGTAAGAACGGGTATAAAATACAACCTTAAGTAGCTTGAGCTCTGCATAATGTGTTGTGGCCACTGTCAAATTGGCAGTCTCTGCCAAATGGTGCAGTACAGCTTTTGCCAAAGAAGCACCCTCGGAAGGATCCGTACCACTCCCTACTTCATCCAGAAGGACTAATGAAGAAGTGGTAACTTTCTTTAATATGCGAGCAAGGCGCCGAATGTGTCCACTAAATGTTGACAGGTTTTGTTCGAGTGACTGCAGCGGCGATAAAGAGAGGAAAAACAACTGTCAATGAAGCTGCAACAATATTCCAAGGTTTCTGAATCATCAGGGAGTGCCATAAACACGATACAGACCATAATACAGCCACTGCCTGTAAAAAAAAGACAAGAACCAATCCAGGTAGGGCTTCCGTGTCAGAATGACAAACTGCTGGTTATAATGGGGTTATCTACAGCCATAACTTGTTATTTTTTCCATATTTTACCTTCAAAGGACCAAACAATTATCATCCACATCTCCCCCTGGAACACACTAGAGTGAGACCCTTCAGTCACCGAACATTCAAGATGGAGCATCACATGCCCTGTCTCCTTCTGGGCACACAGTTGACAGCAAGTGCAAGTGGACATGATCAAGAAATTTACACCTTTCCACACTCCTCTCTAGTCCTTGTAAATCTTAAGTTCCCTTTGTTGCCATTCTCAATTCTTCCCTGTTCTTGCAATTTTTTCCTCCAAGTATACTCTTCATCATAATGAGTATGAATGCAAAATAATTTGAACAAAAGCACAGACCATAACACCCGAGTGTGCAAAATTGGAGCCTCCATGGACCAAGCTCCATACATAATTATCTTCTAGTATTTGACATAGGCTCCTAGTTTAGCATGGTCAGAAATATAACAATAGATTAAAGAGTTAGATCTTTCAAACTACGCCCATTCAAGGTCCACGATATGCAAAAGTAACATGACCATGGTTTTAGCTCATGGACTTTAACAATGTTGAAAGTTCAAACCGCAAAAAAGAAATGTGGAGTGTGAGAACAACAATGCACCTGTAAATGCCCAGAGTACAAAAGACAAATGCATCTACACAGAGAGTTATCGTCAGACAGAAGCGGCCATAAGAAGAAAATCACAAAATAGCCCAAGTATAATCCACATAATCTGTTTTGCCCTCCTTTTGAAACCTAACGATTTCTGCTAAGCTTTCAGTTATTAGCCATACAAACCAAAAAAAGTTCTCAATCACCTCAGTTTTTTTCTCGCTTGCCCTTTTTGCATTTTCAGTCTTCAGTTTTCAAGGAGCTCCTGACATTCCATTCTCTATGATCCATTCTCTATAATCGACACACCGATTCCCGTTCTAGCAACCGACAGAGGCTCATGAAAGTGGTACACCATACACTGCCATTAGAGTTATTGTATGTTAGCATTTAAGATATTTTAGTTTTAACTACACAACATTATGTTTTGCAATGTGGCTCATCATGGCCACCTAACTAAATAGTGTTGTTAACACTGATTTATGACTTTGGGGAAAAAAGGCACAAACACAAAATAAAATTATTAACTCTGATAGCGATGAGCAGTGTGGTCAAGTTTAACGCTAAAAGAATTAGGCAATTGGACAACGAGTTTAAGCAATCACCTGCTCGTCTCCAATATCCGCAAGCACGTGATCAAACCACGGCAAAACAACCTCTCCTTGACCTGGGATATAAAAACCGGCTTTAGCCATGAGTGCTGCAGTCCCCAGCGTCTTCAATGCAGCAGTTTTGCCACCAGTATTAGGACCGGTAATCGCCACAACATTAACATGAGGTGCAATTTTGATGTCAATTGGCACCGGTAAAACTGGTTTGAGATCTTCATTGGAGGCCATCAACCGATGATGAGCATTCGGAACTGAGATCCCCGCCCCTTGCCAAGTCTGAGAGAAAACATTTCTCGACTCACTTTCTATTCCTTTGGGCAGTGGAAGTGCTGGTCCAAGCAATAACGGATGCCTGACTTCACAAATGTAGACCTTAAATAAGGTGTCTATACTTGGCAGGTCTGGATAACCACCAGATACCACTTTCTCTACCCCTCCTCTCTCTTTATTTGTGAAAGAATGCGGCGATTTCGCACCTTTTAAGCTCACCAGCTTTGGTCGGACTCCTCCCAGCCAATCAGCATGAGCCGCCCGAGCAACAGCAAGATCAAGGGTCGTGATTCGCTCAAGTACATCTCTTAACTCTAAATCACAGCTTGCCACCTGTCTTGCCAACAATGCCAGAACAGTGGCGACCTCCTCAGCTTCTTGAGATGCGAGCTCAGCTTCTGCATTATTCAGTCTTATAGCAGGCTCTGGTTCAATAAACAAAGTAGCACCACTATTGCTCACATCCAAAGTTATTCCTCCAGGAAGCAAATTTTTAAAACCTGCACGAACGCCCACACAATATCGGCCTCTTCTCAGCACGACAAGTGGCCCATCGGAAGCTCCACTTGCATAAAGCTTTCGAACCGTTTCTGTCAACATCCCCTGGAGCTCCTTGCTATTAGCAGCTCGTCGATTTCTAATATTGGCTAATTTTTCGCTAGCTCTATCCAAGACTTTTTGCAATGAACCATCAAGACAATGTTCAAGATTTGCAAGCAGGTCCAAACAGAAGTTTGCGCCCTGCAAAATATCTTGCAATGGTCCTTGTTGCTTCTTTATCCTAACATCCCCACCCTCTCCACCAGCAGGTGAATCACCATTTTCTGCCCTTGATTCATAATCACCGGAGTCAAATGCTAAACTTAAAGAACCATCATTTACATTGTATGGTACAGACAGTGGTGACTTATTGAAACTTTCTCCACCCTGCAATCTCTTGGATACTCCATCAATTTTTTCCGCTGATTGCCCGATTTCCCTCTGCTTTAGACCAGAATTTCCATAAACATCTCGAAGGTTGTTCATAGAGTTGCTTGGCAGTTGTGGTCTCACATCCAGTTGAGTATAGAGTCGTGCTGCCGCCTTCAAAGTGGTCGCAATATTCCAAAGCTCTTGGACAGAACATGCCGTTTTATTGACTGCTTTGGAAAGAGTTTCTGACACATTTTCAACTCCTGAAAAATTGAGGGGCTCATCAAGAGCAACCGCGGCCGCGGTTTGATTAAGGAGCTTATCACTCACATGAATTGTCTCACCAAAGTGAAGCTGAGCTCGAGAAGCTCTTGAAGTTCCCATTGGGGTAGCTGTAAAATTCACCAACTGACGACACAATGCGGGCCATTCAAGGAGCTCAAGGGCCTCGTCCTGTACATTTACTAGCATCTTTTCCTCATCGCTAAAGTACTCGGTTTCCCTACTCTTACTATTATCTTCTTCTTCTTCTTCGACGTCGAAATCTTCTCTAAACAGACTGGAATGTTGGTCTACTGCAAGCTCCCTATTGTCCTGTAGTGGTTCGTCACTTACGTCAACAACATCCAAACTGGCCTTTTCGGAATATACACATAACCTGTTTCTCATTCGACTAAATTCATTATACCTTGTTTTGCTGAAAGGAGATGTGCTCCCTGAGACTCCCTCATGAAGGCCTCTAAATCTTGACATTTCCCTTTTCCATGGACAACGAATATCAACCCGTGACCAGCAAGGAGACTCAACCAAAAGTTTCTGGACATAAGGAGTCCGTCCCCAACCTCTGCAAGTTTTTAAACAACGCTTGCTTTGAAAAAGCTTGTGTCCTAAAGCTGGAGAAGAAACCCGCGGAGTAAATACAATTCCAGCCATATCATAGCCTTCCGAGCTAATTTTTTTAATGTTTGCAGAAAGGTTGTTCTTTCAAACCTCAGCTCAAGCTGCTGCTTCAACCATGCAGATTACCTTCACCTAAAATAATACTTCTTTTGCAAACTTTTTTGGTAAACTATAAATTTCGACCTACACATGAAAAACAACTCGTTTGCATACTTTCTGATAAACTACACATTTCATTTGACTCCTGCGCACTGAGCTTTCTTCACGACAAGTTCAATGCTAAGCCACTTTCCATTTAAAGAAGAGAAACTCTAACATGCCTTGCCCATTCGCAAAATTAGCTGGCAAAGGCCAATTATTTATGACCTGGTTCATGATCGCATGCAATAATTAGAGCAGTATTTTTCTGTCACCCGAGTAGAAATTAACGGGAACTACCATTAGTAGGTCACAATATAAGGTCTTACATCAAAGAATGCCGATTTATTTTGCACATGATGTAGCTAACCATCACATTCTGAAAACTCTTCCATAGCAACCGAGCACACTCATCACTTTATCAGGATGCGAAAAGGAAACAAGAGTGAATTTTTCCTTTCCAAAAGGAAATTGCGAATTTGATTTCTCGAAGTTGGCACCCTAATTCGGGTGTCAGTCGCTTTCACAAGGGAGGCCTAAGCTTCAAAGTTTCAAACTTCAAATTTCAAAACGTACTAAAATTCCGTGCGGATTGCAACGAATATCAGAATCTCAAGAGTGTGAATTTTACGCGGCCGCAAGAAATTAACCGCGGTCTGAAGTTTTTAACTACAGTTCAGTACTGTACTGTAAAGAATTCCGGCGCGTCTGCCGAGTATGTGCTAAAAACAAATTGAAAGATATACTTTGAAATTGTCTAAATTGCTATGCGTATACGGGGACAGCGATTCCAATTGTTTTCTCACAGCTGATTAATGATTTCGTGTGATACCCGTACGAAATGTCCGAATGCTAGGGTTCAGCCGTCATCTTATTCTGCTCAAAGGTTCAATTGTTTTACTTTTTAACTTGGCGGAGTACCTCTGTTCTAGACGTTAATTTTTCCCTTCGTTTTTTGTTTGAGCCCAAATAACTGTTACCTTAACTACGCGACTTTTAGCACCATTTGTGATTACAGACAGGTTTATTGCATCTTTTCTTATTTTTCATTTTGTAAAGCAATCCCTTGGTCAAAGTCTGTACCTTTTGTCTTGTTGGACTTGCAAACATAATTGCTTCAATTTTTTTGGGCCCTCTGGTTCACATTAGTCACTATTGGAAGTTCTGGAGTGTCCCTCTTTTCTCATCTCAGTCCTTCGTTTCTCATCTCTACAAAGCCCTCATTTTTCATTCTCTCATTTCCAAACACTATAAATTGTAGCTGCTGGTAATTAGACTTGTGGTACTGAAGTATTGCTGGGTAACCGAAAGACTCAAGAAGAAACTTAAAGAAGAAAATTAAGTGAGGAATTTTGTTTCAGACCTATGGCTAGAGTAAGAAAACGAATGAAGAAGGTGAAGGGAGGAGAGGCAGAGGGAGAGGGAATAGGAAAACAAAACCAAGAATCTGAGCATGAAGCTGAGATAGAAGAGAAAGAAAATGAGGAGAACGATATTGAAGTTGCCACTGGTAATGGAGACGGAAAAGAGGCAAGCGAAGAAGAAGAAACAGAAGGGGAAGAGGGAAAGGGAGACGCAGTTAATGGCGAAAGAGACGACGGCGATGCTAATATAGGGGAAGAGGGGGAGGAAGGAAGCACTAAAACGAAAAATGGAAAGGGTGGTAAAAAAGCAAAATTTGCACTGGAGAAGCTGGAGGGAGGCGTATCTTTTGTTAAGGGCATTATGAGTAGTGTAGCCTTTGAGACTTTAGAAGTTTCTGATTTGACAAAAAAAGCCATAAAAGATATGGGTTTTGAGCACATGACTGAGGTCGGTACTGTTTTGCCTAAGGCTTTGTAATTTTGTGTAAATTGTTGTTGCAAAGCGCTAGTTTGGTTGTTTCATTTTTTCGTCTCAAAGAAATGGCGTTGTTTTATTCATTGTACGAAGGGGAGTCCAGTAGCATATGCTTGCTTGTCACAGTTTGTGTATGCCTTTTCTAATAGAAAATAGTTATTTTAAACCCCCCTTTTTTTAGTATGCTGGCTACAAAAGCGATACTATGCACTAGTTCATGTGGTTTTCTTTTACGTTAAAAATTGTGTGCTTGACATTTTGATTTCTCCAATGCGTTGGTATTTCTTGAGATATTTCAGAAGAAGAATCAGCGTCACACCACCCATCGTTACTAGAGCTAGTGAATTATTAGTGTTAACGCTTTATTATAGTTAACTACACTAAATTCATTGTGGGCCTCTCAACTTAATAGGGTTATTAACACTTAGTTATGATTTGGGGTTAATAAAACAGGCACTCGGATATAGTGATCAACTCTAATAGCGATCATGGTGTAGTTATCTGTCATAAGGTAATTACGCTATCTCGTTTTGAGGTAAATTGTACAGCTCATACAGTTTTTTGGGTAATTTTATATACGGGGTACTAAAAAACTGTATGATTTACCCTGAACAACAGGACAAATGTCTTCATTTAACACCTTATCAATGTTATGTGTGGTCAAACATATAGGGAAAGAATGCTCTTCTTGAGCGTCAACACTGAAGGGGGATCGAATTAATTTTTTTGTCTTGTAACTGCAGGTCCAGTCTCGAACTATTCCACAACTTTTAACAGGAAGGGATGTCCTTGGAGCTGCCCGGACAGGCTCAGGAAAGACTCTTGCTTTTTTAATTCCCGCTGTGGAGCTACTTTTCCATGCGAAATTTATGCCTAGAAATGGGGCCGGTGTCGTCATTATTTCACCGACCAGAGAACTTGCAATGCAGGTTTGTGGTCTTGGAGAACTTTTGTTTCAAGGTGTACGGAATTATTCCTTTATTCATTCTGTCATCCATTCATCCTTTCATTCATTAATTCATTTTTCTTTCTGACTTTCTTTCATTTATTCTTTCATTTTAAGGTGACAATTGCCACCATTTTCATGTATTTTTGTGCTAAGAGGAATAATTTATTGTACGATTCGAGTATCCACATTTCATATTACTGCTCACTTTTCAATTTGGATTATATTTGTTTTTAAGTAACATTGTATCATTAATTTCCAATAAATTTAATTAGTGGAATTAAGAAAAATGGCAGTCGACCCTTTTAAATCTCTGGGCTTTCTTTTTTGACTACAAGTACGTGTGGGAAAATAGCAAACTTTTTGTACACCAAAAACGAAGAATCTACATGGATGCTTTTCATCCATTGAAAAGCCACTGTGGCACCCATCAGTATTGTAGTTGTTGTATAAGAATCATGTCCTACCTTTAGTTTGTCCAGGCCAATTATTGTGTTTTAGGGGTTTCTTAGGCTCTTAGGGTGTTTTTTTGGCTTTTGAGGGTTTTTTAGGGTGTTAGAGTTGACCCAATGTACCCCACATTGGTACCATGTGCTTATATTTAATATTTGTTGTCATTTTTGAATTTCTTGCAGAAGTTGAGTAAGTATTGGCATGAACCTTTTTCACCAATCTATTGTCTGTTTATATTTTTTTGGTATCGTTGTACTATTTCACTCAAAAGTCCTCAACTGGTTTTTTTGAGAGACTACACCTTGAGTTGCTGTTAGCGATAAGAAATATTTAGTATTATGACTGTTTTAGTGTTGATAATTCTAGTTCCGGCTCGAATAACGTGGACAATTGTGAACCAAGAGTTTGTGTGATAAACGCTAATTTGTGTTTGTAGGGGTTTGAATTAGTGTTATTAACTCTAATAGCAATTTACGGTGTAGCGTTTAGGTTAAGCTATCTAAATGATGGAAGGGATGGGAACCCAGATTTATGGAGTCGCAAGAGACTTGTGCAAGTACCACAAACAGACACATGGCATTATTATGGGAGGTGCGAATCGGAGAACTGAGGCAGAAAAGCTTGTTAAAGGTGTGAATTTGCTTGTTGCAACTCCAGGAAGACTTCTGGACCATCTACAAAATACAAAAGGCTTTGTTTACAAAAATTTGCAGGTAACTTGAGATCACTTTCTTTGGTTTTTCAGATTGTTTCTATGTCCTGCACGTACTTCAAATAACATGTAACTCTTACATGTCAGCGTTTAATATGAAAATTGAAATGGCAAACTTAATTGTGTGAAAGTGAAACAGGCAAGAAAAGTCACGGACTTTGTATTTTAGTATACCAAGAACTGCCACAATACACTGCTCAATTTTATTAAGGAAACTTCAGTATTTTAGGATGTCGATGCAGTTGAGTGTGGACTGAATGCCTTGACATTAGTAAATATCATGGAGCATATCACTTTCAGATGTTATACATTGGTACAGATTAGTGGTTATTTGTGCAAGTATGAGAAGCTCTGTGTATGGATAGCACCAGCTAACAACAATATGCATAAAATTTTCAATGTTTAAATTTTTTGTCATTAATGTTAACGTCACAAAAGAAGTGTATGCCCTCTCAATAAGTGTGGATGAACAAATTTACTGGTGGCTGTGTCAGAGCTTTGGCCAATTTTACTCATAAAATGAAAAAGTCATCTGAGGACTATAAGTACGGGGCGATTCCTTCTTCTTGGACATGCACAGAAAGTATTAACTGGATTGAACAAGTAGATGATGGTACTTTAACAATGATAAGTCTTTTTGTACTTGTTTTGACCAAGAGATTGAAGGGAAACTTGTTGAGCTCTGCAGTGCTTAGTTATTGACGAGGCTGATCGAATATTGGAGATTGGTTTTGAGGAGGAGATGAAGCAAATAGTAAAGCTCTTGCCTAAGGTGTGACTTAAGCCTACCTCTGATTTACAATGCTCCTGATTATGCTTGTTGCTGTTTCTCGACGTTTGTCGAAGTACCATTCTGCTGTTGCTCACTTCTCGCTTTATTTTAGGCTGAGAACAGTTGTAGAATTTGTAGCTGGTTGATTGTTTGACCTTGATTGTTGCGCCACTGCTTGTTTACGTACCTTTACCTTCCTACCAGCACTTGGCCATATTCTGTTCTGAACCTACAAAACCACTAAATTGTAGTTTTGTGGAGTCCGCCGTGCCTCTTGAATGGTTTCAAATCGTTCGGCCCAGTTCATTCATTTTGTGATGGTTTTGTTTGGTTGCACGTGTATGTACTGTGGCCTACTCCTTCAATTATTGTTATCCATGTCATATTTTTAATTAAAAACCCATGGCCAAATAAGTGTTAATAACTCCAGTAAGATGAGAAATGCACCCCCATGCTCCATTACAGTCAAGTTAACATTTGCATGACGTACCGAGTCAAACGCTATCATTTTTTATAGTGTTGGCTATCGAGGACCACTTGCCGATATTCGATATGTACCGAATTTTAGGTACCCGATAATCAATATATCGCTTCGATATATCGAAACGCTAGTTATCGCGATATTTAGCCGATATATCGAAGCTCCTTTTCCTGGTTTTTATTACTATTCGTGCTACTGCTGCTAGTACTAGTGGTGCTGCTGCTGCCAGTACTAGTGCTACTGAATTTTCCATGTCTACTGTTTCCATATCTGGAAGCAGTTGAGTGTCATCTTCCTCTTCACCTCCCATGCTGCCTCCCATCCCCTGGGAATCCATGGAGAAAGCTAAAGATGTAACCTTTCTATAATACTAATCGCTGGATATGGTTAAGCATTAATGTAATGCAATCTGCCTGCAGATTGGTAGGTATTCCTGGCTGAAAGCCTGGAACGACGAACAGTGCAATTTTTTTTTATCAGATCATATTTTGACTAAATTAGTGTGAACTTTTCGTACGTGAAGTTCTGTACGTACTAAATAAGTAATTATATGAATTACAGAATTAGTAATTTTTCGTCGGTTACATTTTGCGGCGTCTACCTTGAAGTAACGGAACGAAAATCACGTCGTACGTGGCGTTTGTCTTTTTCGATAAATAACATATTATATAAAATATTAAATTTAAAAAATACTATATATCGCGATAATTTATGTTGGTCCCGGTACGATATATCGAGGAGTCTGTTCGATCGATAATCGATATATCAAATATCGAGATTATCGCGATATGATTTTACCCGATACCCAACACTAATTTTTTAGCAGTTTGGCATAACAGCTTGTGCTGAAGCCTTGGTTCAGTTTATTCCGGGTTAGTTCACAAAAAAAGCTTGATTCTTTTAAACGGTTCCGGTTGGGGTCTCACTGTTCCAACAAGGGTGAATGAACGCTGTTATTTTCCAACAGTGCTGTCCAATATGTTTTTTGTCTATTTTAAGGTTTGACGCTGTTCTTAATTGAATGTAACATGGAGTTGACCTGCTCCAGGATCCTTTTATGAGCTGACATTGTTAGCAAACTAACTCAGACTGATGTTTTTAATGCGGTTGTTTGATGCAGGAACGCCAAACAGTTCTTTTCTCAGCTACACAGACAACAAAGGTGAACTTTTCCCCCTTGTTGAGTCATTGTTTGTATGTGTTATTCTTTTGAATAGAAGAGAAAGGAATCATGGCTATCTTGTGAAATTGAACATAGATTTCATCTTAACAGCCATGCTCTATGAATGAGTGATCTGTAGTTTTTACAATTTTTACTTAAGATAATTAGAGGCTAGAATGCAGGTGGAGGACTTGGCGCGACTTTCATTTCGAAAGGCGCCAATATATATTGGTGTGGATGATGGGCGATCTAAGGTGAGGTCTCTGCACGTCCTGAAAATCTACGCATTTAGAATGAGGATTGAGATAAAGTTGATGACGAGTTTGGTTTTGACAAGTTTGTCCCTCGTGGATCCTTGGCTTGTTTTACACCTTCCTATTAATTTCGTCTTTTGTATGTCTTTATTCAATGCCTAGATTTACAGATCTCGTCTGCTCAACCTGTTTCTGTGAAATATTTTGGCCTGGGGTGTCACTATACGGCTCGCTGGTTGATAGGTGGTTTTTTTTTCTGATTGTGGGGGATGATGTGGCAGGCTACAGTGGAGGGCTTGGAACAGGGATACTGTGTAGTGCCTAGTGCCAAGCGCTTCCTTCTGCTTTTCACCTTTCTCAAAAAGAATTTGAAAAAGAAGGTAATGAGCATGCATATGCTGAAATACGAAAGCACCAGAATTGACACCGCGACATTGCTTTTGGTTGTGCAAGACTGAGTGGGAATTTTCTGAATACTCATGGCACTCACTTAATTGCAGGCAGTGTCAAAGACTATTTTTCCTATTCTAGCTTTTTTAGTTCCTCAATGAAGAATTTCTACCAGCCCTTGGCCAAAGAAACTTTTCGGGCTAGCTATCACATAACATGGAAAGAACCTGTGAAGTGATACTTCAGAACTGTAGAATCCATGTTACATCTCCATGTGACTGCCTCACTTGCGGAAAATGGAAAATAAAATTAATGTGTTCTGCTCGTCCCGGCTTCGCAATGTACTGAATCATCTGAGGCGCCATACAAAAATTATATCATAACCCTGTTAGTTTTTCTCACAGTTGACACGAATTGGAAGAGTGTTATTATTGCAGGTTATGGTGTTCTTTTCATCCTGTAACTCTGTGAAGTTCCATGGTGAACTTCTAAATTACATCGATATTCCCTGCCTCGACATTCATGGAAAGCAGAAACAACAAAAACGGACTTCGACTTATTTTGAATTCTGTAATGCGGAGAAGGGCATTTTGTTGTGTACGGATGTGGCAGCAAGAGGGTTGGACATCCCAGCTGTCGACTGGATTATACAGTACGACCCTCCTGATGATCCGAGGGTGAGATAAAAACCTTCATCTGCTTTGGAAAACCAGTCGTTTTTTCACACAGTTAAGTTGTACGAAAACAATTGGAAATGCTATATTTGGTCATCCCAACTATGCGTATTATACAATATAATACGTGTATAGTATGGGGTAACAACATAAAGCGTTCCCTTTTGTTTTCGCACATGTTAACTATGGTTTTTCATAGTATCCTGTGCTACAATAGGGTCAGGATACCTATGGAAAGTATTTTCTTTATGGAAGTATTTTTCTGTATTGACTTATTTATCGAATTATCAGCGGCCTATATTGCGAGCTGATATTGTCGAGTGTTGAGAGACTTCATTTTAGTAAACAGTCAGTTTAGTTTTTCTGGGAACTGCCTGACGTTGGATGTTCACTGTGGTAAATCTAGTTAATTATGGAATTTTTATGGTTTGTCTTTTCAGGAATATATTCATCGTGTGGGCCGAACAGCAAGAGGGGAAGGCAGTCGCGGTCGGGCGTTGCTTTTTCTTATTCCAGAAGAACTTGGTTTTTTGCGCTATCTCAAGGTAGGATATTATGATATTTTATGAACTTGCTATAAAATAAAACCCAAGCTCTTGAGCGATGGCTGTTGTGGTAGGAAAAGAAGAGGGGGCTACGTAGAGAGATCTCAAAAAGAGCAGTCTGCACGTTAATAGGGGAGTTATGTATGTGAAAAATACTGGAGTTACAGCCGTAACTCCAGTAATCTACGGCTTTTGGTTGTACGGCATTCCTACGGTAGCCGATACTAACCAAATATTACTAAAGCTAGTTGCGGTACACCTGGTATTGTACTTTAAACAAACAGTAGAACATCTCTGAATGAGCTTGAGTCACAGTATTCACTTTTTTTTCCAAACATTTCCCTGCTGCCCTTACGGCCCAGTTTTTGCTTTATCGTCGAAGTTTGCGTTTGGGATCCATTAAAACTGTCACTCGAAATTTATGCATGTATAATTTGGGATCCAGTAACCCCATTAGCGGCAGTACTGTCCAGACACGTCGCTACTTAAGTTACTGCAATCAGCAGTATTTCTGCATGTATATAAGAAATGTGATAAGAAATGCTATTGAAATGCTCCTAAAATAAATGCTGTTGTAAGAGGCTTTTTGAGTTTGTTTGGGAGGTTTAATTTGTTGGTTGACCTCCGACTTTCCTTCATCATGGCAAAAGTGCATGTTGTTCTACCTGTTCTTGGTAAGTTTGGAGGAAATGCTGCATGCAGATTATGCATGTTCCAATTTTATGCAAGATTTTCGAATGGCCAGGCTCGAAGCCACATTGGCTCCAGTTTACTCGTCTTTACTCATACTTCCGGTATACTCTGACGTATGTTATAATGACATATTGGTGTTTCCAAAAGAATCTGATGTGGGAGTTGGCTCGTTTTGTTGGAAATACTGTGCAGGGTGCAAAAGTGCCACTTAACGAATACGAATTTCCGGATAATAAGATTGCCAACGTGCAGTCACAGCTTGTAAGTCAAATCTCCCTTGGATACATTTGTCGAGGAAATCATTTACCCCCAAATTTCTGTGTCCTTACGTTGATGTCTTTGTGATTTTCAACAAAGGCAGGAATGTGGCAGGAATAACTTTTTGCCGCTATTTAGGATGTGCATTTTACAATTGTATAACAATATGTTTCTAGCTTTTGCAGTCAACATAGAAGGTCAATCTATGTGCATTAATCAATCATGGGAGTTCCATTTTCTGAATGTGTGTTGAAAATACGAGAAAGGTCGCATGCAGCTTGGCGATGGGTTGTTGGTTGCAAGTTGGGGCTTTTGAATATTATGCTGTCAAAGAGTTCCTGGAGCTTACAACCTGCTCTATGCCACGACAGGAGCGACTGATAGAGAAAAACTATTATCTGCACCAGTCCGCACGGGATGCTTACCGATCATATATCCTGGCTTACAACTCTCACCAAATGAAGGACATTTTCAATGTCCATAGGCTGGATTTGCAGGTAACGTTTTCAAGTATGAGCTTGCTGTTAGGTTATAAGTGGAGATATTCTTGCACCTCCCTTTTTTTAAACATTTCGTTTCAGCGCCGTGTTTTGTTCAGAAAATGTGTTGTCAATGTAGCATTCATGTTCGGTGCTGTATGTACGTTCTAGTTCGAGGAAATTAAAGTTGGGAGCACAATTTTTTTTTTAATCTACTTTTTGGCTTCACTAACTTATGGATGAATTCATAACACTGATGAAGTATACTCATATCTCACTGAGTATTCATGCTTGGCACATCTGAACATGGGACTGTCGATATGGCAGTTGGGGCAACTCAATCGTGATTGAGCGACCTCTAGTTCTTGTCATGTGCTACTTCAGTATATACCGCAGTTGCTTTTTTGGCTATGCCGTTTTCGATTAACTTTCACATAGACTTGGTTCTGTCACTCCACTTGTTTAACTCAAGTTGGATACAAACCGGTGTATATTATTACGTTTCCGCAAGTCGTCACTCTTTAACATACTATTTAAAAGGGAAGAAAGCGGCAAAACACCTTGGCTTTGCTGGCTTTTCTTTTCCTTCTGCTGTCGTTGAATTTCTGACCTTTTTAACTACTTTTTGTGCAGGCCGTCTCTGCCTCGTTTGGGTTCAGCTGTCCTCCGAAGGTGAATTTGAATCTTGACAGCAGTGCTGCAAAGTTTCGGAAGAAAGGAGCCCAAGGAGGTCAGTTAGGGAAACGCAAACTGGATGGTAAAGATAGTGGGCATGGCTTTAGTGCAAGTAACCCATACGGCAAAAGGGCTAAGGGTGATACAAGGCAGTTCACTCGGATTTGAGGCTTGGTCATGTCACATCATGTCGCATCCCGGGAAGAGGTGGGAATCGCTGACCGTGAGCGTCTATTGTTTTTTGCAATTTGATAAATCAATAAAAGGTGTTGAGAGTTGTTTCCATTCGTCGTTTTTCTCAGCGATGGAATTTAGTTACTGGATGCGTTTGCGTTTTTGATTTTTGCGTCTATGTGTTGGACTCTGAAGAAAAAATATGGGTGAACTGTTCCTCTGTGAAGGAAATATGTGGATGAATTTTGCATTGCTTATTGCGGATCTTTATTCTTAAGTAGGACTTATGAAGCAAGCACGATGGTAAACCATCTCAGTACATGGGAACAAAGGAATAACAGCGCAAATGAAAGGGGCAAGCCAACAAAAGAAATTGAAGAAATTTTGTTAAAGGAACAACAAGAACCAAAAAAACATCAAAAAGTGTATCCTAAATATAAACTATCAAAGCAAACCTTAGCATAGCTGAAAAACTTCTGAAAGCAACACCTTAAATCCCCCAGGCTCGCACGCTGGGAGCACGCTGAGGGCGTTTTGGAGCGCGTCAGTAATCCATTTTAGCAATAGAAGGCTGGAAGTTTGCCAAGCTGTAAAGCCACAGAAAACCTTGACAATAAGAAGAAGTAACATGGGGTTTACAAGGAAGCACTCTGGGATTTAGTTCTTTGTTACTTTTATTTTATATCCATATTGGTGGCGTATAAGGCTTTAATATTCATGCTAAAGGGAAGCCAATACAGGAGTTCAGCAGGTAGAACATCAAAAAAAACATTAAAAAAAAAAACGGATCGCTTGTCTTCTTCTGCATAATGTTGGTTGAAATGATTGCAACAAGTAAAATTGCATGCTGTAACATTGTTAAATTGCAAAGAATACAAGTAAAGTACACAATGAATAAAGATAACATGGATATATTTTAGCAATATGTTGTACCCCTCTAAACTTGCACTCATTTTCTATCGCATAACCTGCTGAAACTGAGCCAAAAGAGTGTGGTTGCTCTAGGTTTTGAAGCCCTCCGTGAAAACATTTGTTTGTCCGTGTGATATTGTTACGCGTGTGTTTGTGGGGTCAGCAGTCATTGTTGTTCGTTGTCATAATATTAACAAGATTGTTGTCTTGGTGGGCTTTTTGCATTATTTTTAAAATTTCATTTTTGATCCCATTTCTTGTCATTGCAATATAATCGAGCACCTTTGTTGCACCATGGCTTGGCATCCAAACTCACAAGGCCATAGTTTTCCATGTGTGGAGTCTACAAAGTTTTTTTTACCAATGTTGATTTACCATTATTCTTTTTTAATTCAAAAATAACATAAGAACTTCAGATCACTAAAAGTCGTGAGACCTTCTTTCATTACACTCCTTGAATGCTTTTATGTGTGACACATCATAGAGAAATTTTTGAGCAACTAGAAGTCATGAGACCTCCTTTCACAACATTACTCCGAATCTATTACATGTAATGTTGTGTATCGGGTAAAATTTTATGGCGATAAATTCGATATTCGATATATTGATTAGCGACCGGTCAGAGGTCTCGATATATCGCACCGGGACCAACAAATTATATCGCGATATATTTGGTAGGAGGTCGCTGTCCGTACAGCTGTAGTACGGTAAATAGTACGGTGAATCGTACGATGAATCACGCGGAAGATCCCCCCCCCCCCACTAAGCGCGCGCCACGAGGGCTTTCGAATTTTTTTTGACTAGCGTCACTTTGATATATCGCGATATAAATATATCGTAATATCGGTTGATATATCGCCCAAAGAACGCGATATTGAGCTCCTCGATATATCGATTATCGGGTAGCCCAAAATTAGGTACATATCGAATATTGGCAAGTCGCCCTCGATACACAACACTAATTACATGTGACATGTCATATACGGCAAAGGTCGCAAAAGTCAAAAGTTTAGATAACCGAAACCGACCATTTTTTTTTTTTCAAAATCTGAGTACCCGACGCCTGACTGAGTTATGTCATGCTCCAAAATTGTTAACCGTTAACCGAAACTCGATTCTCGCGACTACCCGTACCCGCCTGTACCCGAATAAGTACAAAATTAGTGGTACATCTCTCGTATACCTTCCACGATAACAAGAGTTCAAAGTACAATAATGTTGGATTGTATGGAGAGTACAAAATTTTCATTTTTTTTCGTTTTTTGCTTACCCGACCGTAACCGATTTTTTTTTTTTTTTCTGTGAATCAACCGCCCGAATCCGCCCGGCCCCCCAAATTTGGCAACCGAATCCGTTCCGGATCCGACGCGGGCGGTCGGTTAACGGTCGGTCACGGTTTCGGTTGACCGTTTGCGACCTCTGATATACGGTACAACATTTGGTATATGCACTATATCGTGAATACCGGTCCCAAACCGAACCATAGTTCAAAAGTATGTGAAAGTAGGCCCATACAATATGCCTATTGTATGCAAAACATACAATATGACCTTAAGATCCATATTGGATTCGGAGTTTCGGACCTATTCGGACCAATTAAACATTCGGACCAAAAATTGGACCAATTAAAAAATTCGGACCAAAAAAAATTATTTACACCGTCAGTTCGAACGATCGACGGTCGCCGATCAAAGTAGCGATCTAAGAAGATCACATGAAAAGCCCATAACACAACTTACGATAAAGGCGTCGACCAAAGGCCTACCATAAAAACGCCTACTTTTGAACTATGTTCGAAACCCATACTGTATTGCACACACCGAAACAGAACCGAACCAAACTGAACCGGGTCGAGTGCTATCACAAGCTTTTCGTTTGTACTTTTTGCTGGTCGGTTCGTGTGAACTTTATTTACGGTACAGATTTCGGAACCTTCTGATACCAGACGTGAACTGTACAGTCGTCAGTATATCAAAAAATGACGTATCCCTCCCTTACCGTACTGTATTCTTTTGTCCCATCCTTGTCGGCCCTCTCTCAATCCTGGATATCCTATCTTCCTGGTTCACCCTGCTATGTTTTTCCTCTTTTCAGTTTAACGTTTTCATTTTTAAAACTTCCAGGTCCTTATCTATGCAGATTTGGCTCTAATTGTATGTAATAGTGCGGTAACTGTATTTCAAATAGCAAACTATTGTTGCCGAGCAAGAGGCATTTTTTCGGTTGTCAGAATATTTTTTTTACGTTTCTGTCTAATATCAGCTGAAATTTTAATTATTTTCTCTACAAGACTTTGATTACCATTGAATCATAAGGCGTTTGCGAGGAATTCCTTTGCTGTTACTTCATTCAGTTGTAACTTGTAGGTATATTTCTGCTTTATATTTTTTTGGAATTTGCCCAAACTTTTCTCATTATCTCTCCCGAGCCGTTTTCTCTTCAAGCTAGAGTGCACTGTATGCTCTTTATTCAACTCTTGAACGACCAGCTGAAGCTCAGTAGGTTTTTATTTCACTTAAAGGGGAATTATACGAGGCCTGTAACTGGCGTTACTGGTGCAGTCCCCATAGTATTCGTACAGAAAAATGTGCGATTCGCCAGCAATAGTAATATAGTTACCCTATGAGCTTATTGTGATAAGGTGATTGGCAAGTGGAACTGGCACCTTTCAAGTGTGTGCAATTTTATACATACAATCGGATGTAGAATTTTTTACATATACAGCGATGTTAAGGATATCTATTTTGGGAAACCATGGAACAAAATGTGCAAATCGTTATCATACTTAATCATTCAGTACAAAATCAAAAAATGTAAACTAATTTGTGCATTTTAATTTGTATAATTTCTTCTATCTTCCTTACTTTTTTGTCAACAATGTTCCTCGGCGTACCATAATAGGACATTGAGGCTGGACAAGATCTGGTGACGTCATGTTTCGCTCGTATGCTGTTGCATTGGCGTCACTGCTCGGGGGAGCTGCTGTGGTGCACAACATTTATAAGCCTGATTTGGTATGCAAAACTGGAACTTTGTACTTGAATAATATGTTTCAGCATGTCATCTTTTTGGGAACTTAAAATTGTGAGCTCGAGCGATGTTATACCAACAACTGGTTTTGCACATGATTTTCAAGAGGCTTTTTTAATTTTCTTGCTGTCTTTTCTGCTTGTTGTGTTATGTGCTAAGGAACTCTTATTTTGTGAAGAATATCGGCTATATCATGTGAAGAATAACTTTTTGTTTTGTTTTTAAAAAAATCAGTATAGTCGTTTGATATGGCACACTACAACGATTTATTTGCAACTTCAAATGTTTAGCCAGACCCTGTTTTACTCATGTTTTTACAGAGTTTACCTGACCAAGAAGACGTTTCCAAACATATGAGCGAGAATTCTGTGCCTAGTGTGAATGCTGTAACTAAAGATGAGAGTCCTAAGGGAAATCAAAGTACCTACGAACTTAAATAGTTCCAAGCCTAACAGGTAACGAAGACTACTACATTCACCAATTCCCACAATTAATCTGGCAGAGCTGTGTATATTGTTCTTGCTATATGAGAGTGGGCAATCCAATTGCATTGTGATGAATGTTAGTTGATTTTGACACCAACAGACTCTAGTAAGCTTCAAGGAACGAACCTGGGAAGAAGGGTTATTGAGAGCAGTGGGTCAGTCATCTCCGAAGCCGACTGGCAACTGTCAGCTGTCAATGGTAGACTTTAAATCATTGTAGTAGATATTTTGCTGATCATATGTCCCTCTCCTTTGTTGGTTACCTTATTCTTTATCAGTTTGAAATGGTTTCTCATTTTCCTGTTGACCCTTTCTGTTGATTTTTCTCTCTGTTTTTGCCAGACTGTCTTCTGACAGACTAAGATGACATTAGGCCTGCCTTCCAAGTACTGAGTCGTCGTGGCTGGGTTTACGGTCTTTTTTGTGAGTTTTGAGTCTCCCTCAACAAAGTTCAGTGTGCATTTGCCGGATGGAGGGAATATTTTGAGTTGTTCGATGACATAAAGCATCACCGCATGCAAAAACGTTGACAAGTGTCAACCCTGTAATTAGTTTTATTGGGTACTATTTAATGATAAGTCATCAATAGCCCCCCAATTTTTTGGACTGGTTGTCAGTTTGCCGTGAAATCCAACACTTACTGCAATCTGAACAAGGACTTTTTGCATTGCCCACATTTGGTTCGCAGCTATAGTATTTACAAAATGTGCGAAAACAGTTCAAAACACCATATTGTCTAAGCTGTACTGTATGCGTATACTACCCTATTTTTTTCACGAGTATACTACCATACTTGGAATGACAGGATCAAGTGTTTCAAATTGTTTTCGCACATTTGAACTATGCTTGATAATATGTTCCAACTATCAGTAAGTAGGCTGGAAGGATATGAGTGGAGAGAACCTTCAGGTTTTGGCACTGAAAGTGTGGTGTATGAGAAGTCGAGAGGTACCACAGTACATGGTACCGACGAGGGTGGGACTAAAACATAGTACACCGCCAATCGCTATTAGCGTGTACGTTTGATTAGCGTATACTATTATTTAGCGTGGTGTACGCTAATTGGGAATTTGGAAATTTTGGAAGAAATCGATTACTCTAATTAGGAATTAGGGCTTTTTTTAAAATAGTGTGGATAATTCTATTTGAGAATAAATAAAAAAAAAGCGGGACGGGATTAGCGTACACAACGCTAATAGCGATTGGCTGTGTAGTGCTCATTGTTCGTTAAGGAGAAAAAAACGTGGTCCATTTAACAACTGTTTTGGATTACAGCAAAGTATCTTAAAAGGTATCTAGAGTGCCAGTCTTTCATCCGGGAATAACGTGCATTTCAAGGGAGCTCCTTTTTATGAGTATTGTGCGTTTAGTAGGCAACTCTTGTATTGTTAATTGAACCATCCTTTTTATGTTTAGGCATGTGAGTCAGTCGCACAAAAACACAGCCAGATAGATCAAGTAAAGGTTTTCACCCTTTCATGTGAAAGATCGAAGGACAAGGAACGTCTAGAGAGTTACCAACAAAATGAATTCTTGAATTGTTTTACCAAGTAGATACGATTTATAACATGTTTCCCTGCGACATGCAAAGTTACGTGAAATAACTGACAAAAGCCGAATTGAGTTTTTTTTTTTGTTTTTTTTCCTGTTTATCCTCCACATTAAGCCTTTCTTCTTTTGCTTACCTAGGTCCAATTTATTACTGAAGATCAATGTTAAGTTAAAGCCTGGGAGCTTCAATCCCCCAACTCTCCTCCATTTTGTATCTTTTCTTAAGTATTTCAATCTCATTTCCAATTCCCCTTTTACTTTGTCCCTCTTCTCCAGCTCTGCCATGTGTTCTCTCTTATATGGCGCCCTTATCATAAAAAAAAATTTAGTGAACTTATTGATGCTACCAAACATGTTACTAATATCTATTTAACATTTTTTTGTCTGTATTGGTCGTCTACCGGTACTCTATTGATAAGCACCTTCAAGCAACAACCATTTGAGGGGTTGCTTTTAATGGTTTTTTTGTTAAGCTGAGGTCTGGTTGGGTAGTTGTTGTTTACTGTACGTTATTTTGTTGTTTGTTTTGTGCTTGTTGTTATTTTCTATGTCCTAGTGTTAAGTTTGCCTTTGTTTGTGTTAGTTTCTTTCACGGTGTTTGTCTTTTCGTTTTTAATTCCCATGTACTCAGATGGTTTACCATTGTGCTTTCTTGATAAAGCTTCCGCTTAAGTAATTAAGGATGTTGAAGTTTACACTCCTGATCTTTTTTTTCAGAGGAGCGTTCCGTACCCTCAGTTTCAACGCCGCATGTTATTCCTTAACTTTCTGGTATTAAGACCATCGGTTGAGAAAGCGAGTTCTTGTAGGTTAAGGACAGCAAATTTCATTTAGCCTGTGGTTGGTCGTTTTTTAAAATAATTGAATGTTCAATTGAATATGTTTCCTTTCTCAGATGAAACGAAGGTAATACGCAAAGACTTCCTGATGAAATTTAACATTAAATCAGATTGGAATATCACAAAGTAACTTACTGCCTCAGTGAAATTGTACCTTTTTTTTGGTTCTGACTTTTTTTTGTCCGTCCGTCTTTGTATACCCATTGATAACTCAGAATAAAGAATTGTGGGTTAAAGCAAGCATAAATGGTTCCTTTCTCAAACCACCTTCAGGGATACATTCTCAATTTATTATCAAAGATAACGATCTCAACGGTCGTTATCGCCCAAGAAACAAGCAAACAAAAGACCTCTTCCCTAAATCCATACGTAAACAAAGAATTTGTTGTTTGGGAATGAACCATGAAACTTATTATATTCGAACCATGAAATCTTATTAAACTTTATTAACAGTGTAAGGATACAACAATCCGAGTTGCCTTTTACTACCAGCTGTCTTTCAACAGAATTCTACGCATTGAAGACTATTGCCATCCCTCGGACCATTGATCTCTTCTCCGAAAGATAGATTAAACTTGCGCCAAAATACAACTTTCTTAACTATTTTTCGAACTTTCTTCCAAATTTCTTTTGAAAACAAAACTGTTTCTGTCGACATTTATCTTACGCTATGTTTAGCTCTCACCAGGAACACTTCTGTGCTGAACCTCTGTCATAGGACAACCTCCCCTATATTGATAATAATCATATATTTATATGAAACATATCTTTATTCTTAAATACTTCATAAGCCTCGTTATTTCTTCTGTGTACAGCTGTATCACCAAATTTGTACAAAGACCCTCTATCATACACATAGTCGCACTTATCCTCGACCGTCAAAAAGAAATATACACTAAACCCAAAGCATCGAAACAGTCAAACGAGTATTAAAATTGTCCAGATCTACCTGTACAACATCAAAACCCAAATTAAACAAAAACGAGCATAATACGAAAAAAGTGACATTCTTCACAAAACTAGTTCGCACTACAGCGGACGTACAAGTCCACTCCTCGTGGCATGTGTGACGTGTATCCGGAAAGTATACTAACGAGCTGACACCTGGCATCGTCTGATTGATGGAAAGCCTGAGAGTCTTCCCAAATCGCAGCCACACAATTTTGCACATTTTTTGAACAAGCTTCCGCGCATCCCTCGACGCTATCCGCAAAATAAGCGCTCCATACTCCCACGGGAAGGGTCCCAAAATGGGCTTCATATCCACCCACCTTGGAACCGCATCCAGCTGCAACATCCAGGTTGACCAATCACAGCAGTTAGTAAACTTAGTCAACTTAGTCAACCAGGATTGACGACAAGAGGGAGGGGGAGGGGGGAGAGGGGGAGGGGGAGGAGAGGGGGAAGGGGAGGAGAGGAGGAGAGGGGGAGAGGGAGAGTGAGATATAGGGAGTGGAAGCGGGAGAAGAAAACAAGAGTGCTCACTGTTGCACGGTGAGTAAAGATCAACGCCCTGTCGCGTAGTAGTTTTGAATCCTCCAATTTCGCTGACAAATTGACACTTGGCGGCCCCTGACAGTGGCATGACTTTCTCGTCTTGCCAAAGGACAGCAGCACAGCGGTACGAATTTTCTGCACAGGCTGCGGTGCACACGGCAATAGTAGGGGCAAAATAAGGTTCCAATGTTCCTACAGGGAATGTGGAGCTTTGTTTTTCCCATCCTGGAATCTCTATACCGCAAGGATCTGCAGTCAAAATGAGCACATTTATAGAATCAGTAACAGAAACATGGAGAGGAAAAGGGTAATTAATGGTTGTAACTGTCAAAATGTTTACGATAAGAAGATGGGGGTGACAGAGGATGTGGAATCGGAAAGGGTTGGAGTTCAAAGAATCTGGAAATGGAAATCAAACTGGAAGAGTTTTTTGCAATCATTAAAGACTGTCAGGGAAATGGGCATAAAAACAGATTGATTTGTAAATGGAATAGAGGAATGGATAATGCAAGAAGTCAGGACAACAAATTTACCAACAGCTTGTTTCATAAATTAATTGACCAACAAATGTTAGAATTCAGAAATATACAACCAGAAAAGCAAGATTAAAATTGAAGCTATTTTATACGAATGTTCTTTATAGTTTGTTATTTTTGGTTTGTTTTTTGTTATTTTTGTTATTTTTGTTGTTTTTGTTGGGTTGTCTGGCAAGAACAGATTGCCGCAAATGTCCAAAAATATTTTAACCCACAGACTAACATCAAACAAGCTACAGTTTTCTGATTACAATGAGACACTGACGTAAGTGTTTATATACATATAGAAAATACAAAACCTGACATTGAGATTTACGCTTGATATGGCCATTGAGTTTTCAAAACCTGTGATTGCCAGAAAAACATCAACTTACCAATATAAACTTCAAGCTAATAATTTCTTAACTCTAATAACAATTCACAGTGTATGATGACTTTTGCTGCTGACATTTTGATTGACGTTAAAAAATATGACTTTCTGACAAAGTCATGCTAAGAATTTAATTTTTACTCGACAAACATTGCAATTTTCCACCAAAACTCAGTCATTCTAATGCAATTTGCATATTATGATCTGTAAAGCAACCTAAGACCAGGCCAAGTCGATATAAGTGATTTTCTGGTATAAGGTGCAAAAGTTCTTTAGCACATGAAGTTGCAACAAACATGTGTTCTCGTTTGGCAATATAAATTTAAATGTCTTCAATTTCGATTAAAATTGACAATTTTGCAAATATTTTTACGTTATGCTTCAACGAACAGCGTAGTATACGATCCAGTAAATATCATAAAGCAGGCCAGTTAGGAGTTGAATATCTGGAAATCCAGTATGTTGGTTATTTATTAATAGAAAGCCTGGTTTCCCTGCGACCTCTCCAGCTATTAAATATTACTGCAGTCTGAAAATATTAAAAACCTTCCAAAAAACAGATTTTGTCATAGGGAACAAAGAAAAAAAACGAAAAATTACTCACTTAAATTAGATGCTGAAGTAATTCCTGAAGCTGAAGCTGCGGCAGTGATGTCAGACGCTGACATCAGCACATTACTGATTGCCAGCTGGCGAGTTGCCATAGTTTGACCTAAAATGGCTGCCGTGCAAAAAAACCCTAACAAGGCAACAGTAGACGCCATGGTTCTTGTTGAGAAGATTAGAAGCCAGGAAAAGGGACAGTACAAAAGTATTTATCGTACGGTGCAGTGT
Organism: Zygnema cylindricum; assembly: GCA_037447655.1. NCBI lineage: Eukaryota > Viridiplantae > Streptophyta > Zygnematophyceae > Zygnematales > Zygnemataceae > Zygnema > Zygnema cylindricum. The sequence continues at coordinate 89,717 of JBBHKE010000154.1, read as the reverse complement.
ACTTGTTTTCAGGCAGACGGACTGGGTAACGAGTGTGAAAACGACAATGGAAAGTATAAAGAGTCCTGCGGTATTTATTCATTGTTTTTTTTGCAAGTAATGTCAATTGGATTGATGCGTACTGGAGTCAACGTCCAATGGCAAAGCGACAATGCTCTGAAACGTTTTCGTTTTTTTGGGTTTCGACAAAACATTTCGGATTTTCAGATTTGCTGGCTATCAGTTCAGATTTTTTTAATTTTGATGATATGACAATCAGTTCAGATTTTTTGAATTTTGATGATATGACATGGCAATTGCATTGAAGAAATTCGTCCCAATGTTAAGGGTAAATCGTACAGTTATAGTGTCAATCGTACGTAGATCTACACAGAAAACTGTACGATCTGTACGATTAAACTGCAAACCGAGGGTGATTCTTCAAGTGTGAATTTATTAAGCACAGGTGGCCAAGATGTCGACAAAAGTCAAAACTGTCGTACCTTCCAAAACTTTGTATGGATGTCTGTTTTGTTTTCTGTCTATGAAACGCGACCGTCGGGGTTGAGCGGCAAAATGGCAAATCAATTAAATTTATTTGGCATACAGTATCCTGCTATATATTTTCGCAGACGCATATGTCACCCAAGACAGTAAAGACTATCTTTGTTTATCACAAAAGGCCATTATAAAACGTCCAGTTCTCAGATTAAAAGTACACCGTGTATCGCTATTAGTGTTTCCCCACTTAAAACAATAAAAAGCATGCTTTTTACGTGTAGAGTTGTCGGATTGTTAGTCTAACGGTCAAGATTCAATTATGAGATTCTCATCTTCCGATTGGCGGTATCCCACCGAAAATCGCACAAGTGTGCACGGGAGAACATTAACACTAATAGCGGCATATAGTCTAATGTTGGGGTATCAAGGATCACTTGCCGATATTCGATATATACCGAATTTAGGTAAGAGAAGCTAAATATCACGATATTTCTGCGATGTATACACTTTTTTTTCTCCTATATTTTTTCCCAAAGCCCCCCCCCCCCCCCCCCCCCCCCCTCCCTCGAGCTGCGCGTTCAGTTGGGGGGGGGGAGGTGGTTCGTACGATTGTCCGTACTGTATTTATACGGACACCCATCTTTTAGCAGTTATATCGCGATGGTTTATGTTGTCCCCGGTACGATATATCAAGGCCTTTGGTCGATCGATAATCGATATATCGAGTGTCGCGATTAGGGCGATATGATTTTACCCGATACCCAACATTATATTCAGAGATAGACGGTGAACTGGACAGTCTAGGTATCTTACATGTTTCCCTGGTACAGATTCAGTGCATTACACCGCCAATCCTTATTAGCGTTGTGTACGCTAATTACGTCCCGTTTTTTTTATTTTTATTCTCCGTTAGCGTAGTTCATTCTTTATTTTTCTTTACTATATTTAGGGTTAAATTTTTAGTACCGTACAAAATGGAAGTACGCCATCAGTTAACTACACCGCGAATCTTAATTAGAGTAATGAAAAGATTAGAGTACAAAAACTAAAAAAACAAATTAGAGTAATGAACGCTAATTTATGTGATAGAGCTGTTTCAACTATGAAGTTTTCTCTAATTTATTGAAGTACTCTAATTTGGCACGCTAATATCCTTTACTGTAAATAAGGTATTCGTACAAAATTTGGCAAAACGTACAGTTTATCGTCACTATGACGTTTGCACTAAGCGGTTTGTTAAAACGCAGTTACATGATAACGGCGTGTATTAAATCATTATTTGTACTTTTTTTCTTTATAAATTACAATTTTGCACGGTCGGAGGTCGTCCGTACTCCACACTATTTAAAACGAACATATATTAGAATTAAAAACTCTAATTAAACTTTACCTTAAATAGAATAATGAAACAATTAGAATCATTTACTCTATTTCATGTGATAGAGTCGGAGCGACCGAATTAGATTAATTTACTCTAATTACGATTCACGGTGTAGTGTGGTGTACCGACAGTGTCAGACTGTACAAAATTGTTACTTTTTAAGTGAAAAAGTATAATTAATGAGTTTTAGTAGCCACGGACGCATGAGAATGTGCGCTCTAAAAAGGGGGTCTAATCGGGTTATCTAATATCACGTTCGCACATATTCGTCCAGCAACCACGTTTCTACTGTGTGAACGTACGATTTGTGTACGATTTGTAAGATCGTGCACACTTGTCGGATGGTCAATCCGACTGTTGCTATTGGAAGGCAAGATCCTCACATTCCTATTGGCTCTTCGATTAACAATCCGACAAGTGTGCACAAAGAAAAAATGTTTTGAGCGGCGGAAAAAAGCACTAATAACGAGTAGCAGTGTACCAAAGCCGAGAAATAAAGTCTTCTGCTCTAAAGCTTATGTTGTTTGTCCTTTTGAGGATCGTGGACTTTTTGCCAGCCTGTCAGTAAATTCAATTGTCGGCCGATTTTGACTAACGCAATTTATGAAAAGTACGGTAAGCTGTACCTTCCTGCGCCACTATAAAGGCATTCGCGGAAGCCATTCAGACATTCACGGCCGGCTTCACAATGGAACGAAAGAGCAAAAGTGCCAAAAGTCCGCCAATGGCGCGTCTCTGTTTCTTTCTCCTGGCATTTATCGCGGCCCTGGCGGCAGTGTACGGAGCGCCAGCGTCCCCCACGGACGTCTTCAAGTCCCCGTGTCCGTTTCTCAAGGATCCGTCCCCCAACGTTCCCTCTCCCTCACTCCCCTTCTCGCCTCCCCCAGGCTTCGAGCTGTGGAGCAGTCCTGCCACGTGGCCCTCGGGCATTGTCCCGGGCCTCCCCGGAATCTCCGATTGGGCCAATGCCACGGTGCCATGTGGCCGCCTCGTGCTGCTGGACGTGCCAGCTGTCAACCTGGCGGTGCTGCAGATCAAGGGATTCCTCAAGTACTTTCGCTCTCTCCTTCTCTCCTTCTCTCCCTCTCTTTCTTTTCCCTCTCCCTCTCCCCCTCCCTCTTCCTCTTCCTCTCCCTCTCTCTCTCCCTCTCCCTCTTTCTCTCCCTCTCCCTCGCCCTCGCCCTCGCCCTCACCCTCGCCCTCACCCTCCCTCTTTCTCTTCCTCTTCCTCTCCCTCTTCCTCTCCCTCTCCCTCTCCCTCTCTCTCCCTCTCTCTCTCTTTCTCCCTCTCCCTTGCTCTCTCCCTCTCCCTCTGCCTCTCCTTCGCCCTCTCCCTCTCCCTCTCCCTCTCCCACTGTGTGACTATCTTATTTTCTGTCGATGGCTTTCACGAGTCTCTCTCTGTTCCTCTCTCTCCATCTCTCCCTTTCCCTCTTTCCCTCTTTCCCGCTTCCCCGCTCTCCCTCTCCCCCCCCCTCAATCTCCCCCCCTCGTCCTCTCTCTCTCTCCCCCCCGGACAGGGTCCTGGACCATCCCTCCCTCCCCGTGATCTCGGTGAAGGCGCACTTCATCGTGGTGGAGGGCCAGCTGTCGGTGGGAGCGCCAGCTCAGCAGTTCACTCAGCAAATCACATTCAAGCTCACGCCCAATCGCAACAATCGCGCCAACTATGGCTTCACCAGCTTTGCGCCCGCGGAGCCTCTCTACCCTCGGAGTCTCGGCCACAAGGCCTTCGCTGTGGTGCGTGGACCTCTCCTCTTCTCACTCCTCTCTTTCTCCAGAAAAACCTCTGTCGCTCGAAACAATGCAAACACTAACTATCCATCTGTGGGAAGGAAACCGACTCTTCAAGCACGAAATTGGACACCAATTCCGGTCAAAACTGTCGACACTGTTGCCCAACCACTCACTCAACCTCTCACGTCACGTCCTCCCATGTCACTTCCCGTGTCCCCAACGATGTCCCCTCCCTCGATCTGACCTCTGTTACGAGCAAATTCCTGTGCAGGTGGGCGGGCAGGTCCACCTCCACGGCCTCCCGGGCCCTCCCAGCATGCCCGTGTGGGTGAAACTGCAGCGCTCGGCTCAGGCAGGCGACACCAGTATTAGTGTGGATGCCAATGTGGCCTACAACTGGCCGGTGGGCAGCCGCATTGTGATCGCATCCACTGATTACGACCGCAAACAGGCGGAAGTCAAGGTCATCACCAAAGGTGAGGGGACCTGTCTCGTCTTTTTAGGAGGCTCTTGTCTTTTAGAAAGGTCTCATCTTTTTGGGAGGTGGGAAACTGGCGGAAGAGGGAGGGGGGGAATACTGGAGGTGAGGGACAGTGGACTCCTTTCATCTTTGTTAGAGTTAGTGAATTGTTTGTGTTTAAGTGGTATTGTTTTTGACTACAGTAATGATGGTTTACGATGTGGTGCATTACGGACCACTTAATTAAATAGTGTCAATAACAAAGTTTTCAACATTACTGGAGGCGAGAAGAGTTTGTTTGTCTTTCGAGGAGGTCCTTGTCTTTCTGGGAGAAGGGAAAAGATGCGGAAGTTTTTAACATTTCTAGAAGTGAGGTACACCTTACATCGCTATTAGAGTTATTGAATAATTAGTAGTAAAGCGGTATTATTTTTGACTACACTATATTATGGTTTGCAACATTTCAGATTATTGACCACTAATAAATTAGTAACACTCGTAAATAATTTTGAGTAAAAAAAACCCGGGACCAAGTTAGAGTTATTGACCTTGATAGTTTTTAACGTTACTGGAGACGAGGGGAGTTTTCTCTTCTATTCAGTCGGTTTTTGTCTTTTTAGATAGTTTGTCTTTTCGGGAGGGAGGATTCTACATTATGCTAGAAGTGGGTGTGTTTTGACGATTTGGTTGTTGTGACAGTCAGGGATTTTGGTGGTTGGGTATTGAGTTTGGATATGTGAATAATGTTTAGTTGGTACGTTTTGTTTCTCAGTTTCGGGTAAATACGGAAACCTAAGTTTTTTCACATTCTGTACAGCGACATATTCTGCAGTATATGTACACAGCAATTTATTGCTTGTTATAAATCAACGTTATAAATCATCGTTTCCTTATAACAAGGCATTAGAAAATATGAGAGACTTCTGAGGTTATTGATGAGTCCTGTTTCCATGTGCACAAATAGTTATTCGCGACGGAACTGGCGCCGTTATTTCGTTGAACAGTCCTCTGCAGTACATGCATTACGGACAGCCCAACAGTCTCCCCAATGGGATGGGAGGATTTGTCGACCAACGAGCCGAGGTGGCCCTTCTCTCCAGAAACATCGTCATCACAGGAACAGATGAACCCAAGCCTTATCAGTATGAGGGTAAGGTATCTTCAAAAAAGTGCATAAAAAAATATGGAATAGGTTGCAAAAGACAGTTACCGTTCCTTTGCCATATGCTGCTTGGAAAAGGATTAGAAATACGTTGTGACTAATTTTGAAGTTGTATTGTATGTGGAATATGACAGGTGGGCACTTCATAGTGTTCATGACCAGCACCCCTCAGTACATAGAAGGTGTGGAGTTTCTGAGACTCGGGCAGCAGGGCACCTTGGGCCGCTACAGCGTCCATTTCCATGTCGTCGGCTCCGTTCCCGGCACAGTTTGCAGAAAAAACACCATTCACCACAGCAAACAGGTCGATCTGTTCCCTCCAACCTTTCCATTTTACTCAAGCTCTTGTACTTAAATAGTTCAAGGATGCAGAAAGCTCACCAAAGTTTAGCAAAATGAGTTAAAAATGCTTTCAAAATCAGGGCCCACAACCACAATTCATTGACATAAAATGAATGTTACTGTGTTTTTTTTTTATTATTATTTTGTAGCGCTGTATTGTGATCCACGCCTCTCACAATATCACTCTCGACAGCAATGTGGCCTACAACACTAGCGGTCACTGCTTTATGACGGAAGAAGGAGGAGAAGTGGGAAACACTTTTATCCGCAATATAGGCATTCTTACCAACAAAGGTGAGTCAAAACAGTGAACAGTGATTGTTAGTCGAACAGTGTCTCTAAACGAACTCTCTGACGGGGTCTGCATACATCGCTACTCTAATCGTCAATCAGTGTCTTAAGAGATGGTCATTGGTTGTGTCTTAAAATATGTAAAATTTGGTGCTTTCTCCAGTGGATACAAAATTTCAGGTTCACACGGTCGACTCACTTTCTTTCGGGTTGCAAATTGCTGTTTCTGTTGTGCAGTTGACAGGAAAATTATGGTCCCGGGTTCAAATCCTCCAAGAACAGAGGAGTCTGATGATCAACCATCGACCTTTTGGATCACAAATCCCCGCAATCATATTATTGATAATGTGGCGGCCGGTTCTGCAGCCAACGGGTAAACCTAATTTACCCCTCGCACGACATCCACAAAAAATAGTTTTCTCTTCAAATTTATTCTGTGAACTTATAAATATATATATACATGTGCTTTAACCCAAACTCAATGTCAAAGACTTTAAATACTCATCATTGTTGGGAAGAATCTTACCTTGTGACCTTTTATCTGCCTTCCCAGGTATTGGCTTGAGCTTCGCTTTACAGTTCGAGGCATGTCTTTGAACATTCCCGGAATCAATACCACCGTCCCGATATCTCAAGGTCTCGCAACTTTCTCGGGAAATGTTGCTCACTCCAATGGGGACGCAGGCATTCGGTTTTATCCAAATGGACTTCGACCTCGTAATCAAAATCGGGTATTGTTAAACTTTTATTTTCTCGTCCAAAAGGATATGCTTAAATCGGGTTTTTGCTGTTTTTCTGAAGACTCTCAGAAGAAAAATTATTGTGTCCTTCAGCATTCTTGACATCCTTTTGAAGTGTCTCTTTATCGAGAGATTCATTTCATCTCAATTTGCCAGGGACCAATGCCTGGTTTTTATTGTTTCTACAATTTTTCTGTGTTCTCTTATCTAAATACCATTTCATCAATTGACACACAACTTCTTTTATTACTCTCCACAGGAGCCTCTTCCCGGATATGCTGATCGTCTTACCCTCTACAAAAATGTCTATATGGGGTATGCTCTGACAGAACATTTTTTCACCACCATTATGTGATCCACACTATTTCTGCACCAACTCTATGTCCTATCGCTGCATTCCCTGAATCTGATCGTAGAAACGTGAATTACTGTGGAGTATATCTACCACCAGCATAAATAAAACTAACAAAATTTGTTCGTGGAACCAAAACGGAAGTCATAATCATTTGTTTGTTTGATGCAGTCTCTTTGTCCACCTCTCCGACTACTTGACAGTCAGCCATTCCCATTTCGCGGACAATGGCTGGGGGGCATATCTTAGTCAGGACCAGTCAGTTTTCTTAAAGGATTCAAGTATTACTGCCCTTACCAACAATTTTGGGAATCCGGAGCAGTGCACCAGGAGTGACGCCTGGGCTCCATGTCGTCCAGTTTCAGGGTGCACGTAAGGAAATCAAACTAAAAATTCTCTTATTCTACAATAATGCTTCTTGTTTTGGCACATACTGGGCATGTTTCATTAAGAGACGAGGAATATCTTCACTGTTTTGGGGAAAATGAACAATTACTATTTTTTTTTTTTTTTTTTGCAGTGCTGACTTTTAAGGGAATGGCAGTTTCTTCTTGTGATAACAGTTCTGTTACTATTTTTTTTTTGGGTGGCTTTACAGCATGCCACTTCAAAATGGAGTTAAAGGACGGTCAACAGGAGGATCCCCTCGGACAACTCCAACTTTTGGATTGTTGTTAGACCAGAGTCGAACTCTTGACGGCTTTATTTTTCCTAACACAATTCAAAATGTCACGTATGGTTTTCAATCGACCTTCCGCCTTTATTTCCTCTGCCTTTTTAGTAGTTGTTCATTTAACTTCATTCCAGATTTTGCAATGCTCTGTTGCTTTTTCTAACACATTCTGCTTCTTTCACACAGCCATCAGGTTTCTAAATAGCATTTTATTTGGTTTTATTCTTTTTGTTGATATATACTGAAAAAAGTGCCTCGGGGGCTAATTTTGCAGAGCAGTTTCACAAATTATGACAAAACTTGTCGAACTGCAAGTGCAATTGCACTTGTTGGTGGCGCCGAATTTTGGAACGCCGGTCATTCTATCAGTGTAAGCCACAAATTTATTTCAAAATCTTGAGAGGGAACTCTAATGGTACCATTTCTTGAGACTTGCGAAAAATCTTTAATGTTTTGATTTGTTATAGCCCTTCAACAAAACTGAATCATTTCTTTCAGTAAACACAATGAGTAATGTTTTGAGAGATCAGCCAGATGAGTTTATAATGCTTGTTCTTCTCATATTTTTTGGAGCCAAAAATGGGTTTGTTCAGACCTACTGCTTTTCCTCCATTGTAATTTTTGACTTTTTGTCGATTAACTACGTATGATTTTTTACTGTATGACCTTTGTTATGCTGCAGCACGTAAAATTTTCCGCCAATACGAATCCAATTTGGCTTCCTCCTCGATACTACCAATATAATGTAAGTATCCACTTAACACCGCGGATTTTTCGATCAAAATGATAAAAATTGAAAAATGTTGACCAAAGTTTGTTTTGAGAGTTTGACATAATACTGCAAAAATTGCTCTTCTCCTAACTCGAAATTGCTGATCAAAATGCAGCCATGGAACACTATTTCCGATGGAGGAGAACAATCCCAATTCTTAACACTTTGGGACAAAGATGGAAGTATTATCGGAACTCCTGGTTACTTGGTAGCCAATAATCCCAAGATTTTGCCTCCAGGAGGTAAAAACTGTCAGTTTAACAGCACATGGAACGCCTATTCCTGTCCTGGGACCTGCTACAAAAGTATTCAGATCAGTTATTCTGAGCCCGGATTCACAAGTACCGGCAACAATGTCAACTTTGTTCGAGGAGATTTTAGGTCAGATTGAGATAATCTAACTGAGACACTCTTACGTTCGGTTTTGGCAGCAGAAAAGTTTAAGGCTGTATTGCAGGATTTTGTGACAGTTGAGAAATACGAAGAGTAAATAATTTCAGAGAGTCAGGCTGTTTATAAAGGGCTTTGCATCACTGCTAAGTGAAAACTTTCTGCGAAAAAATTAAGGTTCTTAGAGACTGCTGTTCACAGAAGAGTGAATGCAACACATGCCCGCCGCAGATGGTTATTAATCTGTACTTGTTTTATTTGATGTGTTTCTTTCCCACAGTTATATCCAGATCACTCGTGTAAACGATGGTCAAATCATCACTCTCGACGGAAACCTCAACAGAGTCAATGAACGGGCACCTATTTTACGACACTTTTTTGCGGTATTGCTGGCAAACCAGGCATATCAAGTGACTATTGTTCCATCTCCAAAGTCTCCTAACTTCACCCCTGTAGGCATCACAGTGCGATATAGAGGCGTAAGTCTTTGTGGGACTGGTCTGACTCTTCAGTTTCAGCCCCAAGCTACCCAATCCTGGATGGCAACAAACTCCGAAGGTGTCTTTGTCAAGTATGTTCACTACTTTCTACATCACTTAAAATACCCAAGAGTTACGACCCAACCAATTCATCTTGAACCATGCCGTCTTTTGTCAGTTGGAAAATGTAGACAAACAGCTTTGACTTCGGTTCTAGGTGTTCAAAATCTTTCCTCATTTATCTTCAAGAATAAGAAATTGTTTTGCATATCTTCGCTGAACTTGTATGAAGATTATTTTTTCTGCAGGCAATGTGGAGGCACCACACCATTGGCGAACACAACACCCAATTTGCAGTACAGCTATGTCTGTAGTGGCACTAGTCAGTTGCCGAGGCTGGACCTTGCCTTCGGTCCAGTCTGGTATGGAAACACCACTATCGTGCCGGGCAAGAACACCATTGCCTGTTCTGGAAAAACGTACACTTTAAACCCTAACAACTGGCAGGTTTTTGCCTCTTTTCTGTCTGCTCAGCTGGATTATATCAGTTAACAAACTTTTATGAGTTCAGGGGAGTTCATAACTTAAGGAGAAGTGAAGTGCTTGCAGAGAAGAAGACCTGCCTTTTCTGTTCCTGGTAACCATTACAGATCTAGAAATTGTAATGAAGTCCAAAGACCAGCATGTTGATTTGAAGACATCCACAGGCACAGCGAAGATTGCCTGTTTGAGTGTATTATAGTTGTAACGCATATGTGCAGATTGCCTGTCCAACAGGCCAATACCAAGTCTACATACATTGATAAAATCAACAATTCATTTTTGGTGTTGATGCAGGCAATGCGGGATTGTCTGGTCAGGCAGCAACTGGCGGTACGATGACTCGGGCCGAGAATTACGGCCTTTCTTCTACAATCCCCTCACTGCCTCGTCTACCTGGAAAAATGGCATAGGACCATTAGGATTCGCTGAATGTACGTTTCTCCAATACTTTTTGTACTTCTTTCAGGTCTTTATGTTGATGATGAAAAAATAAACTGCAAACAAAGTAATTGAGGGTATCGTTAGTCTGACTCGACCAAACTTATAAAACTCCGGTTTCATGTAGCTGAAGTATTTACTCTCGTTTGTTCAACAGGGAAAGATCCAAAAGTGGGCACGTTTCTCGCTCGGCCTTCGTCCTCGATTCTAACGTACTATTTTCGTCAGACGTTCTCACTCACCAACACAGCCTGCTACTCTTCCCTCCAGATTGAGGTCATTGTGGACGATGGCGTCATATTGTACCTCAACAATCAGGAGATGCTGCGCTCAAATATGCCTAACGGCCCAGTCTCGAACAAAACGACGGTGTGTTTGGGAGTTTCTGGTGTTGACATCATTTTTGTTGCATTTTCTATCACACATCCACAGAAAGATTCTAAAAGTGATCATGCTGTTTGCGTCATGATATCTATCTTGTACATTGTATCTTGTACTTTTATTTTTGCGAAACCCTTGAGCATCATTTCTATGTGCCACACACTGGTCAACATGCTGTAATGGATGTCAAACATATATGCAAGTTGGTATTTTGAATTGTTGAGAAGGAACTAACATCCCAATGCGTTTTGACGCCAGGCCCTGTCCCTTCCCCCATGGCTAAACTGGCAAGCCTTCACCGTGCCGTTGCCAGGAACCGGTCTATCGTACTATCTTGTCGAGGGAGTGAACACCATAGCTGCGGAGGTACACGTCAATTCCCGCTGGGCCCGGCAATTTGCCTTCGACATGAGAGTTTCCAGCATTCGCAGGTGTGTTCATCTGTTAATACATAGTTTGTCTCAAGCACACTAATATCACACTCATCAAAGCAATTCAAGAGAGTTCATGCACTTGTTTGAAATTTTAATGTCGAAGGTGGATCTTACCCTGCTGATGTGTCTTTTGTTGTTGCAGACTATCTTGCTCAGGCCCAAGCATCACTCCGGAAATATGTGATGGTGTAGACAACGACAATAATGGTGCGGCATGCCTCTATGATCTTACCTTGAACAGGAAAGGAAGAAAAAAACACTTACCACACATGTTATAGATCTTGAAATCCTTTGCTCAGTCAGCAAAAAACATTTGATGTTTCCAAGCGCAGATTGCTGTGCTGAAAATGTTACGTTCACATGATGTTTGAGAAAACGTGCAAAAATGTGAACATGCAAACCTGCTTTCTCCAGGTAGCATTGACAAGTCATCGAACGGGAAGCTCCTGACAAGATCGTGCCGAAACTCGTGTGGAGTGGGCATAGAAACTTGCATCAGTGGTATTTTCCAGCAATGCACTGCTCCCCTAGTCAAACCTGAAGTGTAAGTCCTCTCAAAACCTCCACAGCTGTTTCATATGGGCAGTCATACCAGTTACATTAGTCCGGAACCGGAATCTTGGCTGCACAGTAACAAACGATGAGACAACCGTCCCGTAATCTTGATTTAGATTCATGACGTTAGCGAAAATCCTTGCCGTGGAGTTAAGCTATAGCGGACATCGAATCTGATGCCGTGGCGGTGGTCCGGGTGCAGGTGCAATGGGGTGGATGATGACTGCGACGGATTGGTGGACAACAGCGGCGGCCAGCTGGACTGTGCGGCCGGACAGGTGTGCAGCCGGGGGAGGTGCCTTCCTGTGGTCAACGCCACCACTCCGGTCGAGGTTTGGCCTCGCAACGCCACCGCATGGGCATACTACGACAAGGGCGGGAATATGGACGCTCTCAACCCCACGTGGAAGAGAGGGTGAGGGGGGTACTCAGGATGGAAACCACACGAGCTGAATAACAACGCCGAGTACATTGTTACAGCTGTTTGCAGAATTATTTGTCGGAAGACAGTTCACAAGTTAGTGTGAATCTTACATGTTAGTTTGATGTTCTTCTTCTTGCAGAAATGTGGCGAGTTGGCCCACTGGGAAAGGTCCTCTTGGTTTCAATCTTGGTTCGCCAGCCTGGGATACGTTTGGAACAACTTTGAGAGCCTGGACTCAAAGTAGCGACGTGACAGCCTACTTTGCCAAGGCGTTTAGCCTCACTTCTACTGACCTAGGCAACACCTTTGGCATTGGTAGGCCACCAGTCTCGACCGTATTTATTAGAGAACAGATTCTTCTCTCATCATTATTCTTTGATGTTTTTTGCAAGTGTATTATAGCAAAAGCAACGAATTACTGAACAGTAAGTTGAAACTAAGACAATTCAATGTCTGCACATGTCGAGACTTTGTTTTTCTGTTTCATCTAAAGTACCAAGTTTTACTGCATTGTAACAGACTTCAATATTCGAAGAGTAGACGGCGCTGTTGTTTACTTGAATGGAAAAGAGATTTGGCGTCCTCAAATGCCATTGGGGCCCATCACCTCCAAAACTGTACCATTATCCGCGACAGGCACAACCGGAAACAATCTAGCATGGAATTACTTCCGATGTGCAACATGCTTCCGAAACACAAGCTCAGCCTTGGTGGTATGGACACCTCCTCATTCCCTTCTTTCTCTTTCTCACAAGTCTTGTTATGGTAGACGTGACTTGTTTATTGTGCCACACATTGTGCAGTTGGTAATGTGTATAATGAGCTTGTAATGGGTGTCCCATGCCTATGTCAATGTCCAGGTGGGCACTAATTGGATAGCAGTAGAGCTCCACGCCGCATGGGCATGGAAACGAAGCGCAGCAGTTGACATGGACCTCTTCCGCAATGTTGTCGTGCCATGCTCCGCTCTCCCCGGATCGCCAACAACATGCGTCCGACAAGTGGACCGTACAATTCTTCCGGTAAGTTGTTTGCTATTTCCACCTTCGATGATGCAGGCAGTGACAAGTTATCCAGTAAACTTTTTTGGAAACTCCATAACCATGGACGCGTTTGTAGGTTTTGACAGCAACAGGTTGGAGGCAAACTGGAGGTCAAACTTGGCCATTTAGATATGTAAGCAGTAGGGAAAATGACAAATGTACATGAAAAGTGCCCTTGTGCATTGTGCTAATTTTGCATTTGCTCTGGGGGATGAACAGCAAAACACCAATTGGCAATACCTTGATGGAAGCCAGCCATTGCCCACTGATAACTGGATGTTGCCTGCCTATGATTCAAGGGCATGGCCATCAGGTAGCTAGTTTCTCTCTGCGATCGTTTCTTGGTCCTGAACTAACATGTTGCTTTGTTCTTGATGATCATACGGTCAATGGAAGCGTTTTCTGTTCAAAAAATAGATGTCGATGCATGAGGCATGACTGATGAAAGCCCAAACATATCTACGACTCCTCAGCCTCCATTTTGTTGCTATATTTTTGACTATGTCAGTCACCTTTGACATGAGCAGGACCAGCACCACTTGGATGGGCCGGCTACTGGTTGTTGAAGACAAACATAGTTCGAGGACCAACAGGAGGCGAGCCACGGCACACATTTTATTTCCGCAAAACTATTCAAGTCCCTGATGCTGCATGTAACTTCAGGCTGACCAGTCAGCTTCTGTCAAATGACGGTGCTGTAAGTTTCTCTACACCAGATGTAGGGACAATTCAACTTCTACCAGCACATAATGAGACCAGCCACATACTTTTTCTTCTACTTTGAAATAAGTCGTGTAAATGACAACTGCAGAACTTACTGTTCACATAGTGTTTGGCTGCCTGTTTCAGGTGCTGTACATCAATGGCGTGGAAGCCTATAGATCCCCAAATATTCCAGCTGGCCCTGTCAATGCCACAAGTTTTGCGAGCTCCGTTGGGAATTGGGCTTACAACACCATTCAATTGACAGGTGGTTGGTTTAAAACTGGCACCAATGTGCTGGCAGTGGAGCTTCATCGCTCTCGGTCAACCAATCAGTATCTTTTCTTCGACTGGCAGATGATTGGTTCTCGTGAAGCAATTACGTGTTCTCCACTGCCACTGTAGAGTCTAGACAAGCTACAGTTTTGACAAAAGCGACTATGCTCTTGACAGTCAGTCCGCTTCAAGCAGAGCTGTAAATTTTGCCACGACTTGGGTACAAATTCTTTTCAATTTTTTATAACACTATCTTGTGTAAATTATTATTTTATACAAACTATGTAGAGTGTGGATAAAAATCCAAATAAATAATGTTGCCTTGCATACTTTCTTTTGCACCTAAACAGTGCCAACACACTAGGGCACTCCTCTGGAAAGAATGTCGATGACAAGTACGGATGAACTTATTGAAAGAGATGCCCGAAAAATGAATTATCTCGACCGACGCGGGGAAAAAGTCATCCAAAGCATCATCTTGTGCACAATGAGCATCTTTTTCTAAACACATCACGCACTGTAACATGTCGAGTAACACGACCCGCCACTGTAATAAAGGCACATGTCGCCAAAAATAAAATCAGTCTTCTAAAAGACGACAAGCACCATCAAAGCAAAAAATAAAAAAAACAATCCGTTAAGTAGGAAGGAAACATATGTGAAACCAAACACCCTCGCCCGTAGCAATAGTCGCAACAGTGTCGCAAACTGTGCCATGTCCTTTAATCAACTTCCCCCCATAGGACCAAAGGTGCAAACACTTGCCATCCGCCTTTAATCCACGGGTAGAGAGTCCACTCTGCAGGCGATAAATACACTAATTTCCATTTTCAACACCAGGACATCAGCTTTTCCACTTCACAAGGAATATTAAACATTTTCATTAACTGCGTGTGCCACAGCACATCCAGAAAGACAAATGTGAACCTGATTGTCATATTACAAAACAATGTGATTAAACTCTCTCTCCAATTATTATTTCTACAGCATCACGTCTACTGCACATCTATCGTACTACGCGGCAAAATCGCAGCTTAAGCCAGCAATGTGCTGGGAATAAAGCATTCTAGGTAGACCTACTAGCCGATGCAATATTTTGGCAAACCTGGGGTACAAATACAATTAGACACCGCAATCGCAGAAAAACATTAAAAATTACCTTTAGGCCTCCCCGATCTAAAGACTTCTAAGAGTTCCTAAAAAGCCTCTATACTTAACAAAAAGAAAAACAAAAAAAAAGCCCATTGTGGAAGTTTCACTTAGTCATCTTTAGCTCCTTTTTATCTTCCCCGTCTCATATGGCAGAAAGGTTTTTCATACCCCAAACTTCCAAAACAATGCAAAGTACAATCGGCTCTCGCGTGACAAGTCAGAAGCAATCGAGCCTTGACAGGTGGCATGGCAACATGCCAGAAATCACCGGCCAATGGCAGCAAGCCAAGCCAATGGTGAGTCATTTGAAGAGTAATTTATCACTTGTAAATGTCCCTCTCCATCCCTACTCCCACTAACTACAATCTCCAAATCTTTGTTCTTCCAGGGTCGAAAGGCTTCCCTTAATCCTCCTTGATTAAGACATGACACTGTACTCCAAAACCACCCAGCTTACATTAGCAAGAAATTACACTGAAAAGTAAGCGTCCGTTCCTCTTGGTCTCTCGCTCCTCTCTCCACTCTGCCTTCGCAAGTCACAATACTGTAGACCCACTAAAGAACAACCCTTTTAAAAGCAAAAACACTACTTTGCCAAAATTGAGATAAAACAAACAAAAAGTATAAGGCCCGCGTCAATATTTTCCAAACTTCGACATCCAAAATCTCCTCTTTCACTATCCCCAAAATAACTCTCCTCCATCGCTGACTTTCTGCACTTTGAAAAAAACTTACTATTAAACAGTCACAGTCCTTTTCTCTGTTTTCTCTTTTTCTCGAATGTTTCGACATCATCTGAGAGCAGTATCAAATGCTCCAATCCCTCCCAATTTCCCCTTTCTCCCTAACTTCGAATAATTGTTGGGAATCACTCATGTACATTTTCTCCTTGTTCGATCCATGACATCATTAACCAGATCTTTACACGCAGTACCGCACACCTCTTTTACAGTTCCTCCCTATCCTCCTCCCTCCAACTTCATTTCGCAGAAACCTAACACCTATCCAAACTTGTCTGCAAACATTGAAGCCCATTTGCAGAGATGCTCCGTTTGACACCTGGCCTCCATGCTGAAAATAATCTGGGAGGAGGATCTTTCCCAAAACAAACTGTCACTACTGTTAAATTATCGCTAGTCTGTCTTCTAAGAGCCTCTGCAACAAGTTCCCTCGAACATTGCTCTGGATCATTGTGTTGTTGAAGTCTTTTTCTCGCGTACTCAATTGCATTTTGACTTGTAAACACGTCCCAGAGTCCATCACATCCAAGAATCATAAACTCATCTTCTACAGTCAAAGTAGCTTCACTAACTTCCGGTTCCGAAGTGAGGGGACTAGAAGAGCTTCTGGATTGATCACGATTTTTCAAACCCTGAAAAATGACAAAATTCACATTGAGATTTTGGATAACTACAGCTTGACACAATTTTTTACACAACCATCCCACAGAAAGTCTTCGGCAGTAATCACAGATTGAAATTAGCGTCAAATATCGTCTTAAGTGAAGACACAAATAACCGAATGTGGGGAATATGTCAAACCTAGGCACTACTGGAACAACATATGTGAAAGGTCAGAAGCAGACTTCATCATGGACTTCTTGAGACTTGGGATATGTAAACAACCGCATGTATAACCTCAGTAATACAAAAATGCCTGCTTGTGAATGCGCTGTGAGCCGTAGTACACTTCTCCTAACACATATCCTCAATGCGAGATGGGGTAAACAAATTCACAACTCATGTGTGAAAATGTAACTGCATCATCAGAAACTATACCTGCATATGCCAGTCTCCAAGTGCCCTTGCAACTCCAAGCTGTCCATTGAGGTACTCATCCTCCACAAAGCCCCCAGCTGCCTCAATACGAGCTTTTTCTGCAGGTGACGTCGGCTTCTGGTCGTTTGACAAATCAACCGCTTTGCCTTTCCTTGAGAGCACAGCTCTGCAATCTCCAGCATTTGCAACCACCAGAGAACTGCCCAAAAAAAGGGGAAAAAACTCATCAGTAACCATCATCAAGACCATCGGAGGCTCTGTTAGAAAGACCTTCGACGAATATCATCATCCAATGCAATATGATTCTTGCAGTACTTGTGAACCAACGTAAAATACGTTGTAACAAGTTTTAATACATCAACACAGCCTGCAGAACTAATACTGATTTAATATTAGGCAGAACGTAAAGCAGATACCATATGGACACAGCTGCAAAGAATTAAAGAGATTATGTCATTAAATAAACATTCGTAACTTACCATAACAAAAAAAACACTGATTTTGCAAAAGTAGAAAAAGGCTACAAATACCACAAATAACCTTATCTGGCGTGTAAAGCACCTAACAGGCGTGTACAACGTGTGCCCCCGATCATGTCAACAAATAAAGTCATAAAGTCCGGACCAAAAAAATACAGTTTAATAAAACACATGCCCAAAACAAAAAACAATCCAAACAACTGTTGTCTAGATAAGGAAGCAATCCACAGAGAATTTTGTTGAAACAAAAAGTATGGTTTAGAACCTAGTCATGTACAAGCAAAATAGTTACAATTCAAAATCTCGACATGTCTAAACGACGTAGTGCGGTTCAATTCCTTACTTCCCGCAGACAAGGACAGTAAGAGCCGTTGTTCCGGAATCACACTGGCAGGATCCAGATGACCACGCCCTTTCAAGCGCCATATCTGTTCTCTGAAACCCTCGACGAAAGGCCTGTTCATCTGGAAACGCAGGATCTTCGACAATATGTCGTAACAAATGTTCACTTGCAAAGTCAGCAGCAGCCTTTCCTCCATGGCCATCGAAAACCTGTCAAATCAAGGACAAAAAAAACAATAAAGAAACAGGATAAGTGACACAGTGAGATTTACCAGGCTATCCATTCACAGGTTTAAAGCAGAAATAGAGAAAAAATGAATTGACGATGCAGATGTCATCTTAGAGCAGTTGAACCCACATAAGGAACATGTTACATATCATCACTAAAACCTATACCAAAGGCGACAGACACTCAAAAGACTACCCATGGACATAAAAGGTCAAACCAAAACGAAATCCAAAACAGAAACAAAACCACACTTACCCCGTAAAATGCCTGCGGTCTGGCGAGCATCAGTTCTCTGGTGAGGAAGTCAGTCAGATCGTCTATGAGCACATGGAAATCCTCCATATAGGATCGGCCTCCAATATCGGTCCATCTTCCTGATCTCAGTATGGGTACAAACGCCCTTGTTTCATCCACAACTTTTGGAATTCTTTCTATTCCACTGGTGCGGGAACTGGACGGAGTCTGTACACAAAAACAACCAAAACATGGTTCAAATACTTTATTTTTGAAACACACCCAAAATAAGAATCCCGAGAATCTTTATGCACTCCGCATAACTTCATGGATATCCGCAATATCTTCAAAAGCATCCTGAATTTAAATCATCATCGACTCAGCCAAAAACAGGATTGCAAACTAAGAAAGAGGACAAAATTCCTGGAACCATTAAGCACTTAAATTCGACTAGAAAGGAGGATCCTAAAACTACACGAAAGCAATTTTGGAAAAAAATCTAGCACCCGGAAATGCAGATTAACCCCTTTTCAGTTCTCACAACAGCTAAATTAAGAGGAAATGTTCCCTGATTCCAATGTTTCTAAGAGTTACTCTACCCCATATATCCACACAAACAAAAACTCATCTGAGATATTCCAGCCCAATTCGGATTAAGGCAATAAAAGTTGCAAAGGGATTTTGTTGAACAAAAATACAAAAAAAATTATAACCTTTAGCAATGTCTTTAACAAATAAGTGCTCTTATAAATATGATTTCTCTCTTACACTACAAAAATTCCTGAAGAATTATGTAGAACGAAAAGATGTAGGTACATGTAACAAGTATAACACCTAAATAACATAGCCATACCTCCAGAAGGCCTCCACAAGAGCGCTCCAATCCCAGAGCCATTCCAGACAGAGAAGCTTCTGAGAAGCCACGTGGAAGTCCTCTAGGGGCAGGCGGTCTGCTGCCACGTGGTGTCGTTTCATTGGAAGATGCCATCCCCAAGGAAACCTCTTCAAGCATACCTACCCGTGACCCTTCCTTCGATTCTGATTCCTTAACAAACTCCTCTGGTTCTTCCAAAATGACAGTTTGAGAGATTCGGATGTTTCCTATATGCATTTGAACACTAGCTACTTTGCCGGTTCCTTGTTTGCTCTGATTCCTCTCTGCTATGGCGCTCACAGGCTGTGTTATTTCTGCTCCGGCAGCCATGGCCAGAGGTATGCATATATATCCTGAGAGATTGAGGGGGAGACGGAGACAGACAATAGACAGGGGATAGAGACAGAGAGACTGACAGCAAAGAGGAAAAAAAAACAAATTTCCACAGGATGGACAATTACTGGAGACAGCTGCAAATAGAAACTGTATATGAGTGCGTGTGAGGGAGAGAGACCGGGATACACACAGCACAGAGATAAAGAGAGAAAAAGAGCGAGAAAGTGGTGCGGGCAGAGAGATTCCCCCCAAGAACAATACTGCAAAGCCTGAGTGGTAAGCGTTAAAAACCACGCAATAAGAGGGACATAGAAGAAATGTATCTGCGAGCGATAAGGAGAAGATGTCCAGCCACACGTGCGAGTGTTCTCCAACAAGTGAGGACGGTAAGAGAGACCGGAAGATGTTGAAACGCAAAAGTTCACAGAACAGTTAAAGTTTTAAGAAATTGGATAGGAGGAAATAGTAGAACAGAAGTTCCAAGTGAAAGTGGGCGTTGTGCCGAGTACGTATTCCGTTTCGTGTTTTGGCGCCAGAAATTTAAACGGAGTCGTTGCCGCCTTTGCGCGCTTTAACAGCCGTAAGTCGGCAATAGTCGTCGATCACACGTGAACACGACCGAGATCGGCGGAAAACATTGCTCGACACATGTATAGGCTATTTAGCCTCTTTAGCCACGTGTGGAATGGTCTGGATGGGACCATGAGCCTTGGCGGATTCACGGGGATGATCCCGCCGTGAGCCATCATACGTGGCATAGATTTGGAGAATCAAGCAGGGAGAGCCTCTTTCCACGCTGGCATGCGCGCTCAATTCCTCCCGCCAATCACCGGAAGCTTCTAATCGTTCGTCCGATAAGCGTGTAAGTACTCAAGGCCGTTCGATTCTTTAGAATTGAAGCGCAAGGATTTTCTCCAGGGATTAGCGTGTTTCATGATGTCGACTTTTGCTGCGTGGTAGGAGCTCAAGTAACCACGTGTTGAGTTAAAATAGGTCGTAAACAGTGTCAGAGCCAGGTGGCTAGTGCAAAGTGGTTAACGAAGTACTCTTTTGGCTCAGCAAGTGTCGCCGGATATTTTTCTATTCGTACGCATCCTGGTAAAGATCCAATCATGATGTACAATATATGCCAGGTATGCGAATATTACCGTACGGCGTATTTAGCGCGCATTATCGAGGATGTTCAATTGGTGAAGTTTTGGACATACCGTTCTTTTTTAATGCAATTCTCACTAAAGAGCGGGTGTCCATGGAAAGATACTACATAAGATACTACATGTACTGTAGTGGTAACTGCCATATTCGTACTTTTGGCGCCAACCGTTACGATTCATTTCCCGGAAAACAAAAGTCGTCGACTGTCACATTCAGCAAACCCTCAGCCAGGTAAGCTTGTTGCTACCTAGAGATATGGCTTTCTCACTGTTGCTTAGCTTGGATGTATGCGACTTCTTTGTAGTTTCGTTTGCAAATTTATCGATCAGACCTTGTATTTGTAATTTGATACATTCGCCTTAAAGAAAAATGGTGGATGGACCTTGTGCAATATATGCACTTTCACTCTTAAAAGGTCCTTGACAGGTTTTCCAGACTCCTGTGCTTATTAGTCACTTGTAACAGTAAATAAGAACAAAAAAAAAAGAAAAAGGAGGTGACAAGGGTGAAAAATTGCAGTCCCAGTAATACCAGTATGTTGCCTGCATGGTGAAAATCTTATATTTGCGTGATAAGAAAATTTATTAACTTCATATGTTTAAGAGGCTAAATAATTGTCTTGATAAAATCAGTGGCGACTAATGTGTATGATAGTTCCATGTCAACTTTTGCTGTTAGAATCTGTTTTGTCTGGTCTTCCGTGCATCTATCTCTTCCGCATGTACGGAATGCATACTCTGCATGGGAGTCCAAGATGCAGCATTGCCTGTCGCAGTTCATTTTTCCTGTGTTCAGATTCACAAACGCAAAGACTTGAATTCCGAGCGAGATACTTACAAAATAATCTCGTAGTGTACAAAAAGAAGACAAAAATTAGACAGAATGAAGTCAAAAATAGCCAGAAAGAAAAGAAGGCATTTGAAGACAGAATACTAAAAGTCAAACTACAACAACAAACGGAATCAAGCTGGTCAAACTCTCTCTGTGTCGCAGGGATTCCGTGTCGCAGGGATTCCGTGTCAGTGGCGTCGGATGACAGGGTGTCACAAACAGCATCCTCATGATTACAAAGATCAAGAGTACCGTTATCAGCCTTCCACGGCCATCTTACACCATGGGCTAAAATATAATATTACAGGGACAGAGTTATATGTCCAAAAGTATAGGAACTCCCTCTAAAAGACAGATAAACTACAAAAACTGGCCAAGCTGTATACGTTTCGATGACTTAAAAGTTCTTGTCCAGAGTATATCTGCATAAAAAACGGTGCATATCACCCAAACTTGTTTAATGGAATTGTTGAGAGGGAAATGTATTGGAGGTGGATTGGCGGAAGCCATGAAATTGTACACAAGAGAAAGATCAATGCATTGGAGAGAGGAATTGATTTGTATTTGGGATGATTTCATTAAGTGAGAAGAGTCACTTATATACAAAATTGTACATTTGAAGTACAGTATCGTACAAGCTACGTACCTTTAATTTCAGATCTGACGGTCAATCCGTCAAACAACTTTGACTGGCGGAATATTGTACCGGCGGTTAAAAAAGTGTCGCGCTTGCAAACGTCGACCGTCAAACAAAAAAAACAATTCACACGGCCGGCGCAGGTTTACTGTAACCAAACTGTGGCAGCCACATATAAATAAAATGGCTGCGCGCAGGTAGTTTATCACTTCACGTTAGCCGCAAAAATGAAATCAACTCGTCGTCACGTCCACCGTGGACGTGACGACGTGTCATTTTAGTTTCATCGATATTTATACGCGGGTACGCTTTTTTATTTTGTACGAAGTTTATTTCGTTTCGTGCGAGTTTACACATGTTGTATGTCG
Source organism: Zygnema cylindricum (assembly GCA_037447655.1). Taxonomy (NCBI): domain Eukaryota; kingdom Viridiplantae; phylum Streptophyta; class Zygnematophyceae; order Zygnematales; family Zygnemataceae; genus Zygnema; species Zygnema cylindricum. The sequence continues at coordinate 67,247 of JBBHKE010000154.1, read as the reverse complement.
TCCTTTAATATGTGTCCAAGTTCAATGTAACGGTTCGCGAGTTGATTTCATTTTTGCGGTAAACTAACTGCGCGCAGCCATTTTATTTATATGTGGGTGCCGCAGTTTGGTTACAGTAAACCTGCGCCGGCCGTGTGACTTGTTTTTTTTTTTATGACGGTCGACGTTTGCAAGCGCTACACTTTTTTAACCGCCGGTACAGTATTCCGCCAGTCAAAGTTGTTTGACGGATTGACCGTCAGATCTGAACTTAAAGGTACGTAGCTTGTACGAGACTGTACTTCAAATGTACAATTTCTGACAACTACACCGCGAATCGCTATTAGCGTACATGACGCTAATTGGGGTACCCCTTTTTTTGGGGCAAATTCTCAAATAGAATAAAGTACGCTAATTGTTTTTGCACGTTATTTGAGGTACCCCGCTCAATGCGGTTCATAACTGTAATTTAGTTCCCTTTTAAATAGTGTGGTGTACGGACTGCCAGATCTGTACTATTTCGTACATTTTTAAACTTAAAAGTACAGAAAATATAATAATATATAATTGCGTAAATATTTTCCGGCATACGCAGATGTCAAAAAAACGCGACGGCGTACGAATTGAACAGTTTCGTACATATACATGTTTTAGCGTGGACATATTATGTGCTGAAAATTTTTACAAAGCAGTTTACAAATTAGAGTACATGATAAATTAGTATCATGGTGTACCCGAAAAAACACAATTTACCGTAAAGTACGCTAATTGTTTCATTACGCTATCTATTTCATTACGCTAATAGCGATTCACGGTGTACCTGCGCGCAGCAAAAATCGTCTCTGCGATTAGCAATTCCCATATTCAATTGGTGAAGTTTTGGACATACCCTTCGTTCTTAATGCGATTCTTTTTGTTGGTAAAGAACAGATGTCCACCGCCAATCGTAGTTAGAGCAATGAAAAAATTAGAGTAAAAAAACAAAAAAAAACAATTAGAGTAATTGACGCTAATTTATGTGATAGAGCTTTTTCAAATATGAAGTTTACTCTAATTTATTTAGTTATTCTATATTGGGTTATGTCGGCGATAATTACGTGCGCGATAATTATGAACACTAAATTACGTAGACGTACAAAATGTGTCAGTCCGGTATAGTATTGACGTCATTATGACGCTAAAAATATTTGTCTCATTGAATGTCAGTTAATGTTCACACTGACGACGATGCTGTCGACGGACGAGAGTTATGCGAACGACTTTTTTCGATGTGATTCATTTTTTTGTTTAGTGCGATTTCACGTGCGAGCGCGATTCTATTAAATCATTATTTGTACCTTTTTACTTATAAAAGTACAATTTTGCACGGTCAGACGTCGTCCGTACTCCACACTATTTAAAAATAACCTAAATTAGAATTTTTAACGCTAATTAAACCTCACCTAAATTAGAATAATGAAAAAATTAGAATCGATTACTCTATTTGATGCGATAGAGTCGAAATTTCGAGCGACCGAATTAGAGTAATTTACTCTAATTACGATTGGCGGTGTACATAAGATAATACAATACAGTACACCGCCAATCGCTATTAGCGTAGAAGTTTCTTTAACGTACATGAAAAATTACCATGGTTTACACTAATTAAGAATTTGAAAATTTTGAAAAAAAACATACATTCTAATTGTTTAATAATTCTAATTTGGGTATTTGAAAGAAATAAATGTCGGTCGCAAACATGATTACACTAATATAGGTATTCGTACAAAATCTGCTAAATCGTACACAGATCGTACGTTCACACATTCGAAACGTGGTTGCTGGACGAATATGTGCAAGCATGATATTTGACAACCCGATTAGACCCCATTTTTAGAGCGGACATTCTCATGCGCGGCTACTAAAACTCATTAATTATACTTTTTCACTTAAAAAGGTACAATTTTGTACGGTCTGACACTGTCCGTACACCACACTAATTAACTGATGGCGTATTTCCGTTTTGTACGGTACTAAAAAATTAACCCTAAATAGAGTGAAGAAAAAAATAGAATGAACTACGTTAATGGAGAATAACAATAATAAAAAAACGAGACGGAATTAGCGTACACAACGCTAATATCGATTGGCGATGTACTGTACTGTACATTTACTGTAGTGGTAATTGCCATATTCCTACTTTTGGCGCCAACCGTTACGATTCATTTCGCGAAAAACAAAAGTCGTCGACTGACACATTCAACAAGCCCTTTGCCGGGGAAGCTTTTTGTTGTATAGAGATATTGCTTTCTCACCGTTTCTCAGCTTGGATGTTGCGAACTTCAATGTGAGTTCTTTGTGGTTTAGTTTGAAAATTTATCGATCAGACGTTTTGTTTATAATTTGATACATTCGACTTAAAAAAAATTGTGGATGGACCTTGTGCAATATATGCACTTTCACTCTTAAAAGGTCGTTGACAGGTTTTCCAGACTCCTGTGTTTATTAGTCACTTGTAATAGTAAATAATAACAAAAAAAAATGAAAAAGAGGTGACAAGGGTGAAAAATTGCAGTCCCAGTATTATCAGTATGTTGCCTACATGGTGAAAATATTATATTTGCGTGATAAGAAAATTGATTAACTTCATATGTTTAAGAGGTTATATCTTTGTCTTGATAAAATTAATGGCGACTAGTGTGTATGATCGTTCCATGTCAACCTTTGCTGTTAGGATCTGTTTTGTTTGGTCTCCGTCCATCTATCTCTTCCACATATACGGAATGCATGTTTTGCATGGGAGGCCAAGATGCAACATTCGTCTCGGAATCCACTCCTTTAGCCAAGCACTTCTGCACCCCCTGCTGCTGTTCTGAAACGGAATTGGAGCTATGCGGATGAAGATAGTCTGCATCACCAGAAGGCCTATCTAACGAGTTTAATCCGAGGATCCGTGCTCAATTTCAGTTCTCGGTTCATCATGCATTATTCACGGAATGAGGCCAGACGTGGGTATCAAGGGCACGATTTTTATCAATTTCGGCTTCTAATTGGTAGTCTAATTTTATGCAGGTGTACAAGAGGGACGGTAATCTCATATGGCCCCTTCTCAGCGACCATGTTCGACCGGACATGCGCATGGCATGGGGAGGGGCCCTTTGGTCCCGTTGTACGGTCATGCAAATTTCGATTCCAGCGGAAAGCATTCAGCCCTGTGATGCCAACGAATTTACTCGTTGGCACTCAACCCTGTGATGCGAATGACTTTGCTCGTTGGCACTTCGCTCTGCAGGGATGTCATTTCTGCCTTTCCATTCTCCATCATGAGACGACCTCTCTCTCCGATACTTTAAAAACGGAATTAAAACAAATCATAGTAGGGTATTCACAAAATCTGAGGCATTGAAAGACCAGGCTGTTTTCTCTTTTCAAAAGGATATAAAAATAATCTTGTATTTGGAAGTGTTGTTTTAAAAACTTAAATTCGTACACACCCATTTTAGTGTAGCTTTGATAATACGGTATGAGGTGTTTGTAATTTGGGGCAATTCAATATACCAGTAACATTAATGGACTAATTGAGTGGCGCGGAATGCGCTAGGAAATGGACGGCGGATCGCGAAGAGATCCGACGATTAGTATTCAAAATGTTTTAAAAGAATACGCCGGCCGTACGGAATCTAATGCGACAGACGACATTTATCTCCAATGACGTGTACTTTTTATGTGACACGCCAGATTTATTTCAAAGGACGCTATTACGGTACGGTTGATTTGGATGACATGACATTGTTTCATTGAGTACTTAGCATATGATTTTGTTAGATTGCGTGTACTTGTAAATATTTGAAACATCAATGGTTTGTCTTTATGTGTATTAGTTATTAGTGTAGATTTACTCATTCTGACAATATATAGAAGTATTCTGGTATACTAACATTAATAGAGGTAGCTGGTAGTTAGTGTACGGCTGGCATGCCTCGGTACAATCAGTGGTGAGCCTGAGTGTATAAATTATAAGTCTTAGTTTATTCTCATTAAAAGAGTCAAGTTTATTAAAGGAATGGCAAACTGTTTTGTGCATCTTTGACCTGTTGGTGTGATCACCGTGTTTGGTGTTTTCATGTGAAACTTTGTGATGTTATTTTATGATATATTATCTATATGTGTGTGCAGTTTAATTCTATTCTGTTATATTTGTAAGATTCTGTGAGAGGTCTGTCAACTGTTTTTGTGTAACTATGGAGCTTATATCTTCTAGATTCCTTGGTGGATTTATCTGTAACTTTGAGAGTTTACAGTGTCTATGGTATACTGTACATTGGAGAATTTGAGGTGATTTTGTTTATTGTGGAGTAATCTGTGTTGTCTGAAACACAACTGTTTTTGAGGTAGTTTGTGGGTGTTTCCGTGAGTGATCCATGGCTGAAATAGGCTATGGACAACAAAGAGTTGAGTTATTTTATGAATTGTCAGATGCTATGGTAAGATGCTGAGATGAACTGAAGTGTTTGATTTCTAAAATCATTCCAGTTGTATCCTTCACGTGCAGTTGATTCTTCGCTTTTCTGTAGGACAAGTGTTCAAACCACAATTTTTAGTTGAATAAAATCATTTGGATCGAGTGTTCAGAAAGGCCTTTATTGTAATTAGTACGGAACGTGCTATTTTTCATTTGTTCCTTGCGTACTTGATTGACTCGTAGCATATTGTTTTCGATTATGTACTGTTTAGATCTTACACATTGACTGTAGTGGGAAGTGAAATTTATATTTTGGCATTAGTCTTAGTAACTGTATGGAGCATCCTCAGAAATTTCTTTCATTATCACCTCCTTTTCAAGATGATGATTAAGTTGGGATCCATCAGAAAGATTTGTGTTTGTAGATTTTTGTTTGCAATGCAAGACTGTATGAAATAGATGGGTAACTCATCTTGATTTTTGTGATCAATAGTTGGCATCAATGCTTGGACTGCAAAAAAAACTATTTTTTTTTGGAAGGATCCTCTGATTCTGTAGGATTGTATTTTCACCAATGATATGATCAAGGCGATCATGATCTAAGATGTAATAGAGACTGGGACTGTTCAAATAAACTCAGCACCAACCCGTGGGTCGGACCATTTCTCTTTCCAAGTACTGTCTGTTAAAAGACATTTAGTGACGGTTTTGTCCGTACCCGTCATTACATGCGTCGGTCTGATCTTGGTCTTGTTCTTATAGTTCATTTCATGCGTCGGTTGGGTCTTGCCGCCCTACGTACAAGTCTTTCGGGCGACAATCTCTCTTTGTCCTACGTATGTTTTTGTTTGTCTTAATTCTCTTTTGTACTTTATTTGTGGCTTCGTACTCTTTGTTGCTTGAGTCTAGGTCGTTACTTTTGGCCTTAATTGCTTTTGTACATTGCCGCCCTAAAGTCAATCCGTCATAATCTAACTTCAAAATCTAGTCTACATACATTAAAATCTAGTCACGTAGAACCTTCACTAGGATCCTTTTTGTTCCAGCGCACCAAAGAGCGTTTAGACTCCACAGTAATTAGCACTGTGCATTTTTTATATAATTGAATTTTCTCACTCAATAAAATCATCTCAAATACAAATCAATTTCTCTCTCCAATGTATTGATCTTTCTCTTGTGTAGAATTTCATGGCTTCCGCCAATCCACCTACAATATGTTATGGGCCTGGCCATGCCACTTCTAATAGTATCTAGAAGTTTGATGGCCAAAACTTCTATGATTGGTCATTTTTAGCCACGCATTTTGTCAGACACGAGAAGATTTGGGACCATTTTATAGGAATTTCAAACCCTCATATTTTTTCCTCTAATGATACTCCAGCAGAAAAAGCTACAAATGAGTTGGCAATAGCTTCATGGAAACAAAAAGATAAGGATGCGCACGCTCGCCTAGTGATGTCACTTACTACCGAGCGCACTCGTCTTATTCGTGGCGCCTCCTCTTTCGCCGAGGCTTGGAGTCTTCTTCGAGCAGCTGACATTGAAACCGGATGGGCCGCTCGCCAAATTCAAAAACGAGCATTTTCTAACTCCATGAAAAAGCCGACGAAATCCATGCAAGATTGGATTAACACAGTCGAATTTTCGACCGGAAAGTGCACCATGATAGGCTTGCATCTTTTCGACGAGGACCTCTCCTCTACCCTTTTGGGAGGACTCCTTGAAACCTTTTCCCATTTCATTTCCTCGTTTTGACAATCTAGACCAATCCATTTCTTTTCACTCCCTATGTACAATTTTTTTGCATAAAGGGACAAAAATTCTCTCTTTTTTTGCTCTAAATCTCTCTCATGCAAATGCTTTTATTGCTGAAAATCAGAAAACTCACTTGGGGGGGGGGGGAGGGGGGGGGGGTACAACTTTTGTTTTGTACTTACTGCAAAACAAAAATATATGTCATTGAAGAATGTCAAAAATTGTCGAGGCGCAAAGCAGTCGAGGCTTCCAATCCCACTAAAAATGGAGGGAATGTCAACGTTGCCCCTGCCACCCCACCGGTTTTTCTCACCCCGCCACTCCCTCCACACTCTTATTTCCCTCCAAATTTTCTTTAACCTCACCATTATTCCCCTTCTCCATCCCTCCCACAATCTTCTAACGCCGCAGCTCACTATGCCTCTTCAAACTCCGTTAACCTCCCTTGGTCGATCGCTTTCTCCCCACATTTCCCTCTAATGATCTTACTCTAATAGCTACCCCTTTTGTCCTCCCTCCCTCACCAAAATTTGGATATGGCAATGTTGCCCGTCATATGTCAAATTATGTCAATTTGGAAACTCAATTTCCACAAGGGTATGCTTTTCTATCTAAAACCCTTGACAATTGGCTTATAGATAGTGGTGCTAGTCGCCACCTATCACCACAATCTGATTGTTTCACTCACCTTTCTCCTTTATCATCTCCTATGCAAATTTGCTTAGGAGAGGACCGCATTCTGTTGGCTACTCATTCTGGCGACGTAAACGTCCCTAATGTGTCTATTCACATTCCCAACGTACTCTTTGTTCCTGGTCTAGCTAGGAATCTAATTTTTGTGAAAGTCGCCACTTCTGACGGCTTAAGAGTTGAATTTAATAATGATAAAGTAACGTTTGTTGATAGAAAAGATGATCGTACTATAGGTTTTGGCGTGTGATTCTGTGACCTCCATTGGTACACAGAATGTCCAGCTTATATGAAGCCTCTAGGATAATATTTGCACTTTTGAATTTTGCAATAAATAAGTGCCACCATGGCACGCAAAAACCCTAACCGACTACACCTCGTGTAGCCTGGACTCCCTTGAGCCCGCAGCAAAAAGAATCACTGAACTTGCTCATCTGAGCATTAAGTTATGACTGTTTAAAGACATGAATTATATATAGATGGCCTTTAGGAGAGAGGACTTTCTAAAAAATTGTCTAAGTCCTATGAACCTACTCACAGCTCCTCTAAACCAATCAAAAACCATCATACACTAAATAATGTATATACAAAGTACGGTAGCCGCGGTACTTTATGTACCGAATTATTCGACACCACTCTCGTTATGCCACGTGTCATATAGGTCGTCGTCATTCTGTCCCATTCTTCTCGAGCATCCTATAGGATGATGCCACGTGTCATATCCCCTCCACTTTGGCAAAGAACTGTCAAAAAACCATTCCGGTATGCCGACACTCACGCGTGCTGTCCGTTTGTATTCTAGCGATTAATGTCAGTCGTTCGATCTGAGGGCGCGCTGAAAAATGTTGTTCGTTGAAATTCACCGATCATTGTTCTGTGTTGACCGTTGAATTTCGACGGTCATCATTCCGTGTTGACCGTTGAATTTCGACGGTCATCATTCCGTGTTGACCGTTGAAATTCCGATTTTCTTCGCGAACCGTCGATCGTGAAATGACATTTAATTTCGTCCGTTGAAATCAAATGTTGTTTCGTTCATTTCGTGCGGTACTCTATATCGTGCGGTACCACACGTTTACATGTTTCGTTTTGTTCGGAATTTTTCGTTGCGTTATCATTCATATATTTAACAAATACTGCATGTGTAACGTTTCATCAAGGTATACCGGCTAAGTCTTAGTGCTACTCCGTTCGACACTCTTCTAGAGGTTACAGGATCAAATCCTATCTCTAGCAGCTTATCTTTTGCAAGAACCTTGTCTTCTGCCTGTCTTCTCATCTATCTGAGGCAACCATGGTTGCCCGTCAGGTCTCAGTGACTACGACAACTATGAGAATTGTAGGATGCTCATAGGCTAACTAAGAAGATAGAATATAAAATACCATTTTTTAACACTCCCCTTATTATCTAGTGTATCTTTTCTTTCAGTCCACACCTCTCCATACAAAATGTCAATTTGGGAGAAGGAACTCGCTTAGTCATCATATCTGCTACCATCTCTCCATCCGGTCGATATTCCAAACTAATTATTTTATCCTTTATCTTCTCCTTAACAAAGCTCAAACAAATATCTATATGCTTCGCTTTAAAATGATGCTTAGGGTTTATTGCAATTGCAATCGCAGCTTGATTGTCATAAAATATCTTTTGCACTCCTTTCTTTATATATCCTAGTTCTTGAAGCAAAGATTTCACATACAATAATTCTTTCATAGCCGAACAAGTGGCCATAAACTCAGCCTCCATGGTGGACCGAGCAATCACCTTTTGTTGCTTGCTGCTCCAACAGCAAGCCCCATTCCCAACATACAACACATACCCAGAAGTCCTCATCGGAGCATCCCCATAACTGGCATCACTCCAAGTGGTGATGTCAGTATTATCCCCTCCCAAATGCAACCACATATCTCTTGTTCCTATCAAGCATCGCATGACCCTTTTGGCCCCTTCCCTATCTTTCTTCCTAGGATCATTGCGACTCCTACTTAATACCCCTAGAGCTGCTGCTATATCAGGACGAGTACAATTCATAAAATAGATCAAACTACCGACAACTTGTTTGTACAAAATAGTTTGCATGAACTCCCTTTCCTCAGATCCTAACTCTTTATCTTAGACCAAGACTCCCTCTTGTAAGCTCCCCTCATTTCCCTTCTTTAAGTCTATGGGAGTCATACAACTAGTTGCCTTATCCATATTCCCTATTGCTTCCTTTTGAGTAAAGTCTAAATGTTTTCTTCTCTCTATCCATTTCCATCTAAATTCCCAAAATGTACTTTGCCTCTCCCAAGTCCTTCATTTCTAATCTACTCTTTAGATTGTTTTTCAACCTATTAATTTTCTCTATCGATTTACTCAAAACAAACAAATCATCCACAGATAGCAATGAAAATTATACCTTTTTCATCCTCAAATAGATAGATGGAATGATCCGAACTGATTTGGATATATCCCAAACTTGTTAGAAACTCGTCTAGCTTCTTGTGCCATTGGCGTGGAGCTTACTTTAGTCCGTAAAGGGATTATATCAGCCTGCACACCTTACTTTCTTCTCCTTTCTCCACAAATCCTTCCGGTTGCCGCATGGAGATCTCTTCTTCTAAATCTCCGTCTAAGAAAGCGGTTTTGATGTCCATTTGGTGCACTTCCATTTCTTCTGCTGCCGCGAAACTAAGTATAATCCGGACGGAGGGAAATCTAACAACCGGAGCAAAGGTCTCCTCATAATCGATTCCCTCTTTCTGTGTGAACCCCTTTGCTACTAATCTAGCCTTATATCGCTCAATAGTGTTATCCGGATTGAGTTTCAACTTAAACACCCACCTACATCCTATCGGCTTTCTGTCCGGAGGACAATCTACCAACTCCCATGTATTTGCTTCTATAATGGAAGCCATCTCATCATTGATGGCTGTCACCCATCTACTACTTTCCGGACTATTAATCGCCTCCGAGTAAGTTTGAGGTTCGCTCAAATGTGACAGCTTAGTTACCTTGTTGTTCACTTGTCTCTCTTGAAGTCTCTTACTGCTTCTCTTTCCTCCTTCAAACTCCGACGCTGGAATGGAGGGTAATCTTGGATTTCCCTGAACAGCTTCAACTTCTCCCCTATCCGTGGAGTCCATCTTCGGACGTTCATCGTCCATTTCTGGTCTTTATTCGTTTTGAGCCGGAAGGTGTGACTCCAAGAGAGGGTCACTCTCGGTCAAATTTTTCTCTTCCTCTGCAAGGTCAGCGTGAACCAGAGTTTGGTTAGAATAATGTGAATCTAACTCATTTTCGGATTCAATTCAAATTCTAACCGGTTTAGTGTATTTGAAGGGATCTATGGACTTTCCTTGAACCATGACTACCAAGTGTTTTACCAAGTGTTTTACTAGAATGATGTCTTCTCTTCCGAGATCGTTAACTCTATACCCCTTTACATTTTCATCATACCCAAGTAGGTATCTCGGCTTCTTTCTTTCATCTATCTTCCAATCAGATTTTTCAGTGTTTAGACTAAACACTTGACTTCCGAACACCTTTAAAAGTGAAATATTAGGTTTTCTCTCGGTCCATCTTTCATAAGGTGTTTGTTCTTTTACCGCCGAGGTAAAGACTCTATTTTTGAGATATTTAGCACAATTCTTAGCTTCTGCCCAAAAACTTTTTCTTATCTTTTTATTTGACATTATATTACGAGCAGTATCACTCAATGTTCGATTTAGTCTCTCTGCTACAACATTTTGTTATGGGTTCTTAGGAACACCCTTTTGGTGTTGAACCCCTTCCTCTTTCAAGAAATATTCAAACTCATTAGAAGTTTATTCCCCCCCCATTATCACTCCTCACTCTCTTTATAGGTGTCTCATGAAGCTTTTACCTCCATGCTTTATACTCCTTAAAATAAGCCGAAGCCTCAGATTTATTTTTCAGGAAGTATACCCTAGAGTATCTAGACCAATCATCAGTGATAGGAAACATAAATATTTTACCTCCAACTGATGGTACTTTGGCCGGTCCCCATATGTCACTATGAACTAGATCTAAGACCTTTTCACCCTTATAAGTTGCGGCTTTAGGGAAAGGCAACCTGTGGGCCTTTCCTTGAGCACATCCACTACAATCTTCCAAAGTTTCATTGTCTTCAAATGTATTCCCTCAACTACACCCATTTTCTTCATTTCCTTCAATCTATCTAGATGCACATGTCCCAATCTTTTATGCCACATCATCAAATCATTTACACCAACATAGTAGACTCCGGTCTTTCCATTACTCAAATTCAGCCAAAATATTCCTTGGCTACCCTTTTCAGCTGTGAAGTACACTTCATTCTCATAGCTAGCAACAATGACTCTTCTCTTAGCAACAGTCTCCAAACCCTTATCATCTAAGACCGATGTAGGGATAAGATTTTTGTTCAACTCTGAAACAAAAAGACCATCATAGAAAGTGACTATAGATGTCTTACCTTCAACTAAGACTCTCAAATCCACTTATCCCACTAAATTAGGGGTCACTATTCTCCCATCCCCATACTCTATCTCTACAGTAGGGATCTTTAACATTTTGGTAAATAATGATTTTTCTCTACACATATGCATACAGGTTCTTGAATCAATAATCCACCCTTCTTCAGGAGCTTCTCTCACCCCACCGAATAAGAGTTTTGCCTCCTTGAAATCTCCTGCTCACCTTTTACCTCCAGCTCCTCATTGAGGAGGAGTTCTCCATCGTCCTCATCGAAATCCTCTCCAATGACTTGTCTTGATACAAATGCCTTTTTGCGGCTGGTTTTCCGACCTGTTCCTCTTTCAATCTCACTTGTGTCAGTTTAATACACTCCGCGAAGTAATGTCCCGGCTTCTTACATAAGTGACAAAGCCCTTTCGGAGGCCTTGATCCATCATGGTTTCCTCTTTCTCCTCCATGTAGAAATTAATGGTCTTTTAAAGTATTTTCTAGGTCTGAATAGAAATAAGAAAGAAGCCGAGGCAGTCTACCTCTAACTTCTCTCTCCAACTCTCAAACTTGTCGCAGTCACTGAGAAGTTGGAGAGGAAGCTAGAGCCATGGCTACCTAGGCTATCCAGAGGTTTACGGGATATAAATATTAGTTTATTTATAATTAAGATTAAGTTTAATAAAATATATGTGTCGCCTCCAAGATTTGATCCTGGAACCTGCCGGCCGCTAAGTAGTCAATAGCCGGTAGCTCTAACCGTTAAGTCTAGAGATAGTGTTACGTATTGTAGGGATTGATAATTAATTAAACATTTATACGTAGGATAGTTCATTTAACTAAAATAGTTTTACGGGAGACATAGATCCAGTAAATGTAAAAGTACAGATTACGATACGGATAAGAAACCAATACCGCGCAATTATTTCTTTACCGAAACGAATACCGCGCATGTATTTATTACGGCTACGATTAAATGTGAATTTAATCGGACGGCCGAAATTAAATGCCGAGATCGCGGAAGAGAATTTCAGCGGTTTTTGATCATAGCCAGATCGGATGACACGTGGCGGAATGGCATTGGATCGCGGTATTTCCGAGGATTAAGGGAGCGAATCCGGATATACCACGTGTCGACATGTAGGCCATGTCGTACAATGTTCGTAGAGAAAGTACATCGGCAGCTATACTTTTACGTATGGAGGAGTAATCTGATTGGCTCCGTGCATCAGCAGATAGAGTTTGTGAGAGAGATAGGACTTAGAAAAAATTAGGAGATAGGACCCTCTCTCCTACAGAGCTTCTGTACAAAAGGTCAACTTTGACCCTCCATAACTTACTGCTCAAGGGAGCAAATTCAGAGATTCTTTTTGCTATCGACTCAAGGGAGTCTTCCCTTCACATGGGTGAAGTTGGTCGGAGTTATTGTCTGTCAAGGTGGCAGTTATTTTTGCTGAAACACAAAATGGTCAGGGTTATCCTACAGGCTTCTTGGAAGCTGTCCACTCTGAGGACTTATGGAGGTCTCAGAGTTTCATTCTCTCTTGCCTCATTGTGGACGAAATGGTCATATAATTTCATTGCCAGTAGGGAGATTTCTGTGGTGGAGGGGTTGATGTCCTGAATGGCTTGTCCAGCAATTTAGTTATCTAGAGCAGTCTGCCCTGTTGGTCCGAATGAATTACGGACAGCAATGAAGTATTTAGTTGCCATTGCGGTAAGGTCTATCGTTGACAATTTTGTTTTTTGGCAAAGGTTGGAGAGTCGGTTGAAGAGAGTCTGGGGAGTCTCATTCTTCAAACATCAGAATTCCGTGAATTCCTTGATTGTGGACTCGTTCCTCCCTCTGTAGAGGATTCTCCACATATTTAGCAGAGTTGTGCAAGGGTTAGGATTAGCAACCATGCGGGTTGCTACCTGGGCTGCGTGAATGGCTTCTAGATGGTTAACATAGGCAGTACCTTGTGCCCGCAATTTTATATCACGTGTAAAGTTAACAGTCACAAGGGTTACCGCAGCCGCGGACAAGTCAACCTCCGCTTGCAAAACAGCGTCATCAAGGGCCAAATACGAGATCTTGATGTAAGGAGCCATCAAAAGAGGTTGACGCTCCTTGTAGTCCGACAACGCCCCTCTAGAAAGGTAGTTGACCATCATGGGGAAGAGGGTGGTTTCGAAGTCATCCGGAATGGCTCCACCCCGGTACTTGTTGATTTCAGATTGGGTGAATGATTTCCACAACAACTCGAAATCTAAAAATGCAATCCCAGAGCTATATCCAATAAAGATTCGAATATCCCCCATTTCTTTTTTTCCTCGGTTGAGTTGGTGAAATGGGAAGAGGAAGGCCCTGTTGGGCTGACAAATTGAGCGGGCGAGATGACTCTCGTATCCTCTTCCTCGGAATCGGAACCGGGTCCTTCTCTGCTAGAAGGTGCGGCTCCCGTTGTTGTGGATCTTCCTCCCACTGAGGAAGTACCAACGCTGGAAAATATGGTTAAATGTAGGATGTTCACCACTCCTCTATTTCCACAAGAATGTTGTGGATCAGTGAGAACGGTTGCCACGCAGGGAATGTGGAGGCGCGGTTTGTTCATAGGCTTTTGGGGGATTGTTAGTGGCTGAGACGGTGAAGGGGATGGAGACGGAGACGGCTAAGCCCTTTCGGGGAAAGGTGTCTGTCTCCTTGTTTGCCTTCTGGAGGCCTCCGGAGGTGAAGTTCCGAAGCTAGAGGAAGAGGAGCGTTGGTGAGGAGGAGAATAGGCAGGTATGTCGTATCTGTAGGGTAACACAGGCAGACCAGGCGACCCACGGACAGCTGCAGCGAGAGAGAGGGATGGTGATAGAAAGGGATCTAGACAGCCTTGGGGATTTGTGATGGGTTCCAAGGAGTGAGATGGATAAGGTGGAGGAGCCGACGATGGGGGCTCCGAGGATTTTTTGGGAGAATTGGGCGGAGGGGTTGGAACTTTTAAGGGGATGTGAATCCTCTCGTCAGGTCGTAGTTCCACTAAAGCCTCCACGGTAGTAGACACCTCCACCAAGACAAAGGTAGCCTCTCCCCGAAGAGCCAAAGCGGTTCCAGAAGGTAAATCTTCACCCAAACCGTCCACATTAGGTTCTATGTCCACCTCCCCTTTTCGCGGAAGGAGAGGCTCTTGGCTTGGCCCTGAGGAAGGCATTTCAAGCGGAGTATTGGCAAGAGGAGAAGTCCCCACTCCTGAGGCTTCCGATTGCGGCACTATCTTTGGTGTAGGAGGAATCTTCCCTCTAAGACTCCCACTTGTCCTACGCCGAGCTTCCCTAATGAGCGTCAATTCCTGTTCCCAAGCCTTTCGCCTCTCTTCCTCTAAGGCCTCCTAATCTACCGTGACAGGTACGGCTCTCGCCGTAGCATGTCCTGGGATTTTAGGACCCCCACTAGTTCCTTGGCTTTTTCCACTACTTTGGTAAAATCCGCTATCTATATCCCCGGAATTTTGGGATAATTAGGTCTGGTCCGCCACCATCCCTCGGACAAATTTTATATTCCCGTACCTGAAACCTTTGATCTGTTGGTTCAGATCGCCAAAGCCCTCCAAAAAGGCGGTCATGAGGTGGTGCAGGAGCTGGTTTCTAGGTCGAGGCGGACAAAGAGTTCGGGACATCTCCTCCTTGGGAAGCGGAGTATTCTCCCCTTTCTGTCACGGTGGTCAAACCTCTTCCCCCTCAATGGGTCTTGGGTTTCCCTCTCGATACCCCCTTCTCCTCTAGAAGGCCTCGAAGAGGTACGCCCTTGGGAGGGTCAGCTGGCGGCGGTGTTCTGAGAGGAAGATGGGGAAGGGCGAGAAAAGGGGTCTCTCTAGGACCGGTCCTGCACCGATGGTGAAGAGCGGCCCTTCAAAGAACTGTTCAAAATCTCCACCACCCCTCCCATGGGTCTAACCATGCTGACTCGATCTGTGCGAGCAACTCCCTGTACGAACTCCTTCTTCACCTTGAGCTCGTGGAGGTCGTGAAGTGGAAGGAGTTCCTTACGACTTCTGCGACGTGGATCCGTCAAAACCGCGGGGTCAATCTAGATCTCGGCCCAAGGGATCTTTGATCTGGTGTGAAGTTAGACCTCCGGAAGAGGACCCAAATGGGGCTCCCTCTGAGCTTGGCTCTTTCGCCTGGCCCTGGGTGACACTCGGTTTTTCTTTCTTGAGCCTATGTTGTAGAATCCTTTCTTTCCTCAGCAAAGGCCTTGGAGGCCTCCGCCAAGGAAGGAAAATGTTCAAGAGTGAGGCTAGGGGGAGATGGGGGCGAAGTTTGTTGTTCTCGCTGTTTTAGAGGAGTCTTAACTCTAACAGGCTCAGGCATCATTCCCTGGAGAAAAGGCTCTATGTTTACAGCCGAGGTGAAAGGGACAAATTCTTTGGGAACCTGTGACTCTTCCTCTTGTACCACCGCTTCTTGATTCACCGTTCTTCCGGCCTAGCACCGGAGAGATTCTTATCTTGAGCTTCTCCTCCCCCCCATGATGACAAAGGTATCGAAAGAAGAAGAAATGAAAGTAACCAAAACTCACTTACACCAAGAGAGCTTCTAAAGTCAAAAGCTCCTATCCCCTCTAATCCGAAGGAGACAGGTGGCTTTTCAGTACTGTACTTATTCACGGGAAGAACTATAGCATTTGTTCCCTCAAAACCCACTGTTTCGATACAAGGAAGTGGCAGTTTTACTCAGGGGAGTTCACGCCAAAGCAAAAGAAACTACAAGCAAATACACAAATGCACTACCACGTTGACATATAGAAATAAATAGGAATGGATGTTTCAGATTTAACAATATCACCTTGACCACAGAAATAAAATATAAGATGGAAGATATAAAAGATGGCGAAACAAGCTTAACATACCCCGGCAATTTACGATGACAAAGAGACAAGGGCGAACTCTCTCCCGATGGTAGTGTAAATAGGTATGGTACTCCTTCAACCCTCGGTGTTCGCAGTTCGGAACCAACCAGACTCTTCTCGGCTTCAAGCAGCGAAAAATCCAAAAATCACCCAAAGCGACGATAGTGCCAACTACCAGCCCGAACTATGATTCCCACAATGGACAGATCCAAAACAAAGATGGCAATAGAGTCAAGCAAAACAAAGATTCTTCCAAAAGAAAGTTTGTTGGATTTTCTGAGGGTTTTCACTAGAGGCAGTACTGAAAAGCAACCTGTCTCTTTCGGCCCTAAGTGCCTTATACAGCAAAAGCTTGTCCAGTTTCAGGTCCAAAAGTCAAACCTACGCTATTAGCCAATGAGCGGCCAGCAACGGCAACCGAACTGACATAAGACAAAATAATGTGTACTACACTTGGGGCAAAAAGTTGGACCTCTGACTACGGCTAGATCCGCGGCCGGAAGTTATTATTTGTTCCATAGTTTTTAAGACAAAGTACTAAAAGGACACGGAAGTGCCAAGCTTTGACTTAATGCACTAAATGAACCACTGGTCAGCTGAACCTGAACTGAATTGCTACAGATAGCTAACAGCATAATCTAGATTACAGTCCGGAAGTCTACGTGGCAATCCACAATGTAACTAAACTATCTCATCAAGATGAACCTCAAACTTATGGAGAGGCGATGACTTGTCTAGAGAGAAACCGGTGGAAGACAGCCATCAATTAGGAGATGGCCTCAATTATGGCAGCAGATACTTGGGAGCTGGTGGATTGTCCACCTAACCGAAAACCAATCGGTTGTAAGTGGGTTTCCAAATTAAAACTGAACCCAGATAACACAATCGAGCGATACAAGGCCAGATTAGTGGCAAAGGGATTTACACAAAAGGAGGGAATTGACTACGAGGAAACCTTTGCCCCGGTGGTCAGATTTCCCTCCGTCCGCACACTTCTTAGTTTAGCAGCAGCGGAAGACATGGAAGTGCACCAGATGGACATCAAGACAACCTTTTTGCATGGAGAATTGGAAGAGGAGATCTTCATGCTATAACCCGAAGGGTTTGTGGAGGAAGGAGAGGAGAGTAAGGTATGCCGGCTGATTAAATCTCTTTATGGTTTGAAACATGCGCCTTGATAATGGAATAAGAAGCTTGATGAGTTTCTTACCGGTCTAGGATATATCCGGATCCGCTCAGATCACTCAACCTATGTTTTCGAAGATGAGGAATGTTTTATATTTATTGCAATTTATGTTGATGATTTGCTTGTTTTAAGTAAATCAATGGAAAAAATTAGTAAACTGAAAACCGATCTTAAGGGGAGATTTGAAATGAAGGATATGGGGGAAGCAAAATAAATTTTGGGAATTCAAGTAGAAATAGGCCGAAAAAGAAAAATTATAAGTTTGACTCAAAAGGAAGCAATAGGGAACATGCTTGAAAAATTTCAAATGGATAAAGCTAATAGTTGTACAACTCCAATGGAGTTGAAGAAGGGAAGTGAGTGGAGTGAGGATGATGGAGTCATAGTCTTAGACGAGGAATTATTGCAATTTATGTTGATGATTTGCTTGTTTTAAGTAAATCAATGGAAAAAATTAGTAAACTGAAAACCGATCTTAAGGGGAGATTTGAAATGAAGGATATGGGGGAAGCAAAATAAATTTTGGGAATTCAAGTAGAAAGAGACCGAAAAAGAAAATTTATAAGTTTGACTCAAAAGGAAGCAATAGGGAACATGCTTGAAAAATTTCAAATGGATAAAGCTAATAGTTGTACAACTCCAATGGAGTTGAAGAAGGGAAGTGAGTGGAGTGAGGATGATGGAGTCATAGTCTTAGACGAGGAATTATCTCCTGATGAACAGAATTTTATACAGACTATTCCTTACAGGCAAGTAGTAGGAAGTCTTATCTATTTTATGAATTGTACCCGGCCAGATTTAGCTACTGCTGTAGGAGTGCTGAGTAGAAGTCTAAATGCTCCTACTAAGAGGGATTGGGAGGTAGCTAAGAGAGTCCTTAGATACTTGATAGGAACTAGGGATTTATGGTTGCATTTGGGGGAGAATACTGACATCACTACTCGGAGTGATACCAGTTATGGTGATGCTCTGATGAGGAGATGCACTTCTAGATATGTATTATATGTGGGTGATGGGGCTTGCTGTTGGAGTAGCAAACAACAAAAAGTTATTGCTCAGTCCACCATGGAGGCTGATTATATGGCCTGTTGCTCTGTTGTAAAAGAATTGATGTGGGTCAAGTCTTTGCTTGGTGAGTTTGGTCACCTTAAGAGTGGTGTGCAGATTTTTTTTTGTGATAATCAAGCAGCAATCGCTATTTCTGCCAATCCTAAACATCATTTTAAAGCCAAACACATTGACATTAGACTCAGCTTTGTTAGAGAGAAAGTAGAAAACAAAATACTCAGTTTAGAGTATCGACTAGATAGTGAGATGGTAGCAGATATGATGACCAAACCTGTGCCTTCCCCTAAGCTATTTTTTTGCAGGGAGAAGTGTGGTCTGAAATTAAAGATTGACCAGAAAATAAGGGGAGTGTAGAAATTAATGGTCCGTTTAAAGTATTTTCTTTGTCTAAATAGAAATAAGAAAGAAGCCGAGGCAGTCTACCTCTAACTTCTCTCTCCAACTCTCAAACTTGTCGCGGTCACTGAGAAGTTGGAGAGGAAGCTAGAGCCATGGCTACCTAGGCTATCCAGAGGTTTACGGGATATAAATATTAGTTTATTTATAATTAAGATTAAGTTTAATAAAATATATGTGTCGCCTCCAAGATTTGATCCTGGAACCTGCCGGCCGCTAAGTAGTCAATAGCCGGTAGCTCTAACCGTTAAGTCTAGAGATAGTGTTACGTATTGTAGGGATTGATAATTAATTAAACATTTATACGTAGGATAGTTCATTTAACTAAAATAGTTTTACGGGAGACATAGATCCAGTAAATGTAAAAGTACAGATTACGATACGGATAAGAAACCAATACCGCGCAATTATTTCTTTACCGAAACGAATACCGCGCATGTATTTATTACGGCTACGATTAAATGTGAATTTAATCGGACGGCCGAAATTAAATGCCGAGATCGCGGAAGAGAATTTCGACAGTTTTTGATCATAGCCACATCGGATGACACGTGGCGAAATGGCATTGGATCGCGGCATCTCCGAGGATTAAGGGAGCGAATCCGGATTTACCACGTGTCGACATTTAGGCCATGTCGTACAATGTCCGTACATAAATTACACCGGCAGCTGTACTTTTCCGTACTCGACTGTAACCAGATTGGTTCCGTACATCAGTAGATAGAGTCTGTGAGAGAGATAGGACTTAGAAAAATTAGGAGATAGGACCCTCTCTCCCAGAGAGCTTCTGTACAAAAGGTCAACTTTGACCCTCCATAACTTACTGCTCAGGGGAGCAAATTCAGAGATTCTTTTTGCTATAGACTCAGGGGAGTCTTGCCTTCACAGGGGTGCAGGTGGTCAAAGTTTTTGTCTGCCAGGGAGGCAGTTGTTTTTGCTGAAACACAAAGGGGTCAGAGTTATCCTAGAGGCTTCTTGGAAGCTGTCCCCTCTGAGGGCTTATGGAGGTCTCAGAGTTTCATCATTTGAGTTTATATCGTTGTGTTGGCTCTCATTTCACTCGATATTGTTTCGTTGACAATCATTTAAATGGATATTGTTGTGTTGACAATTTTTTAAATTGATATTGTTGTTTTGACAATAACCTAAATCGATATTGTTGCGTTGACAGCCATTTAAATCGATATTCTTGTGTTGATAGTCATCTAAATCAATATTGTTGTGTTGACCGTCATTTAAATCAATATTGTTGTGTTTGCAGTCATTTAAATCGATATTGTTGTGTTGACAGTCATTGAAATCGATATTGTTGTTGTTTTGGAAACCTTGAGTCCTCTCTATATCTCGTTGCTGTAGTGCCATGTTGCGCTAAGTCAAACATCGCAGCAAGAAACCTTGAGCACTACACTTGTTGCTGTACTGCTATGCTGCGCTGATCTGACATCGCAGCTGCGCTGCTCTAATATCACAGCTACGGTGATAGTCATAGCAGTCATAGCAGGGTCATAGCAGCTATAGCAGT
This sequence comes from Zygnema cylindricum, assembly GCA_037447655.1. Classification (NCBI taxonomy): domain Eukaryota; kingdom Viridiplantae; phylum Streptophyta; class Zygnematophyceae; order Zygnematales; family Zygnemataceae; genus Zygnema; species Zygnema cylindricum. Next base: position 46,884 of record JBBHKE010000154.1, on the reverse strand, counting down.
CTACGCAAGAAAGCTGCTCCAATATTAGTCAGTTTTTGTTAATATGAATTGACGGGGACATGATTTGGTGAGTATGTAATTCCAAAGGGAGTACACAAATTCGGTGCATTTTAAACACAAGTCTTAGTCCGTGAGAAAGTCAAGATATGTTGTTCCAGAAGAAGAAGTACAAGTTCGACCGAGGACCAAAGCTATTCGTGGAGGTTTATCTTCAGTGATGAAATAATACGCGAACGGCGGACGGAGTCCGCCGTCATTTTTCGAAGAGAACTCTTGACTACGCCGTCATTTCGGCAGACGAACTTTGACCGCGCACTATTTTATTTTAGCGACTGTCCGATCCTAGATCGTTGTAAATATTTTATGTATGGCTGACGGTGAGGTTTTGGTTTATGAAGATTAGTGTACCGATTGACCATGGTAATTATGGTACGACGTGTTTAGCTGTAGGCTCATTTGTATATGTAGGACTTAGATTATTTTAGAAAGTAGGATTGTTGTGTAGAAAACTGCGAAGCAGTTTTTTTTTGGGTGTTTTGAATTGTAAGATCATTATGATCTGTTGGCAAAACCTTGTGAAATTCTGCATGTGCTTTCTTTGGTGTGTATTCTACTTTGTGGCAAATTTGCAGACCTAGTGTAAGTCTGGTTTTCTTGGGGCTTCATTGTGAAGCTAATCTTTTGTGGGATTTCGTGAGAGTTTCCTCTTTGCATAATTGATTGATATGGCAACTGCTGGTGTTTCTTCATCTTCTTGAGTGGCACCAGCTGACTCAAATCAACAATTGTTGTGTTGACAGTCATTTAAATTGATATTGTTGTGTTAACTGTCATTTAAATCGATGTTGTTGTGTTGACAGTCATCTAAATTGATATTGTCCTGTAAACTGTCATTTAAATCGATACGCTCATTCTGATTGCTATTTTAATCGTTATTGTAGTTTTGATTGTCATTTTATTTGATATTGCTTTTCTGCTTTGATCTTAATCGTTATTATTATACTGACTGTCATTTTAATCGATATTGTGATGCAGCTTGTCATTTTAATCGATATTGTTATGTTCCACTGTTATTTCTGTCGACATTCTGATGAGAATGCCATTTTAAGCGTTATTGTTGACCTCATCGTCAGTTTAGTCGCTATTGTTGCACTCCAATACCTAGTTGCTTAATTTAAGTGTGGTTACAAACATTCTTATTTGACACCATTTGCAGGTGGTTGGCAAATATATATATATTTACAAAACTTTGTTAGCGAAATTATTTCAAGATAAGTAGGGACCAAAGTTATAGTGCTTTAAAGTTGTCGAGAGGGTTAGGATTTTTAATAAGGTGGTCGCTAATGTAATTTTTATTGGCAATTTGGGATGATTTTTGTAATTGTTGTTTTTGATTGTTTTCGTGTTTTTGGTTGATGGTGTAAGCACCGTTGTTGTATTCGTGACATGATATTTGTGAGACGAGAGGAAGTAATAATGATCATCTTTGGTGTAAAGGTCTTAGGTGTTTCCGCGGTCTAAATGACCAAAAAACAACAATGTCGACTGTCAATAACAATCATTTTCATTGATATTTGTCATTTTAATTATCATTTTAATCGATTTTATTCTTTTGATTGTCATTTTAATCAAGCACACTATCGTTAAGTATCTTCTTAATTGCTTCAATTTATTGAAAAGTACTTTTAGTAAGTCTTAGAAAGTTGAGTCTAAGACTTAGAATATTTTTGGAATACTAACTGTTCAATATTAACTATATTTAGTGTGGATTTTTAGTATCTACTCGAATAGTTATCTTTGAGTTGATTAGTGTGTATAGCCAAATATGAATGTAGACGTGAAACTTATCTCTCGGATTTTTAGGGTCTAGATATTGTTACTAGACAATTTTGGTCCAAGGAATTAGATTTTTGCCAGTACATATTTAGGTGAACCCTATACATACATTTTAGATGTTTTCTAGATCTTTTAGATGTTTTCTAGATCTTTTAAGTATTTAGTTCAATAAGGATTGATTAATTCAACACAGAATGTACATTCTACACAAGAGTTAAAGAAATGAGAACACTGTGTGGAGTTTAAGGTGTTTTGTGCTCTATTGTCTTTGATTCTCTTATAGTACATGTTTGTTTGGCTGAAAGACTTCTTTCAGTTGGAGTTACATATCTTACACTATAGATCTAGTTTATTAGGCATATTTCTTTAGCTTTGCTTCTCCTGTCATGTCTACTTATGGCTCAGCTCCTGCTGCAAGTGCTCATATTAGCCCTTGTGCTCCACTTACTCCTCCAGGGAGAAATATCCCAGCTGGTGCAAGTGTGACTCCTAATGGGGGTGGATCATAGCCGAGTCTAAATGCCAATGACCTTCAACAAGTTATGGGTCCACCTCCTAAATGACCTATATTTGATGGAACTGACTGTTTATAATGGGAAGATATGTTGAGTTCATATTTCGAGGAGAGGGACTTGTCACCCATTGTGGAAGAAACAAAGAATGTGACCGCGCTGTATTGGAGAAAGAAGAATCTCCACTGCCTCAACATCTTAAAGCAGTCAATGACAAAAGACTTAGTAATGTTGTATCATGAGATGATGAAAGCCTCTGAAGTTTGGCTTAGTGTACGTGCTATCTATGTTCAGCTAGATGTTACTGTCCCCACTAACATAGCCACTCATATCTTTGAATTAAGTATTCTAGAGGTAGTATGTCAGATCATTGCCATGCTATGTTAGGTTGTTTCTTCAGATTACTAGTGCAGGTGGGGACTTTTCACCACCTCATCAGTCTATGTTGTTGATGAGAACATTGCCGGATGAATATAAGGGAGCCATGGATAGGCTTAGGGCTATTCCACAATGTCAATGGAACATAGCATTAGCTTTTCAACTTATCTTGAGTGAAGAAGCTAACCATATGTCACAAAGAGGTAGTAGTAAGTGTGTTTTGGCACTAGCTAACTAGTTTTTTGATTCTAAGATTGGCGGTGGCAATGGCTGAGGTAGTGGTCGCAGAAGGTCACCTTTGACATGCTATTACTATAATGAAAAAAGGCATGTGTTCAGAATGTGTAATGCATACAAGAGAGCGAAAGCCAAAGGAAATTTTTGCTGTGGATGGGGAGAAAGTTGGGTTCCTTCTCAATCAGGTGGTCGACCAACTGCTCTCTTCAACGAAATTAAGGAGGAGGAAGTGAGCAGCTTTCCCGACAATAGTGAAAAGAAATACTTTGCGATGGCATAAGCAACGGAAGGCGTGGAGGAAGACGAATGGATTATGGACTCCGGCGCATCTGCCCACTTATGCCGCAATCGCCATCTATTTGAGAGTATTCAATCTATTTCACCCATCTAATTTTATTTTAGTGATGATATGTTTGTTGAGTTGAAAGCAAAAGGGAGGGTGTCACTTATGTTGAATGTAGATGGAAAATTTGTGAAAAGGGTCTTGGAAGGTGTGTTGCATGTCCCAGCTTTTAAAAGAAATATTTTCTCTACGTCACTGGTAGTAAAGAAAGGTTACAAAACTGTAGCTGAGAATGGGAAGATGACAGTGAGTAAGAATGGGAAAATTGAAAAGAATACGGTAATTAAGAATGGGAAAATAGTTGGAGAGGGATTTGCTTGGGGGAACAACTTGTACCGGTTGAGTCTTGCAAATGATAATGAGAATGATGTTACGTATTTTGTTATACAACCACTGGACCAGGTGGAGGAGCAGCAGGAGTATTAGAAGTAGACATAATTCACCATTGAAACTTACCAAGAATCATATCAAACAGCTGCTTGCAACAACTCAGTTAGGTTGACACAAGGATTCAAACTGCTTTAAATTATACCATAGTATAATGTATCACAAAGTCTGATAACTCCAAAAGTTTCAGCACAATTGATCAAACATACACCAAGATATGTAACTCAGAAGTTTCCCAAAAACAGTCTACAGATTACACAATCTGGAAGTGTGGATAGATAAAATGTTCTACATCCTAAGTCTTATACTCTTCACTCAGTTGTCCTACTACATAGTGCAGTATCGAGGATACAAGTGTTCTAAAAGATATGTCTAAAAGAACTAAACTGCCACTAAGGTCTAAGCGCTCCTAGTCACACTAAGACTAATCTATCATTGTTCAATCAATATCACTGAGAATCCTATACAGGTGATTTGTTCAATTACTTGTCGCCTGACTTAGTGATACTTGTCTGGGTACGTTCATCTGGCTGCTGCAAAACATATGTTAGCAAGTAACTTAATAATTCCCTGATGAATCTCGTCTGTTGACTTGATTCATATCAACCATAGTAGCGCATTCTAATTCGAGATCACATCCAAATATCCACACCTTTGTAGCAGCTACGTTGTCCTTTACAAAAATTAGCCGCTGCCGCGTTTGTCTTGTTACGTAGCAACTGCATTGTATTGTTCTAAGATATCTGCAGTTGCGTTTGTCTCGTAGCATCGCAGGCTGCGTTTGTTTGTACGGACCACATCAAAAATAATCGCAGCTGCGCTCGTTCCATCTTTTTAGCAACTGCGTTGTTCCAATGCTAGTGTTGGTACCATTCAAAACCTGCATTGTGCTTCAAGTGACGACGCGTGTCTCTATAGATTTATTTTCCGCCATCCTATAAATTTGTTGAGACTTAAAGCTTTCGAAAACAACACTCCCATAAAGCTTTAGACTCATTATGTTAGCGCAGTTGCGATGTTGAACAAGCGCAGCATCGCAGCATAGCAACTTAGCAGTTTTAGCAAGTCACCTAGTTCCACTACATCGCTGTAGTTGGACTAGCGCAGCATGGCAGTATATTAGTGCAGCTACTAAGCTATTCACTTAATCCCACTGCATCCTTACAATACTTTAACTAAGGAGCAGGAAGAGCTTTAGTGAGCATATCTGCAATCATTTTAGCATCTAGCAAATAACATTCTTTAATCACCCTAAAGAACACTTTTACTCTTACAAAGTGTAATCTTTTATCCATGTGCTTGCTTTTTAATTGGTTTCTCGGGTTAGAAACAATGGCAATGGCAGCCTGGTTATCACATCAGATCACTTGTGGACCAGCTTGCATGTATCCCAATTCTTGCAACATGGATTTCACCCATAAGATTTCTTTGAGGGCTAAGCTCGCTGCCATATATTCTGACTCCATCGTCAATTGTGCCGTGACCTTCTAAAGTTTGCTGCTCCAAGAGCAAGTCCCATTCCCAATTTGCAAAACGAATCCCGTGGTTGATTTTCAGCTTGGCATGTCGCCATAGCTTGCATCACTCCATGTTTGCAGCTTCACTTCTCGTCCGCCTAGTGTGAGTTTGAGGTCTTTGGTTCCTGCCAAGTATCTTAAAACTTTTCTTGCTACACCACAGTCAGATTTTTTGGATTCTCTGGACTTCTGCTCAGTACCCCAACTGCTGCACCAATATCCAGACGGGTAGAGTTCATGAAATATATTTAATTTCCCACTATCTGTCTGTAAGGTATCAGTGTCATAGAATCATCCTCCCCTGACTCAAAAATTTCACTGACAATAACACCCAGTTCTGTTTCTTCCCCCTCTAACTTATGCCGAAACTCCATTGGTGTTACACATCCTTTTGCCACCCGCATTCCATATTCATCTACATGTTTCCAATAGCCTCCTTTTCAGTGAATATTATTAGTCTATTTTTTCTTGTCCCTCTCTACCTGGAAACCCAAAATATATTTTGCCTAACTATGGTCTTTCATCTCAAACCGTGAGTTTAAAGCAATTTTAACTTTGTTAATTTCAGCCATTGATTTGTTAACTAACGGCAAATCATCTACATACACCGCTATGTACACTATTCCATTCTCACCTTTTAGAACATAGACTGAGTGATCATTGCTTATCCTTTTAAATCCTAGGCTAATTAAGAATTCATCAAGTTTTAAATTCCATTGCCTAAGGGCGTGTTTTAGGCCGTACAAAGATTTTAGTAGTTTGCATACTAAGTGCTCTTTTCCTGGTTCTGCATACATTTCAGGCTGCTGCATGTAAATGGTTTCCTCTAGTTCTCCATGTAAAAAGTGTAAAAATTAATGGTCCGTTTAATTTTTTTTCTAGGTCTAAATAGAAATATAGAAAGAAGCCGAGGCAGTCTACCTCTAACTTCTCTCTCCAACTCTCAAACTTGTCGCAATCACTAAGAGTTCGGAGAGGGAGCTAGAGCCATGGCTACCTAGGCTATCCAGAGGTTTAGGGGAAATATATATTAGTTAGTGGTTTATTTCCTAAATTGATATGTGCCGGCCACATGATTTGATCTTGGTGCCGGAAGGCGAGCTGCCGGTAGCCAGTAGCTTTAACCGTTATGTCTTTCACTTGTGTTACGTACTATATGGTTTGATTTTTAGTTATACATTAACAAGTAGGATAATTCATTTAACTGATACTATTTACGGGATACATAGAATCAATAATGTAAAGTACGGATTGTGGTATGGATAAAGAAACGAATACTGCGCATTTGTTTCAATAGCGAAACGAATACCGCGTAGGTATTTATTAAGGCTACGATTAAATGTAAATTTAATCTGACAGCCGGAATGAACTCCGAGATCGCGGAAGAGAATTTTAACGGTTTGTGGTCATCGCCACATTGGATGACACGTGGCGAAATTACATTGGATTGTGGTAACTCTAGAGATTATGACACCAAATCCGGATATGACATGTGTCGACATTTAGGCCATGTCGAACAATGTCCATACAAAAAGTACACCGGCAGCTGTACTTTTGTGTACGAAAGTGGAATATGATTCGCTCCGTACATCAGCAGATAGAGTCTGTGAGAGAGATAGGACTTAGAAAAATTAGGAGATAGGATCCTCTCTTCCAGAGAGCTTTTGTACAAAAGGTCAACTTTGATCCACCATAACTTACTGCTCAGGGGAGCAAATTCAGAGATTCTTTTTGCTATCGACTCAACGGGAGTCTTGCCTTCACAAAAGTGAAAGTGGTCAGAGTTTTTATCTGCGAGGGTGACAGTTTCTCTTGCTGAAACATAAAGGGGTCAGAGTTATCCTAGAGGCTTCTCGGAAGTTGTCCACTGATTTTAAGTAATGAAATGAAGAAACTTTATTATGCTGGTGTTCATGATATTATGATGTGGCATAAGTTGCTTGGGCAAATGAATCTAGACAAGTTAAGAGAGATAAAAAAGATGGGAGTGGTGGAAGGTATTAAGTTCAGTGAGAGTGATAACATAAGTGATTGTAGTGGATGTGCTCAAGGTAAAACACAGAGATTACCCATTCCTAAACAGCCACATAAAAGGGAGAAAAAATTCTAGATCTAGTACACACAGATATTTGGGGACCGGCTAAAGTGCCCTCACCGGGGGGGAAGAGATTTATGTTGACTATCACTGATGATTGGTCTCGGTATTCCCGGGTGTATTTTTTGAAAAACAAGTCAGAAGCTGAAGATTGTTTTAGACAATATAAAGCATGGAGGGAAAAACTCCATGAAACTCCAATCAAGAGAGTAAAGAGTGACAATGGTCGGGAGTATACTTCTAACCCGTATTAGGATTTTCTGAGGGAAAATGGAGTCCAACACCAAAAGACAGTTGCAGAATACCCGGAACAAAATGGGGTAGCTGAAAGGTTAAATAGAACAGTGATAGTGCTAGAAGTATGTTGTCAAATAAAAAGATAGGAAAAAGGTTTTGGGCAAAAACAATGAACTGTGCTAATTACCTCAAAAATGGAGTTCTTACTTCAGCTATAAAAGATCAAACACCTTATGAGAGATGGACAGGCCGGAAACCCGACATATCTCACTTAAAGGTTTTCATCAGTCAAGTATTCAGTATAGATACAGATCGATCCAATTCGAAGCTAGATCCTAAAGGAAAACCGGGATACTTATTAGGATATGATGAGAATGTTAAAGGATATAGAGTTTATGATCTAAAAAGGGAAGATATAATCTTAGCAAAGCATCTAGTAGTTATGGATGAAAGAAAGTGTGTGGATCCCTTCAAGTATACAAAGTCAGTAAAAATCAGCTGAGTCAGAAAATTCTGATGACTTTGAGCTTCCTAACTATTAATGTTTTAGAGAAGATCACATTCTTGCAGGTACAAATCAGACCGAAAAGGACTCGGCTGTGGAAACTCCAGTGACAACTCTACCCGAAGCGGAAGACATGATGGAAATAAATTCGGAATCAAAGGGTAAGGGAGAAGCCGAGTTTGTTCAAAAGAATCCACGAGAACCATCTATTCCGGCCTCAGATTTTGAGGGGGGAAGGAAACATAGCAAAAGATTGCAAGAAAAATAGGTTAATAACAAGGTAACTAAACTATCTCATCAAGATGAACCTCAAACTTATAGAGAGGTGATGACTTGTCCAGAAAAAAACCGGTGGAAGAAAGCCATCAATGAGGAGACGGCCTCAATTATGGCAGCCGATACTTGGGAGCTGGTGGATTGTCCACCTAATAGAAAACCAATCAGTTGTAAGTGGGTTTTCAAATTAAAACTGAACCCAGATAACCCAATCGAGCGCTACAAGGCCCGATTAGTGGCAAAGGGATTTACACAAAAGGAGGGAATTGACTACGAGGAAACCTTTGCCCCGGTGGTCAGATTTCCCTCCGTGCGCATACTTCTCAGCCTGGCAGGAGCGAAAGGCATGGAAGTGCACGAGATGGACATCAAGCTAGCCTTTTTGCATGGAGAATTGGAAGAGGAGATCTTCATGCAACAACCCGAAGGGTTTGTGGAGGAAGGAGAGGAGAGTAAGGTATGCCGGATGATTAAATCCCGGATCACTCAGATCACTCAATCTATGTTTTCGAAGATGAGGAAAGTTTTATATTTATTGCAATTTATGTTGATGATTTGCTTGTTTTAAGTAAATCAATGGAAAAAATTAACAAATTGAAAATCGATCTTAAGGGGAGATTTGAAATAAAGGATATGGGGAAAGCAAAATAAATTTTGGGAATTCAAGTAGAGAGAGACCGAAAAAGAAAGATTATAAGATTGACTCAAAAGGAAGCAATAGGGAACATGCTTGAAAAATTTCAGATGGATAAAGTTAATAGTTGTACAACTCCAATAGAGTTTAAGAAGGGAAGTGAGGGGAGTGAGGAAGAAGGAGTCATAGTCTTGGACGAGGAATTATCTCCTGAAGAATAGAAGTTTATGCAGACTATTCCATACAGGCAAGTAGTGGGAAGTCTAATCTATTTTATGAATTGTACCCGGCCGGATTTAGCTGCAGCTGTAGGAGTGCTTCTTGTTTTGGAAACCTTCAATCCTCTCTATACTTCGTTGCTATGTTGCCATGCTGCACTGCTCTAATGTCGCAGCTGCGCTGGTAGAACACCGCAGTCATAGCAGCTTGAGTAAAAAGTTGCGCTGCTTTAAACAATACAGCTGCGCTGGTAGAGCACCGCAGCCGGAGCATCGCAGCCATAGCAGTTCGTATGAAAGCTAAACTGTCGTAGGCAAGATTTAGTGTGTATGTAACTCCAAAGGGAGTACACAAACTTGGTATACCTCAGGCACACGTGGCGGTATATGTGGGTAGTCAAAGTTGGTTGATCTGGACGACGAAGTACTCAGTCATTTGGTGACTCGATTTACACGTGGAGGTTCATCTTCAGTGGGAACGAATGCGTGGACGGCGGATGGAGTTTGCCGTCATTTTTGAAAGTGAAATATTGAAGTTCGCCGTCATTTTGGTGAAAGAACTTTTGTTACACACTTTAGCGGCGGCTAGAGTTAAAGATTGATGTAAATAGTTAATACGGCAGACGGCGAAGGTTTGGTTTGGTAAAGATTAAGAGTACCGGTGGCAAAGTACATTCTTGGAATTCAAGTAGAAAGGGAAAGACATCGGAGAATGATTTATCTAACGCAGCGGGAAGCGATTGCGATCATGCTTGAAAAGTTTGGCATGGCAGAGGCAAAGGGAAGTGCCACTACATGGAATTTAAACAAAAGGTGGAAGGCACGGAGACCGATGGAGGAGTCATTTTTGATGACACCTTGAAATCAGGGGAGGCAGATTCTATGGCTGCCATTCCATATCGTCAAATTGTTGGCAGTCTAATCTACTTTATGAATTGCACACGTCCGAATATTGCGAAAGCTGTCGGTGCTTTAAGCCGGAGTTTACAAAATCCGAGGAGATTCCATTGGGAGGCAGCAAAGAGGGTTCTTCGGTATCTTCCAGGGACACGGAATTTGCGACTTGCTCTTGGTGGAGGTGAAGTAAAGATTCAGACTTGGAGCGATGCGAGTTACGGAGACATGCCAAGCCGCCGCTCCACTACCGGATTTATTCTGAAGATTGGAAGTGGAACATGCTGCTGGAGCAGCAAGCTTCATAAAGTCACAGCTCAGTCTACAATGAAGGCTGATTACATGGCACCCAGCTCAGCTGTCAAGGAGTTACTTTGGGTAATGTCTCTCCTTCAAAAACTTCATTTCATGCAATCTGGACCTCAAATAGTGTGGTGTTACAATTTCCCGTAAACCTCTGGATAGCCTAGGTAGCCATGGCTCTAGCTCCCTCTCCAATTTCTCAGTGACTGCGACAAGTTTGAGAGTTTGGAGAGAGAAGTTAGAGGTAGACTGCCTCGGCTTCTTTATTTTTTTTCAGACCTAGAAAATACTTTTAAACCATTAGTTTCTACAATATGATGACTAAGGGTTTACCTGCACCTAAACTGAAATTTAGTATAGAGGAATGTGGACTTAGTGACTTAGAGAGTTTAAAGGTTTAGGGGAGTGATGTTTTGGAAACCTTCAATCATCTCTATACTTCGTTGCTATGCTGCCATGCTGCGCTGCTCTAATGTCAAACCTGCGCTGGTAGAACACCGCAGTCATAGCAGCTTGAGTAAACAGCTGCGCTGCTCGAAACATTACAGCTGCGATGTAAGAGCACCGCAACCAGAGCACCGCAACCATAGGAGTTCGTATGAAAGCTAAACTGTCGTAGGCAGGATTTAGTGTGTATGTAACTCCAAAGGGAGTACACAGACTTGGTACACCTCAGGCACACGTGTCGGTATGTAGGGGTAGTCAAGGTTGGTTGATCTGGACGACGAAGTACTCAGTCATTTGGTGACTCGATTTACACGTGGAGGTTCATCTTCACTGGGAACGAATGCGTGGACAGCGGATGGAGTTCGCCGTCATTTTTGAAAGTGGAATATTGAAGTGCGCCGTCATTTCGGTGAACGAACTTTTGTTACACACTTTAGCGGCGGCTAGAGTTAAAGATTGATGTAAATAGTTTGTACGGCAGACGACGAAGGTTTGGTTTTGTAAAGATTTAGAGTATCGTTGGACCATGGTAATTGTGGTACGGTTTAGATCAGCTGTAGGTTCACTTGTATATGTAGGACTTAGAATAATTTGGAAATTAGGATTTTCTTTATATGAAAAAATGCGTAGTAGTTTTTGGGGTTTTTGATTTATAAGATCATTGGGATCTTCTTGCAAAATTGTGTGAAGTTTTGCATGTGTTTTCTCTGTTGTATTTTCTTCATTGTGGCAAATTTGCAGACCTAGTGTGTGTCTGATTTGCTTGGAGCTTCATTATGAAGTTGGTCATTTGTGGGTATTCGTGAGAGTTTCCTCTTTGTACTTTGATCGTGATTATGGCAACTGCTCCTGCTGCTGCTTCCTCTTCTTCTTCAGGGGCACCAGCTGCCTCAAATCAACAGTGATGAGTAGAAGTGTAAATGCTCCCAATAAAAGGGATTGGGAGGCAGCTAAGAGAGTCTTTAGATACTTGATAGGAACTAGGGATTTATGGTTGCATTTGGGTGGGGAGAATACTGACATCACAACTTGGAGTGCTGCTAGTTATGGTGATGCTCCAATGAGGAGATGCACTTCTTGATATGTGTTATATGTGGGTGATGGGGCTTTCTGTTGGAGTAGCAAACAACAAAAAGTTATTGCTCAGTCCACCATGGAGGCTGAGTATATGGCCTCTTCCTCTGTTGTAACAGAATTGATGTTGGTCAAGTCTTTGCTTGGTGAGCTTGGTCACCTTAAGAGTGGTGTGCAGATTTTTTTTTGTGATGAATAGGCAGCAATCGCTAACTTTGCCAATCCTAAACATCATTTTAAAGCCAAACACATGGACATCACACTCAGCTTTGTTAGAGAGAAAGTAGAAAACAAAATACTCAGTTTAGAGTATCGTCCAGATAGTGAGATGGTAGCAGATATGATGACCAAACCTGTGCCTTCCCCTAAGCCAATTTTCTGCAGGGAGAAGTGTGGTCTGAAATTAAAGATTGACTAGAAAAATAGGGGAGTGTAGAAATTAATGGTCCGTTTAAAGTATTTTCTTTGTCTCAAAACAAATATAGAAAGAAGCCGAGGCAGTCTACCTCTAACTTCTCTCTCCAACTCTGAAACTTGTTGCAGTCACTGAGAGTTCGGAGAGGGAGCTAGAGACATTGCTACTTAGGCTATCCAGAAGTTTACGGGAAATATATATTGGTTAGTGGTTTATTTCCTAAAAAGATATGTGCCGGCCACAGGATTTGATCCTGGTACGTGTTGGACGACAAGCTGCCGGTAGCCGGTAGCTTTAACCGTTATGTCTTTCGCTAGAGCTACGTACTATATGGTTTGATATTTAGTTATACATTAAGAAGTAGGATAATTCATATAACTGATACTCTTTACGGGATACATAGAATTAGTAATGTAAAGTATGGATTATGGCACGGATAAAGAAACAAATATCGCGCATTTGTTTTTATAGCGAAAGAATACCGCGCAGGTATTTATTATGGCTACAATTAAATGTAAATTTAATGGGACGACCGGAAAGAACGCCGAGATCGCGGAAGAGAATTTCGGCGGTTTGTGGTTATCGCCACATCGGATGACACGTGGCGAAATTACATTGGATCGTGGTATCTCCAGAGATTACGCTAACAAATCCGGATATGACAAGTGTCGACATTTAGGCCTCCGTACAAAAAGTACACCGACAGCTGTACTTTTGCGTACGAAACTGCAATCTGATTGGTTTCGTACATTAGTAGATAGAGTCTGTGAGAGAGATAAGACTTAGAAAAATTAGGAGATAGGATCCTCTCTCCCAGAGAGCTTCTGTACAAAAGGTCAACTTTGACCCACCATAACTTACTGCTTAGGGGAGCAAATTCAGAGATTCTTTTTGCTAACGACTGAAGGGAGTCTTGCCGTTACTGGGGTGAAGGTGGTCAAAGTTATTGTCTGCCAGGGTGGCAGTTGTTCTTGCTAAAACACAAAGGGGTCAGGGTTATCCTAGAGGCTTCTTGGAAGCTGTCCACTCTGAGGACTTATGGAGGTATCAGAGTTTCAAAAAGGTCGTCTTTACATCCATTTGATGTTTTTCCATTTCCTCCATAGCAGCTATAGTTAGCAAAATTCTAACTGACGGAAATCTTACAACAATAGAAAATTTATCTTCAAAATCAATTCTTTTTTTTTTGTTATATCCCTTTGCTTCAAGTCTAGGGTTATATCGTTTAATGGTATTATATGGATTGAACTTCACCTCGAAAACCTCTTTGCTGCAGATCGCTTTTCGATCCGGAAGAAGGTCTACAAGCTCCCATGTTTGAGCCTTCATGATCGACTTTATTTCATAGTTTACCGCATCGATCCACTAATTCCGCTGCGGTGATGAGAAAGCTTCCCGGATGGTCACCGGCTCCCCTGAGGCTGCCGAGTAGGTGAAGTGAAAACTTGCTTGCTTGCGGCTACTGGATCTTCTTCCCCTTAAAAATTCTGAGGCTAAAATTGTCGGAACTCGTGCGTTGCGCTTGTTGCGCTGGTTTCGATCTTTAGGTAGTGATTGCAATTGGTCCGTTTAAAACTGTACTTGTTTTGGAACTCGATTGTGTTCCGACTCCCATGTTACCTCTGGTGAATTTTGCATCTGTGGAACAATATTATGGATGCTATCTAAAATGATATATTGTTGTACCATTTGCAGCTTCTGCTGATTTGTCATTTTAAATAAGTCTATCGAGTCTAGTTCATCTTTGACGACTACGTTTCTTGCTACAACTATTTTCTGCCTCTCAAAAACAAAGACAAATAGCCTTTAGAGTGATTATTATAGCCAACAAAATGCCCAGCAATCCCTTAGGTTCCATTTTCCATTTATCATTAGTTCTATTCAAAATAAAGCATTTACTTCCGAAGACTTTAAAGTGACTAACATCCGGTTTTCTACTCGTCCAAATCTCATAAGAAGTGGTGTATATCGATCTTGATCCTATCTTATTTTTGATATAAACTGCACAATTAAATGCTTCGGCCCAGAATTTCGGATCCACGTCTTTATCCGCAAGCATGGACCTAGAGCTCTTTGTGATAGTTCTATTTAGTATTTCTAGGACCCCATTTTGTTCTGGAGAGTATTGTACAATACGTTTGTGACTTATACCTTCCTTGAGTAAGACGTTTTCAAACTCTTTTGACGTATATTCCCCGCTATTGTCCGATCTAAGCTCCTAAATCAGCAAACCATGAAATTTCTCCCCCCATGCTTTGTAGTGTTGCAAATGAGTGAAGACTTCACTATTAGCCTTCATGAAGTAGACCTGAGTAAACCTCGAAAAATCATCTGTAAACATAACCATAAATTTCATCTCGCCGGCAGATGGTATCTTTGCAGGGCCGAAAACATCAGAATGAATGAGTTGCAAAAGTTTAGTAGATTTATGTTCAAACTCTTGAGGAAACAGTAATTTGTGTATTTTTCCTAGTGCACAGCCATCACACGTTTTAGGTGACTGATTTGACAGAGTGACCCTTTCTATTTTTCCATCATTGACCATCTTTTTCATACTTTTATAGTTCACATGGCCTAATCTTTTATGCCACAACTCATCTGAGGATAATGCTCTGGAATACAAAACATCATTTTCTTTGTTATCGGGCATAGCAATGCGATACATTTTGCTTACATCTCTAGTTCATGTAACTGCATTTTTTCCTTTTTTACTAACAACCTGCCTTCCATGTTTCAGATTGACCTCAACCCCTTTACTTTATACCAAAGAGGTTGAAAACAATTTCTTCTTAAAATCTGGTACATAGAGAACATTATGAAGAGTTATCTCAACTGCTTTGCCTTCTACATCAACTAGGAAGGAGACATCATTTACAGCCTGTTGGAATTCAAGTATTTTCTAGGTCTAGAGATTGCAAAATAAAAAGCAAAATAGTAGATATTGACAGCCTGCCTCTAACTCCTCCTCAAGTCCCCACACTTGTCGTAGTCACTGAAGACTGGAGAAGGAGTTAGCCATGGCTGCCTGTGCTGTCTAGAAGGAGACAGACAGTTGTTTTATAGGGGGTTTTTCTCTAAAAGGTAGTTTTGACAGGGCCAGGATTTGATCCTGGTACCTGCCACTTGTCTCAACCGCAACAGCCGGTAGTCTTAACCAGATAGTCTAAATTACATTAGATATTACGGGGTATGATGTTTATTTAAACAGTTACAATAATACTAATTCATTTAACTAGAACTATATGCATAGAGCATAGAAACAGTTATGTAAAGTACGACGTACGGTACTACTACGAAATAAATACCGCGCAGTTTGTTTGACGCCGGAAAGAATACCGCGCAGGTATTTATGACGGCCACGATTGAAACCCAAAATTGATCGGACGGCCGCGAAGGATGCCGAGATCGCGGCGTACGATTTTGGCGGTTTGCGATCACCGCCACATTGCGTGACACGTGGTAACACTACGTTGGATTGCGGCAACTCCGGAGATTACGGGAACAAATCCGGATATGACACGTGTCGACATTTTGGCCATGTCGTACAATGGCCGTACAGAAAGTACACCGGCACCTGTACTTTTCTGTACGACACAGTAATTTGATTGGTGCCGTACTTCAGTAGATAGAGTTTTAGAGAGGGAATAGGACTTAGATAAATTTTGGATAGGCACTGCCTCTCCCAGAGAGCACCCTGTATAAATGGCAAACTTTGGGCAGCCATAACTATCAATTAACTTGACCATTTTCAGTGATTCTTTTTGCTGCGGACTCAGGGGAGTCCAGGCTACACAGGGGTGTAGTCGGTCAGAGTTTTTGTTTGCCAGGGTGGCTTTATTTCTAAGGGAAAGTCAAAGTGGGTGAATGTGTCCAAATCTCATATTCTAACTTTGCATTCTGTGGTGGAACTGAGCACACAGAAAGTGTTATTTCACAGGGGTGAATCTATATTGGGTTTCTGACTATCAAGGGGTCAGTCACTTGGGTTTATATTAACTTGGAGTCGGCACTATCTAGATTAGCTTCTTTTGGATCTGCATACTCTGAGGGCCAATGGAGGTCTCAGAGTTTCAGGTTATGGGCCCACCATCTAGGGTGCCTATGTTCGATGGAACAGACTTCACTTATTGGGAGTTTATAATGGCGGGATTGCTTTTTGAGAAGCACTTATGGGGAATTGTTTCGGGACAAGTGAGATGTCCGCCACCTGGCTTTGGAGGATTACTATGGAGATTCATCTGAGGCTGCCCAGAATATCAACCGGAGTTCAGATGCAACGGAAGGTGAAGGGAAAAATCTTTCCGTGGATGGGGAAATAGGGGAGAAGGAAAAAGGGACACCTATGGTGAGGGGAGCTAGGCTCTCAGCTATGGTACCACATGTAGGGATTAAAACTGAAGAAAATGACAGAAAAATATGGGAATACAAAAATACTATAGCAAAACATCTCATACTTAGATATGTGTCTAAGTCGATAGCTATCACTCTTTTAAGTCTAACCAAGTCTTCAGAGATATGGGAAGTACTAATTCAGATTTATAAGAGTGAGACTATTCAGAGGCAGCAATTAGTAAAACAGGAAATAGATGCCTATGTTTATAAAGGCGGTAGCATGATAGAGTTTTGCAATGATATTGCTGCGTTATATGTTGAGCTAGCTAGTGCGGGATATGTAGAATCTGAGGAGAGTAAGATTTATACACTACTTATGAAACTCCCTAGTGAGTACGAAGACATTATTTATCGTATGCAGGCAATGGATGGCTCCTCATGGACTTGGAGCTTTACCATGGGGATAATTCTTGTGAGGGAAAGCACTTTGGAGCTTCGTAGGGGAAAGGACAGGGTTAATGCTTTTTCAGCTGGTGGTGATTGGCGGAAGCGTGATGAGAGGAACGGCGGTGACGAGCGGAAGCGTGATGAGAGGAACGGTGGTGACGAGCGGAAGCGTGATGAGAGGAAGAAAGACAAAGGTAAACCTTATCGGAACTTTGGTGGAAAAAGAGGGAGAAGAAAAGACACGGAAGCTTTGAAAAAAGGGGTTTGCTTCTTTTGTAGGGAACCAGGTCATTATATGGAGGAATGCCCTTGTTTGGAAAAACTTAGAAGTTGGAATGTGGATGAGGAGGACGAAGAGGAAGAGGAGAAAGAGGATGAAGAAAAATTGGAGCTTCTTCACATCGGTAGAATGGGGAAGAGAGAAAAGTACACAGAAATTGGACGAAGGCAACAGTGTGCTTTTGGAGGTATAAGGGAAGTAAAGAGAGAGGAGATACTTGAAGAAGTTCAAAATATTGAGGATAGTTTTATAGATATTTTGGAAACAGAAAACTGGTCGGAAAGGGAGACTTCAACGGATTCCGAGGAAAGGGGAGAATTAATTCTAGAGGGGGTTTTAAATGATAGGGGAGAAGAGAAATATTTATTGGGAATTAAAATAGAAAGTGATAGTGGAAAGAATCCCATGGGAGACAGTGAGGGAAGTTCAGAAAATGGGGTAATTATCATGGATAAAAATATGATTACGGAAGATGTAGATCTTATGAGGAACTTAGTGGGGACTAGTGGTTTTTGGGAATATTTGGAGGTGGATGGATTTTACATCACTACTTGGTGTGATGTCTCTTGTAAAGATGTGCCTGTAAAAGGGTTATCATCCGGGTATGTGTTGAAGGTTGGGGATGGGGCTGGTTGTTTGAATTTCAAGAGGGAAAGTGGATTTAGTGTGGATGGAAAAGGGAAGAGGTGGATAAAATCTTCGCTCGGATTTAAGAAAAATGGGATGTTAAATAAAATGTGTGATACAATTATCATTTCAGTTCATTTAATGCACTGTGTTAAATACTTAAGTTTTATGAAAGGAAAAGGAAAAAGGAAAAAGAAAAGGAAAAAGGGGAGGGGATGTTTGTTTACTTATTTGTGGAAGTTGAAAGGAAGAAAGACTAGAAAATAAGGGGAGTGTTGGAATTCAAGTATTTTCTAGGTCTAGAGATTGCAAAATAAAAAGCAAAATAGTAGATATTGACAGCCTGCCTCTAACTCCTCCTCAAGTCCCCACACTTGTCGCAGTCACTGAAGACTGGAGAAGGAGTTAGCCATGGCTGCCTGTGCTGTCTAGAAGGAGACAGACAGTTGTTTTATAGGGGGTTTACCCCTAAAAGGTAGTTTTGACAGGGCCAGGATTTGATCCTGGTACCTGCCACTTGTCTCAACCGCAACAGCCGGTAGTCTTAACCAGATAGTCTAAATTACATTAGATATTACGGGGTATGATGTTTATTTAAACAGTTACAATAATACTAATTCATTTAACTAGAACTATATGCATAGAGCATAGAAACAGTTATGTAAAGTACGACGTACGGTACTACTACGAAATAAATACCGCGCAGTTTGTTTGACGCCGGAAAGAATACCGCGCAGGTATTTATGACGGCCACGATTGAAACCCAAAATTGATCGGACGGCCGCGAAGGATGCCGAGATCGCGGCGTACGATTTTGGCGGTTTGCGATCACCGCCACATTGCGTGACACGTGGTAACACTACGTTGGATTGCGGCAACTCCGGAGATTACGGGAACAAATCCGGATATGACACGTGTCGACATTTTGGCCATGTCGTACAATGGCCGTACAGAAAGTACACCGGCACCTGTACTTTTCTGTACGACACAGTAATTTGATTGGTGCCGTACTTCAGTAGATAGAGTTTTAGAGAGGGAATAGGACTTAGATAAATTTTGGATAGGCACTGCCTCTCCCAGAGAGCACCCTGTATAAATGGCAAACTTTGGGCAGCCATAACTATCAATTAACTTGACCATTTTCAGTGATTCTTTTTGCTGCGGACTCAGGGGAGTCCAAGCTACACAGGGGTGTAGTCGGTCAGAGTTTTTGTTTGCCAGGGTGGCTTTATTTCTAAGGGAAAGTCAAAGTGGGTGAATGTGTCCAAATCTCATATTCTAACTTTGCATTCTGTGGTGGAACTGAGCACACAGAAAGTGTTATTTCACAGGGGTGAATCTATATTGGGTTTCTGACTGTCAAGGGGTCAGTCACTTGGGTTTATATTAACTTGGAGTCGGCACTATCTAGATTAGCTTCTTTTGGATCTGCATACTCTGAGGGCCAATGGAGGTCTCAGAGTTTCAGGTTATGGGCCCACCATCTAGGGTGCCTATGTTCGATGGAACAGACTTCACTTATTGGGAGTTTACAATGGCGGGATTGCTTTTTGAGAAGCACTTATGGGGAATCGTTTCGGGACAAGTGAGATGTCCGCCACCTGGCTTTGGAGGAGCTTACTATGGAGATTCATCTGAGGCTGCCCAGAATATCAACCGGAGTTCAGATGCAACGGAAGGTGAAGGGAAAAATCTTTCCGTGGATGGGGAAATAGGGGAGAAGGAAAAAGGGACACCTATGGTGAGGGGAGCTAGGCTCTCAGCTATGGTACCACATGTAGGGATTAAAACTGAAGAAAATGACAGAAAAATATGGGAATACAAAAATACTATAGCAAAACATCTCATACTTAGATATGTGTCTAAGTCGATAGCTATCACTCTTTTAAGTCTAACCAAGTCTTCAGAGATATGGGAAGTACTAATTCAGATTTATAAGAGTGAGACTATTCAGAGGCAGCAATTAGTAAAACAGGAAATAGATGCCTATGTTTATAAAGGCGGTAGCATGATAGAGTTTTGCAATGATATTGCTGCGTTATATGTTGAGCTAGCTAGTGCGGGATATGTAGAATCTGAGGAGAGTAAGATTTATACACTACTTATGAAACTCCCTAGTGAGTACGAAGACATTATTTATCGTATGCAGGCAATGGATGGCTCCTCATGGACTTCGAGCTTTACCATGGGGATAATTCTTGTGAGGGAAAGCACTTTGGAGCTTCGTAGGGGAAAGGACAGGGTTAATGCTTTTTCAGCTGGTGGTGATTGGCGGAAGCGTGATGAGAGGAACGGCGGTGACGAGCGGAAGCGTGATGAGAGGAACGGTGGTGACGAGCGGAAGCGTGATGAGAGGAAGAAAGACAAAGGTAAACCTTATCGGAACTTTGGTGGAAAAAGAGGGAGAAGAAAAGACACGGAAGCTTTGAAAAAAGGGGTTTGCTTCTTTTGTAGGGAACCAGGTCATTATATGGAGGAATGCCCTTGTTTGGAAAAACTTAGAAGTTGGAATGTGGATGAGGAGGACGAAGAGGAAGAGGAGAAAGAGGATGAAGAAAAATTGGAGCTTCTTCACATCGGTAGAATGGGGAAGAGAGAAAAGTACACAGAAATTGGACGAAGGCAACAGTGTGCTTTTGGAGGTATAAGGGAAGTAAAGAGAGAGGAGATACTTGAAGAAGTTCAAAATATTGAGGATAGTTTTATAGATATTTTGGAAACAGAAAACTGGTCGGAAAGGGAGACTTCAACGGATTCCGAGGAAAGGGGAGAATTAATTCTAGAGGGGGTTTTAAATGATAGGGGAGAAGAGAAATATTTATTGGGAATTAAAATAGAAAGTGATAGTGGAAAGAATCCCATGGGAGACAGTGAGGGAAGTTCAGAAAATGGGGTAATTATCATGGATAAAAATATGATTACGGAAGATGTAGATCTTATGAGGAACTTAGTGGGGACTAGTGGTTTTTGGGAATATTTGGAGGTGGATGGATTTTACATCACTACTTGGTGTGATGTCTCTTGTAAAGATGTGCCTGTAAAAGGGTTATCATCCGGGTATGTGTTGAAGGTTGGGGATGGGGCTGGTTGTTTGAATTTCAAGAGGGAAAGTGGATTTAGTGTGGATGGAAAAGGGAAGAGGTGGATAAAATCTTCGCTCGGATTTAAGAAAAATGGGATGTTAAATAAAATGTGTGATACAATTATCATTTCAGTTCATTTAATGCACTGTGTTAAATACTTAAGTTTTATGAAAGGAAAAGGAAAAAGGAAAAAGAAAAGGAAAAAGGGGAGGGGATGTTTGTTTACTTATTTGTGGAAGTTGAAAGGAAGAAAGACTAGAAAATAAGGGGAGTGTTGGAATTCAAGTATTTTCTAGGTCTAGAGATTGCAAAATAAAAAGCAAAATAGTAGATATTGACAGCCTGCCTCTAACTCCTCCTCAAGTCCCCACACTTGTCGCAGTCACTGAAGACTGGAGAAGGAGTTAGCCATGGCTGCCTGTGCTGTCTAGAAGGAGACAGACAGTTGTTTTATAGGGGGTTTACCCCTAAAAGGTAGTTTTGACAGGGCCAGGATTTGATCCTGGTACCTGCCACTTGTCTCAACCGCAACAGCCGGTAGTCTTAACCAGATAGTCTAAATTACATTAGATATTACGGGGTATGATGTTTATTTAAACAGTTACAATAATACTAATTCATTTAACTAGAACTATATGCATAGAGCATAGAAACAGTTATGTAAAGTACGACGTACGGTACTACTACGAAATAAATACCGCGCAGTTTGTTTGACGCCGGAAAGAATACCGCGCAGGTATTTATGACGGCCACGATTGAAACCCAAAATTGATCGGACGGCCGCGAAGGATGCCGAGATCGCGGCGTACGATTTTGGCGGTTTGCGATCACCGCCACATTGCGTGACACGTGGTAACACTACGTTGGATTGCGGCAACTCCGGAGATTACGGGAACAAATCCGGATATGACACGTGTCGACATTTTGGCCATGTCGTACAATGGCCGTACAGAAAGTACACCGGCACCTGTACTTTTCTGTACGACACAGTAATTTGATTGGTGCCGTACTTCAGTAGATAGAGTTTTAGAGAGGGAATAGGACTTAGATAAATTTTGGATAGGCACTGCCTCTCCCAGAGAGCACCCTGTATAAATGGCAAACTTTGGGCAGCCATAACTATCAATTTACTTGACCATTTTCAGTGATTCTTTTTGCTGCGGACTCAGGGGAGTCCAGGCTACACAGGGGTGTAGTCGGTCAGAGTTTGTGTTTGCCAGGGTGGCTTTATTTCTAAGGGAAAGTCAAAGTGGGTGAATGTGTCCAAATCTCATATTCTAACTTTGCATTCTGTGGTGGAACTGAGCACACAGAAAGTGTTATTTCACAGGGGTGAATCTATATTGGGTTTCTGACTATCAAGGGGTCAGTCACTTGGGTTTATATTAACTTGGAGTCGGCACTATCTAGATTAGCTTCTTTTGGATCTGCATACTCTGAGGGCCAATGGAGGTCTCAGAGTTTCACAGCCCGCGTTTCACACTTATTCCACATGCATATTAGATACTTTTCTCCAGTGTTGATTTCAGATTTTTGAAAACTACCATGTTCCAACATATGTGGGCCGATGCCCACGTGTCCATTATCCATCCATTGTCTTTCGTGCCCTCCATTGCTACCGACATAGCAAATAGAGAGTGAAATAGACTCGCATTGATGAGTTAAAGACGCTGAGAAGAGTGCATTTCCTCGTTGTGATGATCCCCGTGAAGCCTTGATGAAATTGGTTTTGCTGCCATCTAGGCCTGTACAGACCTGTTTCATTAGCTTTCTTAAGCTTAGGAGAGAAAGTATATCCATGACCTTTTTCATTACAATAAAAACACGCAATGAAAGATGGTCCATTTCCTCTTTGATTAAACTGTCTTAACTGATTAGTATTCTGAGTAAACTGACTTCTCTGCTGATTAATCTGACATTTTTTGTCAAATTCTGTGCTAAATACCTCTACTTGTTTCTTATCATTAAGAATTTTAGAGTCTGCTTCCTCTTCTAATATCAAATTAATAGCTAACTGTAGTGTCTAGCTAGCTTTATCTTTTTGTTTCAGCCTATCAGACGCTGCTTTCATAATAGTTGGAAGTCCTCTCATTATCAAAGCAGCCTGCTGAAATTGAGGAAAACATCCACCTGCACAAGCATGAGAATATATTAGTATTTGAAATTTGTTACAATGTTATGCCATTGTGCCACTCGTATATTTGTAGTCCCAAATTTGTCAGCCAAAAATAGTTCTTCTTGAACATTAGCCTTTTCAAAATCATCCTTGAGAGATTTCAAGATATCGATCGCCTTTTTCACTTTTATCCGTGACATAGCAAATTCTGCTGAGATACAAAATTTCAAAAGCGACCGAGCTTGCAAATTTTCCTTTGACCAAGACCGATCAGTTTCTGCCAGTGAACCATCCAAAATATCCAAAAGGTTAAGATTTTCCACTATATCCGCCCAATAAGCGTATTTTTCCCTCGAGAAGATAGGAATTCTTGATGATGGGCCCATAACCTGTTGATCTACGACCTCTGGAGCAGGTGGAGGAGTAGCAGTTGTAGAAGTAGACACAATTCACCAAAGAAGCTTAAAGAATCCTATCAAACAGCTGCTTTCTACAGCTGAGTTACGTTGACACAAGGATACAAACTACTTTAAAGTATACCTGAGTGTAAAGTATCACAAAGTGTGACAACTCCCAAAGTTTCAGCACAATTGATCCAACATACACCAAGATATGCAACTCAAAAGTTTCCCAAAAACAGTTTGCAAATTACACAATATGGAAATATGGATACATAAAATGTTCTATGTCCTAAGTCTTGTACTCTTCACTCAGTTGTCTTACTACATAGTGCAGTATCGGCGATAAAAGTGTTCTAAAAGATACGTCCAAAAGAACTAAACTGCCACTAAGGTCTAGGTGCTCCTAATGACGCTAAAACTAACTTATCACTGTTCAATCAATATCGCTGAGAATCCTATACAGGTGATTTGTTCAATTGCTTGTCGCCTGACTTAATGATACTTGTCTGGTTACGTTCATCTAGATGTTGCAAATTATATACTAGCAAGTCACTTAATAATTCCCTTATGAATCTCGTCCGTTGACTTGATTCATATCAACCGTAGTAGAGCAGTCCAATTCCAGATCACATTCAAATATCCACAGCTTCCTAGCAGTTGCGTTGTCCTTT
The DNA here is from genome assembly GCA_037447655.1 of Zygnema cylindricum. Lineage (NCBI taxonomy): Eukaryota > Viridiplantae > Streptophyta > Zygnematophyceae > Zygnematales > Zygnemataceae > Zygnema > Zygnema cylindricum. The sequence goes on along the minus strand of JBBHKE010000154.1, from coordinate 22,619 downwards.
AATAAACTTAGCCGCCACTCCATTTGTCTTGTTGCCTAGCAACTACATTGACATGTTCTAAGATATCCGCAGTTGCATTTATCCCGTTGTGTCGCACGCTACCTTTGTGCGTAAGGACCATATAAAAAATAACCGCAGCTACGCTCGTTCCATCTGCATCGCAGCTGCATTGTTCGATTGCTAGTGTCGGTACCATTCAACACCTGCACTGTGCTTCAAGTGACAACGCGTGTCTTTATAGAGTTATTTTCCGCCGTCTTATAAATTTGCTGAGACTTAAAGCTTTCAATAACAACAATGTACTCTAGTGTTATCCTTGATTCTTATTATAGCATAAATGTTTAAGACGTGTGAATTATGAGAGATTAGAAAAGATGGTAAATTAGAAAATGGTGGAAGTTGTGAAAATTAGTCAAAAACTAGCATCAATAGTATGTGATGGTTATGCAATGGGAAAAATCCATAAGTTGAGTTTCCCTTCGCAAATTGATCATAGAAGTAGCAGGGTGCTAAATCTAATTTATTCAGATCTATGGGGGCCATCTAGGTATCCATGTGTGGGAGGTGGTAAGTTTATGCTTACCTTTACTGATGAGTATTGTAGATTTACTAAAGTTTATTTTTTGAAAAGTAAGGATGAAGTTTTTTCAAATTTTAAAGAGTATAAGGCTTGGGTTGAAAATTTGCTTAAGAGAAAGATAAATCTGATCTGATAATGGAGGGGAGTACAATTCTAATGAGTTTGCATAGTTCCTAAAATTGCATAGTATCTCACGTCAGCTAACCGTTCCTTATTCTCTAGAACAAAATGGTGTTTCAGAGAGGATGAATAGGACTATATCAGAGTGTGCTAGGACAATGATGGCTAATATGGACATAGATATCAAATTTTGGGCAAAGGCTATGAATTATGCAGCTTATGTGAGAAACAAGCTAGAAACAAGGGCAATAAAGGATAAAACTCCTTACAAAATATAGATAGGACACAAACTTGATGTAAGTCACTTCAAAGTTTTTGGAAAAAAGATATTCATGCTAGATAATGATCCACAAAAATGGAAATTAGAGCCAAAATGCATACCATGTATATTTCTAGGGTATGATGATCTTTCCAAGGGTTACAAAGTATATGAAATTGAGAGAAATAGAGTCATGGTAAACAAAAACATCATAGTGAAGGATGAGGGAAAAGGAATATATGTATTTAGTCAGCGTACAGATAAAAAGAAATATTGAAGTGTTGATTATATCTTTTTAGAAGAAAATCCTATGTTTTTTAAGAAATATATAGAAAATGCATCAACATTAACTCAAAATGACTTGCAATACTCTCCTTCACCAAAAACAGGAAGTGTTATGCTACAAAGAGTTGCAGACTCCCCTCTACCTCAAGTCAAAATTGAATCACAAGAAGAATCACATGTATCGAGGAGGAGGACCCAACCATATATACCAACGACAAAATTTACAAGTGGAGTTAGGCGAAGTGCAAGACTCAACGGAGAAAATGCAGCCTTTGCGCACTCAGCACAAACGGAAGAGCCTCTAACGTTGGCGGAAACTTTTTTTGATTAATGAAAAGGAACACTGGGTTGAAGCAGTCAATAAAGAAATGAAGTCGATCATGGAGGCCCAAACATGGGATCGGGTGGAACTTCCTCCAAGAAGAAAGGCTATTAGAAGTAAATGGGTGATTAAATTAAAATTGAACCCAGAAAATACCATAGACAGGTATAAGGCTCGCTTGGTTGCTAAAGGATATAATCAAAAGAAGTGGATAAATTATGAAGAAACTTTTTCACTAGTTGTAAGGTTTCCCTTTGTCCTTGTCTTACTTACATTAGCTGCCATAGAGGATTTAGACATCCACCAAATGGATGTCAAAACTCCCTTTTTGCATGGTGATTTAGATGAGGTCACTTACATAAAGCAACGTAATGGTTATTAAGAAGCAGGAAAAGAAAATCTTGTGCCCAAAATTTTAAAATTTTTGTATAGCCTATAACATGCCCCCCAAGCAATAGAACCGAAAGTTAGATGAGTTCTTGAAAGGATTAGGATTTACAAGAATTAGCTCAGATCATTCAGTATATGTGATGTGTGGTGATAATTCTGATGAGGGGATATTCATTGTTGTGTTTGTTGATAATTTGCTGCTATTAGTAGGAACAAAGAAAGAATTGCTAGAGTAAAACAGGCTCTTAATTCACAATATGAAATGAAAGATTTGGGTGAGGCAAAATATATGTTGAAGGTCATGGGCATTTAGACTCGGTTGTGATCCATTCCCACTAGGATTCACTCTTGCACCAGCCGGGATATTCGTCCCTAGAGGAGCAGGTGGTACAATACGACTAATAGGAGAACTTGCAGCGGAATCTGAGCCATCAGAAGTCATGATAGCAGAAGCAAACCCAAAGAAAAATGCCTAGTAGACTAGATATATAGTGTAAGATATGTAACTACAAATGAAAGAGGTCTTTCAACCAAACAAACATGTACTATAAGCAAATCAAAGACAATAGAGCACAAAACACCTTAAACTGCACTCAGTGCTCTCATTTCCTTACCTCTTGTGTAGAATGTACATTTTGTGTTGAATTGATCAAATCCTAATTGAACTTAATACTCAAAAGATCTAGAAAAAATCTAAAACGTATGTACAGGGTTCACCTAAATATCTACTGACAAAAATCTAAGTACTCGGACCAAAATTGTCTAGTAACAATATCTAGACCCTAAAAATCCGAGAGATATTTTTCACGTCTACATTCATAGGCCGCCGTATACACTAAATAACTCAAAGATTACTATTCAAGTAGATACTAAAATATCCACACTAGCTATAGCTAATATTGAATAGTTGGTGGTCCAAAAATATTCAAAGTCATAGACTCAAATTCCTAAGACTTACTAAAGCTTACTTTTCAATACTCCCCTCAAACTTTAGAAAAATTACTCATTTAGACCACATGCTTTTCTGAAGTACTCCAACTTAGGAGAAGCAAGGGCTTTTGTCAACATGTCCGCAACCATTTTCTCATCAGGTAAATAACGAAGTTTGACCACTCTTGCATATACTTTCTCTCGTACAAAATGTAGCCGAATGTCCATATGCTTACTGTTAAAATGTTTACTTGGGTTTGTAGCCACAGTAATGGCAGGCTGTTTATTGTACCACGTTATTTGTGTTCCATTTTGTGTAAACCCCAATTCTTGAAAAAATGCCTTAATCAAAAGCAACACTTTCAAGGCTGCACCCGCAACCATGTATTCGACTTCCATAGTCGATTGTGCCGTGACTTTTTGAAGTTTTCTACTCTAACTACAAGTTCCACTTCCAATCTGAATGACATATCTAGTTGTAGACTTCCGACTAGGCACATCACCATAACTAGCATTAGTGCCAGTATTAATGCTAACCTTGTCCCCTCCCAGAGTAAGCCAAATATTTCTATTCCCAACAAGATACCTTAACACCCTTATTGGAGCCTCCTAGTTTTTCTTTCGTGGATTTTGCAGACTTCTGCTCAATACACCAACAGCTATAGCTATATCATGCCTAGTGCAATTCATGAAGTAAATTAGACTTCCTACTACTTGTGTGTAGGGTACTTGGGACATAAATTTTAGCTCTTCTACTTGATTTCCTCATCTATTATGACTCCAAACTCATGCTCCATTCCTTCAAGTTTTTGCTTACACTCCATAGGAGTTGCACAACCTCTGGCATCAGCCAAGCCAATTTTTTCCAACATGTTTCCTATCCCTTTTTTTTGAGTTAGCCTTATTATTTTCATTTCTCTATCTCTTTCAACTTGTATTCCAAGGATATATCTTGCCTCACCCAAATCCTTCATTTCAAATTGTGAAGTAAGAGCGTGTTTAACTTTAGCAATTCCTCCTTTGTTTTTCCTAATTAGCTGTAAATCATCAAAATACACAACAATGAATATCACCTCATCAAGATTTTCATCTCACATGACATAAACAGAATGATCTGAGCTAATTTTAGTAAACCCTAATCTTGTTAAGAACTCATCTAGCTTCGGTTCCATTGCCTAGGGGCCTGTTTAAGCTATATAAAGATTTTAAAAGTCTGCACACAAATTTTTTTTTTCCTGTTTCCTCATAACCCTCAGGCTGCTTTATATAAATGACCTCATTTAAATCACCATGCAAAAAGGCAGTTTGACATCCATTTGGTGGATGTAAAATTCCTCTATGGCAGCTAATGAAAGTTAGATGCGGACAGATGGAAACCTTACAACCGGTGAAATTTTTTCTTCATAATCTATAACCTCCTTTTGATTATATCCGTTAGCAACCAAGCGAGCCTTATACCTGTCTATGGTATTATCTGGATTAAATTTTAATTTAGACACCCAGTTGCTTCCTATAGCCTTTCTTCCTAGAGGAAGTTCCAATAGATCCCAAGTTTGGGCCTCCAAGATGGACTTCATTTCCTCATTAACGCCATCCACCCAATGTTCCCTTTCATTACTCGAAAAATCTTCTTTCAACATTAGAGGCTCTTCTAAATGTGCTAAATGAGCTAAGGCTGCATTTTCTCCCCTGAGTCGTGCACTCCACCTAACTCCACCTGGAAATTATGTCGCTGTCATAGATCGTTGGGCCGTCCTCCTTGATTTATGTGATTCTTCTTGTGATTCATTTTCAGCTTGAGGTAGAGGAGAGTCTACAACTCTTGAAGCATAACACTTGCTATTTCTGGTTGAGAAGATGATTGCAAGTCACTTTGAGTTGATGTAGTTGTGTTTTCTATATTTTTATTAAAAAACATAGGATTTTCCTCTAAAAATATATAATCAACCCTTCGATCTTTCTTTTCATCTGTACGGTGATTAAATACAACTATTCCTTTTTCCATATCCTTCACTATGATGTTCTTGTCTACCAGGACTCTATTTCTCTTAATGTCATATACTTTATAACCCTTGGCATGATCATTATATCGTAGAAATATCCTTAGTATGCCTTTTAGCTCTAATTTCTTTTTTTGGGGATCATTATCTAGCATGAATATCTTATTTCCAAAATCTTTTAAGTGACTTACATCTGGTTTGTGTCCTGTCCACATTTTGTAAGAAGTTTTATCCTTTACTGTCCTTATTTCTAGCCTGTTTCTCACAGAAGTTGCACAATTCATAGCCTCTTCCAAAAATTTGAAATCTATGTCCATATTAGCCATCATTGTCCAAGCAAACTCTGATATAGTCTTATTCATCCTCTGTGAAACACCGTTTTGTTCCGGAGAATAGGGAACTGTTAGCTGACGTGAGATTCCATGCAATTTTAGGAATTTTGCAAACTCATTAGAAATGTACTCCCCTCCATTATCAGATCTAAATCGTGCTATCTTTTTTTGATGCAGATTTTTAACCCAAGCCTTATGCTCTTTATATTTTGAAAAAACTTCATCCTTACTTTTCAAAAATTAAACTGTAGTATATAAACTATAGTCATCAGTAAAGGTAAGGATAAATTTAGCACCTCCCAATGACGGATACCTAGATGGCCCCCAAACATCTGAATAAATTGGTTCTAACACCTGAACTTCTATGATCATTTTGTAAAAGGAAAAGCAACTTAGTAATTTTTCCTATTGCACAACCATCAGATACATTTGATGCTGGTTTTTGACTATTTTTTACACCTTCCACCATTTTTTGATTAGCCATCTTTTCTAATCTATCATAATTCACATGTCCTAAACAATTATGCCATAAATCACAATCAGTGATTACACTTGAGTACATAACATCATTGTCATTATCATTTCGAAGACTCAACTGATAGAAATTGTTTACTCCAACAAAACCCTCTACAGCTATTTTTCCACTTTACTCACTTTCTTCTTCCCATTCTCAAATATAGTTTTAAAACCTTTCTTTTCTACCACTAACGTAGAGAAAAAAACTCTTTTAAAAGCTGGGACATGCAATAGATCTTCCAAGACCCTTTTCACAAGCTTTCCATCTACATTCAACATAAGTGACACCCTCCCATTTGCTTTCGACTCATCAAACGTATCATCACTAAAATGAATTTTGATGGGTGAAATAGATTAAATACTCTCAAATAGATGGCGATTGCATCACATGTGGGCAGATGCGACGGAGTCCCTAATCCATTCGTCTTCCTCCACGTCCTCCATTGCTTGTGCCATCGCTAAATATTTCTTTTCACTGTTGTTGGGAAAGTTGCTCACGCCCTTCTCCTTAAGCTAGTTAAAAAGAGCATTTGGGCGACCACGTGATTGACAAGGAACCCAACTTTCGTCCCATCCCAAGCAAAAATTTCCTATGGCTTTTGCTCTCTTGTATGCGTTACACATTTTGAACACATGCCCTTTTTCATCACAGTAATAGCATGTCAAAGGTGACCTTCTAGGACCACTACCTTTGCCACTGCCACTGCTAATCTTAGAATCAAAAAACTGGTTAGCTAGTGCCTGAACAGACTTACTACTACCTCTTTATGACATCTGGTTAGCTTCTTCACTCAAAATAAAATGAATTGCTAATGCTATGTTCCATTGATGATGTGGAATAGCCCTAAGCCTATCCATGGCTCCCTTATATTCATCGGGCAAAGTTCTCATCAACAACATAGCTTGCTGAGGTGGTGAAAAGTCCCCAACCGCACTAGTACTCTGAATGAACAACCTTTTCATAGTATGGCAATGATCGAACATACTACCTCTAAGATACTCAAATTCAAAAATCTAAGTGGCTATGTTAGTCTGGACACTAACATCTAGCTGAACATACATAGCACGTACACTAAACCAAACTTCAAAGTTTTTTTCATCTCAAGATACGACATTACCAAGTCTTTTGTCATTGACTTCTCCAGAAGTAGAGGCAGTGGAGATTCTTCTTTCTCGAATCCAGCATTGTCACATCCGCAGGTCCTTCCACAATGGGTAACAAGTTGCTCTCCTCGAAATATAAGCTCAACATATCTTCCCATTATAAGTAGTCAGTTCCGTCAAAAATAGGCAATTTGGGAAGTGGGCCAATAACTTGTTGAAGGTCAATGGTATTCAGACTCGGCTATGATCGACTCCCACTAGTAGTCATACTTGCACCAATCGGGATATTCATCCCTGGGGGAGGAGGTGGAGCACTAGGGCTAAAAGGAGCACTTGCAGCAGGAGCTAAGCCATCACTAGACATGACGGCAGAAGCAAACCCAAAAAAAAATGCCTAATAGACTAGATCTATAGTGTAAGATATGTAACTACAAATGAAAGAGGTCTTTCAACCAATCAAACATATACTATAAGCAAATCAAAGACAATAGAGCACAAAACACCTTAAACTGCACTAAGTGCTTGTAACTCTGAGACCTCCATAAGTCCTCAGAGTGGACAGCTTCCAAGAAGCCTCTAGGATAATCCTGACCCCTTTGTGTTTAAGCAAAAATAACTGCCACCCTGGCAGACAAAAACGCTGACCAACTTCACCCCTGTGAAGACAAGACTCCCCTGAGTCGATAGCAAAAAGAATCTCTGAATTTGCTCCCCTGAGCAGTAAGTTATGGGGGGTCAAAGTTGACCTTTTGTACAGAAGCTCTCTGGGAGAGGGGGTCCTATCTTCTAATTTTTCTAAGTCCTATCTCTCTCACAGACTCTATCTACTGATGTACGGAACCAATCAGAATTGAGTTCCGTACGTAAAAGTACAGCCGCCGGTGTACTTTATGTACGGACATTGTACGACATGGCCAAAATGTCGACACATGTCAAATCCGGATTCGGTGCCTTAATCTCCGGAGATTCTACGATCCAACGGAATTTCGCCACGCGTCATCCGATGTGGCGATGGCCACAAACCGCCGAAATCTTCCTCCGTGATCTCGGCGCTAATCCCGGCCGTCCGATTAAATTCAGATTTAATCGTGGCCGTAATAAATACATGCGCGGTATTTATTTCACTTCCGAAACAAATGCGCGGTATTGATTCGTAATCCGTACTGTCATTCGTACCGGATCTATGCATCCCGTAAATCGTAACAGTTAAATGAATTAACGTACGTATTTTAATTTATATAATTATCAAACTATATATCACGTAATACTACTGCTAGATCTAACGGCTAAGGCTACCGGCTATTTCCTGTCTGCCGGCCGGTAGGTACAAGGATCAAATCCTGCCGCCGGCACATTCCTTTTAAATAAATAAATAAACCCTAGTATAAAATTCCCGTAAACCTCAGGATAGCCAAGGTAGCCATGGCTCTAGCTTCCTCTCCAATTTCTCAGTGACTGCGACAAGTTTGAGATTTGGAGAGAGAAGTTAGAGATAGACTGCCTCGGCTTCTTTCTATATTTCTATTTAGACCTAGAAAAATACTTAAAAACCATTAGTTTCTACACTCCCCTTATTTTCTAGTCAATCTTTAATTTCAGACCACACTTCTCCCTGCAAAAAATTAGCTTAGGGGAAGGCACAGGTTTGGTCATCATATCTGCTACCATCTCACTATCTGGTCTGTACTCTAAACTGATTATTTTGTTTTCTACTTTCTCTCTAACAAAACTGAGTCTGATGTCCATGTGTTTGGCTTTAAAATGGTGTTTAGGATTGGCAGAAATAGCGATTGCTGCCTGATTATCACAAAATATTTTCTGCACACCACTCTTAAGGTGACCAAGCTCACCATGCAAAGACTTGACCCACATCAATTCTTTTACAGCAGAGCAAGAGGCCATATACTCAGCCTCCATGGTGGACTGAGCAATAACCTTTTGCTGTTTGCTACTCCAACAGCAAGCCCCATCACCCACATATAATACATATCCAGAAGTACATCTCCTCATCGGAGCATCACCATAACTGGCATCACTCCAAGTAGTGATGTCAGTATTTTCCCCACCCAAATGCAACCATAGATCTCTAGTTCCTACCAAGTATCTAAGGACTCTCTTAGCTGCCTCCCAATCCTTCTTAGTGGGAGCATTTAGACTTCTACTCAGCACTCCTACAGCTGCAGCTAAATCCGGCCGGGTACAATTCATAAAATAGATTAGACTTCCCACTACTTGCCTGTAAGGAATAGTCTGCATGAACTTCTGTTCATCATGAGATAATTCCTCGTCTAAGACTATGACTCCTTCTTCCTCACTCCCCTCACTTCCCTTCTTCAACTCCATTGGAGTTGTACAACTATTAGCTTTATCCATTTGAAATTTTTCAAGCATGTTCCCTATTGCTTCTTTTGAGTCAATCTTATAATTTTCCTTTTTCGGTCTCTCTCTACTTGAATTCCCAAAATATATCTTGCTTCTCCCATATCCTTCATTTCAAATCTCCCCTTAAGATCGGTTTTCAGTTTGTTAATTTTTTCCATTGATTTACTTAATACAAGCAAATCATCAACATAAATTGCAATAAATATCAAACCTTCCTCATCTTCGAAAACATAGATTGAGTGATCTGAGCTGATCCGAATATATCCCAGACCGGTAAGAAACTCATCAAGCTTCTTATTCCATTGTCGAGGTGCCTGTTTCAAACCATAAAGAGATTTAATCAGCCGGCATACCTTACTCTCCTCTCCTTCTTCCACAAACCCTTCGGGTTGTCGCATGAAGATCTCCTCTTCCAATTCTCCATGCAAAAAGGCTGTTTTTATGTCCATCTGGTGCACTTCCATGTCTTCCGCCGCCGCTAAACTGAGAAGTATGCGCACGGAGGGAAATCTGACCACCGGAGCAAAGGTTTCCTCGTAGTCAATTCCTTTCTTTTGTGTAAATCCCTTTGCCACTAATCTGGCCTTGTAGCGCTCGATTGTGTTATCTGGGTTCAGTTTTAGTTTGAAAACCCACTTACAACCGATTGGTTTTCGGTTAGGTGGACAGTCCACCAGCTCCCAAGTATCGGCTGCCATGATTGAAGCCATCTCCTCATTGATGGCTGTCTTCCACCGGTTTCTTTCTGGACAAGTCATCGCCTCTCCATAAGTTTGAGGTTCATCTTGATGAGATAGTTTAGTTACCTTGTTATTAACCTGTTTTTCTTGCAGTCTTTTGCTACTTCTCCTCCCCCCCTCAAAATCTGAGGCCGGAATAGATGGTTCTCGTGGATTCTTTCGAACAAACTCGACTTCTCCCCTATCCCTTGATTCCGAATCAATTTCCACCACGTCTTCCGCTTCGAGTAGAGTTGTCACTGGAGTTTCCACAGCCGGGTCCTTTTCGGTCTGATTTGTACCTGCAAGAATGTCATCTTCTCTAAAACCTGGATAGCTAGGAAGCTCAAAGTCATCGGAATTTTCTGACTCAAATCTGATTTTTACTGACTTCGTATATTTGAAGGGATCTACAGACTTTCCTTCATCCATAACTACTAGATGCTTTACTAAGATTATATCTTCCCTTTTTAGATCATAAACTCTATATCCTTTAACATCTTCATCATATCCTAATAAGTATCCTGGTTTTCCTTTAGGATCTAGCTTCCAATTTGACCGATCAGTATCTAGACTGAACACTTGACTGCCGAAAACCTTTAAGTGAGATATGTCTGGTTTCCGGCCTGTCCATCTCTCATAAGGTGTTTGATCTTTTATAGCTGAAGTAAGAACTCTATTCTTGAGGTAATTAGCACAGTTCATTGCTTCTGCCCAAAACCTTTTCCCTATCCTTTTATCTGACAACATACTTCTAGCACTATCACTTAGTGTTCTATTTAACCTCTCGGCTACCCCATTCTGTTCAGGATTTTCTGGAACTGTCTTTTGGTGTTGAACCCCATCTTCCCTCAGAAAATCCTCAAACTGGTAAGAAGTATACTCTCCACCATTGTCACTCCTTACTCTCTTGATTGGAGTTTCATGGAGTTTTTCGCTCCATGCTTTATATTGTCTAAAACAATCCTCAGCTTCGGACTTGTTTTTCAAAAAATATACCCGGGAATACCGAGACCAATCATCAGTTATAGTCATCATAAATCTCTTCCCCCCCGGTGAGGGCACTTTAGCTGGTCCCCAAATATCTGTGTGTACTAGATCTAGAATTTTTTCTCCCTTATAGGTGGCTGACTTAGGAAAGGGTAATCTGTGTGCTTTACCTTGAGCACATCCACTACAATCACTTATATCATCACTCTCACTGAACTGAATCCCTTCCACCACTCCCATCTTTTTCATCTCTCTTAACTTATCTAGATTCACATGCCCAAGCCTCTTATGCCACATCATAATATCATGAACACCAGCATAATAAAGTTTCTTCTTTTCATTACTTAAGATCAGCCTAAACATCCTATGGCTACCTTTCTCAGCAATGAAATAGACATCATCCTCAAAACTAGCAGTAAAGACTCCTTCCCTAGTGCTAGTAAAAAAACCCTTATCATCTAATACTGATGTAGAGATAAGATTTTTGTTCAGCTCCGGAATAAACAATACATCGGAGAATGTTAATATGGATGTCTTTCCTTCTACTAACACTTTTAGATCTACCGATCCTACAAGAGTAGTGGTGACTATCCTCCCATCCCCGTACTCTATCTCTACGGTGGGAATCTTTCTCATCTTAGTGAACAGGTGTCTATCCTTACACATGTGCATGGAGGCACCTGAATCTACAATCCAGCCTGCTTCACCTTTCAATCCACCGTAAGCACATTTCTGCCTCCGTGGAATTTCGACCTCATTTTTCGCCTCCAACTCCTCATCCAAAAGGAGCTCATCGTCCTCGTCCTCGGATTCAGCCTCAAGTACCTGTGTGACAAGGGCCTTTTTCTTTCCTCTCGGGGTACCACCGGTCTGCCCCTCCTTTAACCGAAGCTCGGTTAGCTTAGTGCACTCTACCATATAGTGCCCCGGTTTCTTACAAAAATGACATAGTCCTTTGGGAGCCCTTGGTTCGAACTCATCGGCCGGTTTTTTCTGCTCCCTACCCCCATAGTTTCCGACCGGTTTTCGGGAATCCCTGTTCCTCCAATCAGTCGCTGTTGCCAAGGCTTGGCCACTCTTTCCTCCCCTTCGGATCTCAATTGTATTCTCTTGAACGAGAATCATTCCTACCACTGAGTTCCATATCCACCTTGAGTCAGGCAAGTCCTGCACACGGTAAACTATGTTCACGAACTCATCAGGTAACTTCATCAGTAAACAGTTAACCTTTTCTTTTTCACTCAAATCTTTTCCCGCACTCTGTAGCTCCATGAAGAGTGTAGCAAGCTCATTGCAAAAATCCAACATATTTCCCCCTTTGTATACATACTCCTTAACTTTCTGATCAGCCAACTGTTGTTGCTGAATCGTACCACTTCGGTACATCTCTATAAGAGCCATCCAAAGATCGGATGCCCTTTCTACCTGCAAATGAGGACATGCAAGTCCTTGAGTGAGATGGCGTAGGATGAAGTGCTTTGCCGCCATATTGTTGAAGTCCCAGGTTTCAGTATCATTCTCCTCGTTCCTCGGAATAGGTGACATGAATGCTAAACCAGTTGCTATTGGTGTGGTCGCCTCCTTCTCCTTTCCTTTGTCCACCACCTCTCCTTCCTTTGTTTCCTCCGTTGAAGGTGAATCCTCTTTCCTGGTGAATCTGCTTCCTCCAAACCCTGGAGGAATTCCAAGACTTGATGGACGCCCCAATCGTCCACTCACTATCCCCCAAAACCTTTTTTCGCATAGAGCTCCTATCATCATACTTTCCTAGTATATGAAGCCAGTTCCATTAAAGATTGGTACCCTAGAGGGTGGGCCCATAACCTGTAACTCTGAGACCTCCATAAGTCCTCAGAGTGGACAGCTTCCAAGAAGCCTCTAGGATAATCCTGACCCCTTTGTGTTTAAGCAAAAATAACTGCCACCCTGGCAGACAAAAACGCTGACCAACTTCACCCCTGTGAAGACAAGACTCCCCTGAGTCGATAGCAAAAAGAATCTCTGAATTTGCTCCCCTGAGCAGTAAGTTATGGGGGGTCAAAGTTGACCTTTTGTACAGAAGCTCTCTGGGAGAGGGGGTCCTATCTTCTAATTTTTCTAAGTCCTATCTCTCTCACAGACTCTATCTACTGATGTACGGAACCAATCAGAATTGAGTTCCGTACGTAAAAGTACAGCCGCCGGTGTACTTTATGTACGGACATTGTACGACATGGCCAAAATGTCGACACATGTCAAATCCGGATTCGGTGCCTTAATCTCCGGAGATTCTACGATCCAACGGAATTTCGCCACGCGTCATCCGATGTGGCGATGGCCACAAACCGCCGAAATCTTCCTCCGTGATCTCGGCGCTAATCCCGGCCGTCCGATTAAATTCAGATTTAATCGTGGCCGTAATAAATACATGCGCGGTATTTATTTCACTTCCGAAACAAATGCGCGGTATTGATTCGTAATCCGTACTGTCATTCGTACCGGATCTATGCATCCCGTAAATCGTAACAGTTAAATGAATTAACGTACGTATTTTAATTTATATAATTATCAAACTATATATCACGTAATACTACTGCTAGATCTAACGGCTAAGACTACCGGCTATTTCCTGTCTGCCGGCCGGTAGGTACAAGGATCAAATCCTGCCGCCGGCACATTCCTTTTAAATAAATAAATAAACCCTAGTATAAAATTCCCGTAAACCTCAGGATAGCCAAGGTAGCCATGGCTCTAGCTTCCTCTCCAATTTCTCAGTGACTGCGACAAGTTTGAGATTTGGAGAGAGAAGTTAGAGGTAGACTGCCTCGGCTTCTTTCTATATTTCTATTTAGACCTAGAAAAATACTTAAAAACCATTAGTTTCTACAGTGCTCTCATTTCCTAAACTCTTGTGAAGAATGTACATTCTGTGTTGAATTGATCAATCCTAATTGAAGTAAATACTCAAAAGATCTAAAAAACATCTAAAACGTATGTACAGGGTTCACCTAAATATGTACTGACAAAAATCTAAGTACTTGACCAAAATTGTCTAGTAACAATATCTAGACCCTAAAATTCCTAGAGATATGTTTCATGTCTACATTTATAGGTGGCTGTGCACACTAAATAACTCAAAGATAACTATTCCAGTAGATACTAAAATTTCCACACTAACTATAGCTAATATTGAATAGTTGGTGGTCCAAAAACATTCTTAGTCCTAGACTCAAATTCCTAAGACTTACTAATGCTTACTTTTCAATAATATTTCCTTGGAATACAAATTGAAAGAGATAGAGAAAAGAAAATAATTAGGCTAACTCAAAAATAAGCGATAGGAAACATGTTGGAAAAAATTGGTTTGGCTGATGCCAAAGGTTGCGCAACTCATATGGAGTATAAGCAAAAACTTGAATGAATGGAGCATGATTTTGGAGTCAAATGGATGACGAACTTAGTCTAGAAGATCAAAATTTTATGTCACAAGTACCTTATTGAAAAGAAGTAGGAAGTCTAATTTATTACATGAATTGCAAATTCCACGAAAGAGAGACTTGGAGGCAGCAAAAAAGGGTGTTAAGGTATGTTGTTCGGAATAGAGATCTTTTGCTTACTTTGGGAGGGGACAAGGTTAGCATTAATACTTGGAGTGATGCTAGCTATGGTGATGTACCTAGTAGGAAGTCTACAACTGGGTAGGTCATTCAGATTGGAAGTGGAACTTTTAGTTGGAGAAGTAAACTTCAAAGAGTCACGGCACAATTGACTTTGGAAGCCAAATACATGGCTGTGAGTGCAGCCTTGAAAGAGCTGCTTTGGATTAAGGTATTTCTTCAAGAATTGGGTTTTACACAACATGGAACACAAATAATATGGTGCGACAATCAAGCAACCATTTTTGTGGCTACAAACCCAAGTCACCATTTTAAGAGTAAGCATATGGACATTTGGCTGCATTTGGTACGAGAGAAAGTAATTACAATGGTGGTCAAAGTTTGCTATTTGCCTGATGAGAAAATTGTTGCGGACATGTTGACAAAAGCCCTACCATCTCCTACGTTGAAGTAATACAGAAAAGCATGTGGTCTAAGTGAGTAAGTCTTTCTAGAGCTTAAGGAGAGTATTGAAAAGTAAGCTTTAATAAGTCTTAGGAAATTGAGTCTAGGACTTAGAATATTTTTAGATCACCAACTATTCAATATTAACTATTTTTAGTGTGGATTTTTAGTATCTACTTGATTAGTAATCTTTGAGTTGATTAGTGTATTTGGCTGCCTATGAATGTAGACTTGAAACTTATCTCCCGGACTTTTAAGGTCTAGATATACTAACTAGACAATTTTGGTCCAAGTAATTAGATTTTTGTCAGTACATATTTAGGTGAACCCTGTACATACATTTAAAATGTTTTCTAGATCTTTTAGATGTTTTCTAAATCTTTGAAGTATTTAGTTCAATAAGGATTGATCAATTCAACACAGAATGTACATTCTACACAAGAGTTAAGGAAATGAGAACACTATGTGCAGTTTAAGGTGTTTTGAGCTCTATTGTCTTTGATTTGCTTGTAGTACATGTTTGTTTGGTTGAAAGACCTCTTTCATTTGGAGTTACATATCTTACACTATAGATCTAGTCTACTAGGCATTTCTCTTTGGGTTTGCTTCTGCTGTCATATCTACTGATGGCTCATCTCCTGCTGCAAGTGCTCCTATTAGCCCTAGTGCTCCACCTACTCCTCAAGGGACGAATATCCCAGCTGGTGCAAGTGTGACTCCTAGTGGAGTGGATCACAGCCAAGTCTAAATTCCCATGACCTTCAACACAATTATGTTGAATGTCATTTTCATGTATAATTAGTATTAGTACATTTCTTAGTACGTATAATTAGTACTACCACATATATTTGTCTCTTTAGTCACTGTTACTTCAATGATTAGCTTTTGTATTTAGTGTGATTGGTCTCTATATTTAGTATTAGTACAGTTAATAGTTTGTGTGATTCGTGTTAGACTAGTTATTAATATGTAAACTTAGTATTAGCACAGGTTTTTTATTTGCATGATTAGTATTATCTCGGTTGTTAGTCTGAAAAATTAGTGTCCCTACAATTCTTAGTCTGTATACTTAGTATTAACACAGTCTATATACTTATATCATTACACTTCTTAGAATGTATAATCAGTAATAGTATAGTTCCTAGTATGTACGTATGAGTACTGTTCTGAGTGTATATAACTATTCTTACAACTATTAATTTGTAAAATTAGTATTAGGAAAGTTATTTGTTTATGAAATCAATATAGTATAATCAATATTAGTATATTGATTAGTTTGCAAAATCACCATTAGTGCAACACATTATTATTAGTACAGTTTTAGCCTGTATATTTAGTAATGCTCATCGTTATTAATGTTAAAGATTATTAGTGATAATGTGATATTATAATTAATAATACTAATTTAGTGCAACGAGAAGTGAAAGAATGCTATCTAGCCAAAAATAGTCGGGACCGAGTGAATGTTATTAACACTAATAACGTAGTAGTGTCATTAAGCTGAATGATAAGGATTAGGACAGTTATTAAGTTGTATCTTTTGGATTAGTTCGGTAATTCGTCTGTGGAGTTAGTGGTAGTACAGTTATTAGTCTGTATAATCAGCATAAACTACTTTTAAATAAAGTCAGCCATTTTTTTTTTAGTATGTATAAATACGATTACTACAGCTATTAGTTTGCATAATTAGTGTAAGTGTTGAAGGTCATGGGCATTTAGACTCGGCTGTGATCCACTCCCACTAGGAGTCACACTTGCACGAGCTGGGATATTCATCCTTGAAGGAGCAGTACTACTTTTAAATAAAGTCAGCCATTTTTTTTTTAGTATGTATAAATACGATTACTACAGCTATTAGTTTGCATAATTAGTGTAAGTGTTGAAGGTCATGGGCATTTAGACTTGGCTGTGATCCACTCCCACTAGGAGTCACACTTCACGAGCTGGGATATTCATCCTTGAAGGAGCAGTTGGAGCACTAGGGCTATTAGAAGCACTTGCAGTAGGAGCTGAGCCATCAGTAGACATGATAGCATAAGCGAACCCAAAGAGAAATGGCTAGTAGACTAGATCTATAGTGTAAGATATGTAACTCCAAATGTAAGAGTTCTTTAACCCATACAAACTTGTACTACAAGCAAATCAAAGACAATAGAGCACAAAACACCTTAAAATGCACGTAAAGCTTTCATTTCCTCAACTCTTGTGTAGAATGTACATTCTGCATCAAACTGATCATTCTTAATTGAATTATATACTCTAATGATCCTCAAAAAACGTATGTACATGGTTCACCAAACAACCTAGTGAGAAAAATCGAAGTGTCAAGACCAAAATTGTCCACCAACAATATCTTTACCCTAAAAATCCGGGTGATTCATTGGTAGCCCTACACGCTAATTTACTTATAGATAACTATACGTATGGATACTACAAAAAATCCACAGTAAATTTGGTCAATATTGTACAGTTGGTATACCAAAAATATTCAAAGTCCTAGACTCAAATTTGTGAGACTTACTAAAGCTTACGTTTCAATACTCCCCTTAAGCTTTATAAGACTTACTCACTTAGACAACATGTTTTTTTGCAGTACTCCAACTTAGGAGATGGAAGGGTTTTTGTCAACATGTTCGCAACCATTTTCTCATTAGGCAAATAGCAAAGTTTGACCACTCTTGCAAATACTTTCTCTCGTACCAAATGTAGCCGAATGTCCATATGATTACTCTTAAAATGGTGACTTGGGTTTGTAGCCAGAAAGATGGCTGCATGATTGTCGCACCACACTATTTGTGTTCATTTTTGTGTAAACCCCAATTCTTGAAAAAATCCCTTAATCCACAGTAGCTCTTTCAACGCTGCATTCGCAGCCATGTATTCGACTTCCATAGTCGATTCTGAATTTACTTTTTGAAGTTTACTACTCTAACTACAAGTTCCACTTCTAATCTGAATGAGATATCTAGTTGTAGACTTCCCACTAGGCACATCACCATAGCTAACATCACTCGAAATTTAAATGCTAACCTTGTCCCCTCTCAAAGTAAGCCAAATATTTCTAGTCCGTATAAGATACCTTAATACCCTTTTTGCAGCCTCTCAGTCTGTCTTTCGTGGATTTTACAGACTTCTGCTCAATACACCAATAGCTGCAGCTATATCGGGCCTAGTGCAATTCATGAAGTAAATTACACTTCCTAGTACTTGTATGTAGGGTACTTGGGACATAAATTTTTGCTCTTTTGCACTGAGTTCCTCTTCTATTATGACTCCAAACTCATGCTCGACTCCTTCAAGTTTTTTCTTATACGCCATAGGAGTTGCACAACCTTTGGCTTCAGCCAAGCCAATTTTTTCCAACATATTTCCTATCGCTTCTTTTTAATTTAGCCTTATTATTTTCTTTTCTCTATCTCTTTCAACTTGTATTCCAAGGATATATTTTGCACACCCAAATCATTCATTTCAAATTGTAAATTAAGAGCATATTTTACTCTAGCAATTTGTTTTTTGTTCCTACTAATTAGCACCAAATCATCAACATACACAACAATGAATATCACTTCATCAGGAATATCACCACACATCACATATAATGAATGATATGAGCTAATTCTAGTAAATCTTAATACTGTCAAAGACTCATCAAACTTTCGGTTCTATTGCTTAGGGGCCTGTTTTAGGCTATACAATGATTTTAAAAGTCTACACACAAGATTTTCTTTTCCTGCTTCCTCATAACCCTAAGGTTGCTTTATATAAATGACCTTATATAAATCACCATGCAAAAAGGAAGTTTTGACATCCATTTGGTGGATGTCAAAATCCTTTATGGTAGCTAATGTAAGAAAGATGCGAATAAATGGAAACCTTACAACCAAGGAATTTTTTCATAATCTATCCCCTCTTTTTGATTATATCCCTTAGCAAACCAAGCGAGCCTTATACTTGTCTATGGTATTATTTGGGTTTAATTTTAATTTAAATACCCATTTACTTCCAATAGCCCTTTGACCTGGAGGAAGTTCCTGCAGATCCCAAGTTTGAGCCTCCATGATCGACTTCATTTCCTCATCAACGGCTTCCACCTAATGTTCCCTTTCATTACTCGAAAAAGCTTATTTCAACATTAAAAGCTCTTATATGCGTGCGGAATGAGAAAAGGCTGCATTTTCTCCCCTAAGTCGTGCATTTCGCGTAACTCCACCTGGAAATTCTATAGTTGGTATAGATGGTTGGGTCCTCCTCCTCGATACATGTGATTCATCTTGTGATTCAATTTCAGCTTGAGGTAGAGGAGATTCTACAACTCTTTCGGGCATAACACTTGCTGTTTCTGGTGGCAAAGATGATTGCAAGTCACTTTGAGTTGATGTAGATGGGTTATCTATATTTTTCTTGAAAAACATAGGATTTTTCCCCTATAAAGATATAATCAACACTTCAATCTTTCTTTTCATCTGTTAGCTAACTAAATACATCTACTCCTTTTCTCTAATCCTTAACTATGATGTTTCTGGCTACCAAAACTCTATTTCTTTTAATGTCATATACTTTATAACCCTTGACATGATCATCATACCCTATAATATCCCTTGTATGCTTTGTGGCTCTAATTTCCATTTTTGTGGATCATTATCTAGCATGAATATCTTTCTTGCGAAAAAATTAAAGTAGCTTACATCTAATTTGTGTCTTGTACACATTTCGTAAGGAGTTTTATCCTTTAGTGCCTTTGTTCTAGCCTGCAACTCACATTAGCTGCACAATTCATAGCCTCTACCGAAAATTTGAAATCTATGTCAATATTGTTGTTTCTGGAAAGCTTTCAGCTTGAGCAAATTAGTAGAACGGTAGAAAGGTAGTAATTTGTAGTTTAAGGATATGCGTCATCACTTGAGTGTTCTACAAGACTTTCTCCTTCCATCATGTCGAGTTTGGTAAAGGCAAAGAACTCTTTGTCATCAGTTTTTGAAAAAGTGATCACATCAGGTGTCGTTTCCTCGGTCGTTTTCTTCTTCAATTCCGTATCCTCCGCTGAAAATGCAACAATTTTACTCAGAGGTTTTTGGGAAATGGGAGGTCCGCGGTGTCTCCATCTTTTCCGAAAGGTACCTGTTTCAAGAGCTTTTATATACAAAGGACAAGCTCTGAAGGAGTGACCATCAGTATAGCAATAAACACATTTCTCAAACTGAGGATTAAACTGATTCCCTTGATATCTACTTTCCCTCTGAAACTGAGCCGTAAATGCTACAGCTGGTTTTCCAAATCCTAAAACTGTCTGAGTAGCCTCTTCTGCCAAGATAAACTCTATAGCTGTTTACAAATTCCAAAGAGGTTTAGACAATTTTTTCATTTCATCTGAGGCTCCTTTATATTCATTAGGAAACACCTTTAGGAGAATCATGGTCTGATGATAAGGGGAGAAAGTCCCCCCATAACATGCATATTTCGACAGTAACATTCGAAACCGATTAGTGTATTCCAACATGCTACCACGTGTGTACTTATTCTCATAGATCTGACCAGCAGTTATAATCTCATGCTGGTTACTAGCTTTAACATAAGAAGATTTCAATGCATGCCACAAATCTGACGCCTTTGTAACATTAATATATGTCATATGCAATTCTTTTGATATCATAAGCTTTACTAAATGCAAAGCCTGGTCATTTTTCTGATCAAAGCTGGCATCAGATTTTGCCAATGATCCATTTAACACATCAATAAGTTTCACTTGCTTGAAGTAAGACTTAACCAAATTAGCCCAATACAGACATTTATGTCCATCAAAGACCGGAATTCGTGAAGGTGGGCCCATAACTTGTTGTTTTAAGACTACTGCTGGCACTGAAGATGAAGAAGATGCAGCAATAGTCATTGTAGAACAAATTTGCGGTTTTTGGATGTAACATGACCTGACAACACGTGGCAAAATGTCATTGGAAAACGGTAAACTCGGGAAGCATGAGGACAAGTTTGGAGAAGACAGGCGTCCACTCCATGGCCTTGTAATACACAAGCCTTGTAGAAAGTACATCGGCCATAGTACCTTTCTGTACTGTACAGTCTTCTGATTGGTTTCGTACATCAGTAGATAGGATTTGTGAGAGGGTTTAGGACTTAGTGGATTGAGGAGGTAGCCGCCTCTCTCCCAACAAGCTTGTATAAATATTGGCATCTTTGCCACTCCATAATAATCGTCTGATTGGGCGTTTTCACTAATTCTTTTTGCTGTGGACTCAGGGGAGTCCATAATGCACAGAGGTGTAATCAGATTATCTATTTGTCTGGTAGGGTGGCAGTTGCTAATCTACCTAGAGGCTTCCTCGATTTTGGTCCAAATAAGGGACACATAATTGTACTTCCACCCTCGCAATAAATTTTTGCCCTCCAAACTTTACAGGGTCTGGCCAACTACTACCAAAGGTTTATCCCTGAATTCAGCAACCACGGCCACCCATTGAATTAATGATTGCTGAAAATCCTGGAGTGGCAGTGGGAAGAAGAAGAGCAGATCCCTTTCCAGTTCCTGAAAGATTCCCTCAAGCAGCATCTTGTGCTCCGGATGCCCGTTATCAAGGACTTTCCTCCTTTATTCTGCCTGGAACAAGTTCGGATTTGGAGCAGTGTTGGCTCAATTGGACGATACAGGGGCAAAGTACGTAGTGGTATACGCAAGCTGGAGCAATAACAAAGCCGAGGGGAATTACAGCAGTTACCACGGGGAATTACTTGCCGTAGTATGGGCAATACAGCATTTTAGGCCTTACCTCTATGGGGTGCACTTCACCCTTATTACGGATCACTAGCCCCTCAAATAGATCATTGAGAACAGTAAGTTGACTAGCAAGGTGGCTAGATGGGTTATCATCTTACAGGAATACGATTTCAGCATCATCCATCGAGCAGGGGAGATTCATGGGAATGCAAACGGGCTCAGCAGGAATCCATACCCCTACACTAGAGCCTCCACTGAGGCTCGGCACAATGAAATCCCGAAGCTTAGCCTGGGACATATCCGGGCTTCCTCTCCCTTCATTTGGCTGCCTCGAGTAGAGGGAGAAATGGCAACTTTTGCCGTGGATGTCGAAGTGCATGCTCCCCTAGGAGCCGGCTGAAAAGATATTTGGAAGGACACCTTCAGTCCATCCAGAAGGGTTTCCCTCTTCCTGATCTGTCCAAAAGCCACTTGTCACGTGTTCATACTGCATGGCGGCATATGAATGGGACCGAGGCAACTTTTTCAGAAAATGGGTCGAGGGAACAAGGAAAGTGGTTCCTCCTCCGGTAGATCGGGAATCTCACATTGTTCGGCTTCACCAACAACGCCGACATTTCGGATAGAAACGAACTGAAAGATTATAAACCAAATAAAACACACACACGACAATGGTGTTCCTCCAAAAAAACATTCAATATATTAAGCACAATGCAAATACAACTTCTTTTCTTCTTTCTTTTTACTTCTGATCTATCTACGCCTCCTTAATAAGCTACACCAACAAAAGATAATGCTACCAAAAAGTCACAACCAATATATATAGGTACACGACTAGATACGTGTAAGAATCAACGCGGTGAAATGAACGACCGACAAGTTTGAACCGACTTGAACAACACGGTACGCGTAACCGCGAACCA
>JBBHKE010000153.1:0-10836 GCA_037447655.1 Zygnema cylindricum | reverse complement strand
GAAAAACTATGGCTCGTTGTCGCCGATTCCTTCGTGGTGACTGGAAGGCCCTCCACGCCGAGCATGAGGATCGGGTATCGAGCACCTCTTTCATACCATGTCGGCCACCTAGGCCATCAGATGTCCCGACCTCTTATCGTCGAGCAATTCACTTAGGCCGTGTTGGTGAGCTTTCTCGAGCGGTTCGGGCCCCATAGCCATTCACCCCTGCCCTCGGATCTTCTTCCACTATTGAGGTTCTTCGAGCTCTCCACCCCCCTGCCCCTTCCCCTTTACCCCCTTCCATCAACGCCTTTGAGCCTTCTAAGAGTTTTACTTTGGATCGGGAGGTTTTCATTAAGGCTCTTAGCTCTTCTCCTCACCTTTCAGCGGGGGGGGCCCTTAGACACAGTGTATGAGTTGTTTCGCGATGTTTTGCCCCCTGAATCGGGTGCCCGGTGGTGCCTCTACTCTTGTTTCCCGTTTCTTGGCTGGGGACACCCTTGTTCTAGCTACTGTTATCCCCCGGGTTTTAGACGGTGTGTTCGCCTTCCAGCAATCTCTATTGGACGCGTCACGTTCTCTTCCTCCCCATGCCCTAATGGATGTGCCAATTTTCTCCACCATTGTTACCAAATCTGTTGAGCGTGTCCAGGAATCGATTTCTGATCGGGTGGTCGCCGCCATTAAATCTGACCTTCTCAAGGCGCTTCCCTCCGATTTTTCGCGTGCCCGTCTTCTCTCATGTGATGGACCTAGTTTTGGATCTTGGCTTTTCGCCACACCTATTTTGGCCACTCTCTGATTTTCACCTGCTCAATTCACTACCGCCCTCCGATTTCGCCTGGGCCTCCCCCATCCTTTTTTACTTGGCCCTCTTGTTTTTGCATGTGGTCGTGTCTTGGGGCCCGATGGTATCTATTTGCGTTCGTTGCTCCCATGGGGGAGATTTGATCCACGTGCATGACACTATTTGCGACACCATTGCGACTATCGCTTCGGAATGGGGCTTTTCTGTGCGTCGAGAGGTTTCTCATATCATTATCTCGCGTCGAATCAATGTTGTTTTGCTTGATGGTGCCTGTCGCATCTTTGGTGATATTGTTTTGGCAAATCCTACTTCAACTACAGTTGTTGGTCAGGCGGCTCGACATGTTGGGGTGACAGCTCGTGATGTTGCTAAGGCGATGGAGCGTGATTATGCCCACTGGGACCTTATGGGTGACTTTATTCCGATGGCGGTCGAGATATTTTGTTGTTTGGGTGTTGCACTGGACGAGTTTCTTCGTACATGTGCTCGACGTGCTTTCGAGCGCCGAGGACCTGGGAGCCATCCTAGTTCGGTCCTTACTTCTTTTTATCGTCAACGCTTATCGGTGGCTTTGCAGCGAGTGCAAGCTTCTATTATCCTCCAATCGATTGTTGGGGTTATGGATTGTCGTCGTGTTCCGGAACTCCCTCAACGTGCTCCCCCTGGCTGGGGGGACTTACGGGGTTGTTTTTCGTAGATATTTAATTGTTTTGGGGTTGGGGTTGTGGATTTGGTTTTCTGAGTTGTCGTGCTTTTTATTTTGAGTTTGGGTGCTTTTATTTTCCTTGTTGATCATTTCTTTTCATTTCTTTTTTTTTCTTTTTGTTCCCATCGCTATATTTGTTTTATATTTTAGTTTTTAAATTTTGGCCACGCCATCTTTTTTGTACCGTGGACTCAGATGGGTTACCATCGTGCTTTTTAATTTATCCTGCCTTTTTATATATATAAGGTTCAAAGCGAAATCACAGCTGGCCTGTCAGAATATGGGTAATTTTTTTGCAAGGATGCTTGGAAGAACATAGAAAATGATTTTTGAGGTATTTATAACGATAATGCTTACAAATTTTTTCTGTAGATTGAAACACTTTGAGTTCAAAGACTAATTTTTCTGTGCTCGTTATATCCTTTCAAACGATAAGTAAAAAAATCAGCGGCAAAATATGAAAGTTACGATGTCCTGGTAACAAAGACAATGATGATATTGTTCTAATAATTATGTTTGAAAGTTACGATGTCCTGGTAACAAAGACAATGATGATATTGTTCTAATAATAATGTTTGATCGTCACGTTTTGCAACGACATTTTTCAACAAAAACTGATTATAGTGGGACATATATTTCACCCAATTAAACAGATGTATGGCTGGTAGACAGATTTACAACATGTTTCCTTTGAAAGCCCTTGTGGTGTATGGTGTTATTAGTTGTTAACCGTCATTTTTCTCTTTTGTTCATGTTTGCGACAAGAAATTGTAACGTAAGATAACATCAAAAGCTCAAACTTATGACTAAATTCTACTGAATTTTTGAGCTAGGATTTAGTCCATAGTCGTGACATTCATAAGAAAAATATTAGTATTTAGAATAGAAATATTCAGTGGCAATATTAGGCAAAGCTGTATCTCCCTCTCGTTCTCTGAATTCGGCAGTAGCTCGTTCTCTGAATTCGGCAGTAGGAACTTTTATTTCAAGTTACGAAGACAAACTAATATATACAGAAGAAGAAAAAAAATCAAAAAACAGATTGGTGGCTGCCCAATTGCAAACCAGGAACTTTTCTTTTTTGTTATACAAGGTATTTCTACTACTGATAACTAAAGACTACTGAAGAAAAAGGTACGTTTTTCAAATATCAAATATAGGAATATAACTAAAGTTTTTACCAAATAGAGTTACGAGCTAACTACAACATGTGGTTTACAACATCAAGTAAAATGTAAGCAAAAAAACATCGAGTGAAACAATAAAGACCTTTTTAACACAAAAAAGGAGGATGTCCAAATTGCAAAAGAAAAGGAAGCGAGTGGAAGTGTAAGCATGTGAAAAGAAAAAGGTACAAGTCCACTTACAACAATAAATTATATTTTTGAAACACTTCTATGATGTTATGTATGGTTATCATTAGATAAAGTATACGGTAGGTCTCCCAAAACATCTTATGTATGGAACTCTAGCGAACTCAAATCATAATAAACCAAACCCTTGGAAAACTACTTAATATTGGATATTGACAAAACCAAATATCTAGATGGGCTCGAATTTACAACATTTTTTTCCTTGGAAATTGCGGAATAACGGTGACTATGATTTATACCACATATACAATATATAACACAACGATATTATCATATTTTGTTGCCCATTTAAGCCAATTGTATTGATGTGCTACGATACATATTGCTAATTCAAAGGAGATAAGCGAGAACGAAAGAGATTTGCTTGTTAGTTGTGAGTTAAAAAGTTATGGTATAACTTCGGTTGCATGATTGGGGTGTGATAATCCGAATTTTTGTACTCTAACCAAGGATTCCTACTTATACGCGAAGAGTTCTTTCCTCTCACATTACAATCAAATGTTTTGAAACTTTGAGACCTCCATTGGTCCTCAGAGTAGGCAACTCACAAGAAGCTTATCTAGATAGTGCCGACTTCAAGTTGATTTAAACCCAACTGACTGACACCTTGACAGTCAGAATCCTAATACAGATTCACCCCTGTGAAAGAAGACTTTATGTGTGCTTAGTTCCCCTACAGAATGCAAAGTTATAATATGAGAATTTGGACACATTCACCCACTTTGGCTTTTCCTAATAAATGTAGCCACCCTGGCAAGCAAAAACTCTGACCAACTAAACCCTTGTGTAGCCTGGACTTGTTTGAGTCAGCAACAAAAAGAATCTCTGAATTTGCTCCCCTGAGCAATAAGTTATGGAGGGTCAAAGTTGACCTTTTGTACAGTAGCTCTCTCGGAGAGAAACGGCTACCTACTACATTTTCTAAGTCCTATCTCTCTCTTAACTCTATCTACTGATGTACGGCACCAATCACATTACTTTGTCGTATAGAAAAGTACAGGTGTCGGTGTACTTTCTGTACGGCCATCGTACTACATGGCCGAAATGTCGACACATATCATATCCAGATCTGTTCGCGTAATCTCCGGTGTTGCCGCAATCCAATGTTGACGCCCCACGTGTCCCTTGTCGTGGCGATGACCGTAAAACGCCAAAAGTACATATTTCTGATCACGGCGCCTATCATGGCCGTCCAATCAAAACCGGATATATTTCTAGCTGTTGAAAATAGACAAGCGATATTTGTTTCGCGGTCCAAACAAATGCGCGGTATCCGTTTCATATAATACATAAAACCGTACTCCGTACTATCTAAAACTGTATCTATGCACTACGTATCTCCTTCCCATTAAACGATCTAGTCTGCGTGTATTTATAAATATTTATCAAACTCTATATACCCTAGCACTGGTCCAAGAATTATAAGATGCTAACTGCTACTTTGACGGACGACAAGTACTCAGCCTCAAATCCCTGGTCCGTCAAACCTTTTGTAACTCTTTCAAGATTGGCCTTCCTGTCCTCTTTGGACAGTCTAGGCAGCCATGGCTCTAACTCCTCCTCTAGTCTTCAGTGACTGCGACAAGTGTGGGGACTTGAGAGAAGAGTTAGAGGCTGGCTGTCACTGTCTCCTTTTTGCCTTTTATTTTACAATCTCTAGACCTAGAAAATACTTGAATTTCAACATAAACCGTACATCATACAAGAGATGTAATGTCGAAGCACATCATTGGTTCGTTTCATATAGTGTGAATTTTGTAAATTAGTGTAAATTTTTGCTCTTGGGTAAACGACCATGTATGCGCGTTAGTCGTTGCTCACATGGTGGGGAATGAACTTCAATATAATGTAATTTGAGATTTCAGTATCTGGCGTGGGAAAAGAAATGGGCTATAAAGTCAAACGTGAAGTGTCAAATATACTCTCATCAGGTCTTAAATATATAAACATTGCATTTTGCCAGGGGGCTCGAGATGTACCGAGCTTTAAAACAGGGACAATCAGGAGCGACCTTGTGAACAATCTCATACCATTTGCTTTGGAAATCTTTGGGACCTTAGAGACAATTACTCCATAGTTTTTGACACTAATGCGCCCATCATACTTTTGGAGAGAGAGGATTTGGAAGCCAGCTCCCATCTCTCCTATCGACTTTCTATTGCCAACAAAAACATGTTGCCCCTTAGTGAGCACATGCTCGCGCTTTATTTAGCACAATATGGTGGTAGATGAAGTTATGGACTTAGCGACTTCTTACAATACTAGTCAATTGATATTGATGATTTCCGTAGTTGGTTGTCATCAGCGTAGCGTAGCCTTTGGATGATGAGTATGGGACCCTGTTTTTTATAGTGTTTGGGGTATGTTGTATATTATAAAGGAAATTGATCATAACGGTGACTGTTTTGGTTGCGCACAGTCACTTACGTCATTTTGTCAAAAATTGTACTTTTGAAGTACATATTGGTACAAATAAAGTACCGCTGAGTACAAATTTGACGGTCTATCGGTTGGACAACTTTGACTTTCAAAATATTGTTTCAACCACTTAAAATTTTGCCGCGCTTGCGGACGTCGACCGTCATAATAAAATTAGCAATTCACAAGGCCGGCGGATGTTTATGGC
Source organism: Zygnema cylindricum (assembly GCA_037447655.1). Lineage (NCBI taxonomy): Eukaryota > Viridiplantae > Streptophyta > Zygnematophyceae > Zygnematales > Zygnemataceae > Zygnema > Zygnema cylindricum. The sequence goes on along the minus strand of JBBHKE010000153.1, from coordinate 5,341 downwards.
AACAAAACTGCGGCAACCACATGTAAATAAAACTGTTGCAGACAGTCACTTTTTGTCTTTAAGTGAGCTCCACGGTGAGAGCACTTAGCCACAAAATTGAAATTTAATCGTGTAAACATTACATTGAACTTAGACGCAAAGTGAAACGAAACCTATTTAAACTAAACTACTAAAGTACTAAAAGTCTTGTACGGAAATATTAAAACGCACAAAACGAAATAAATTTTGTACATTACAATAAAACGAACCGGCATAAAAATATCAATCGAAATTAAAATGAAAATAATGCGCGTCGTCACGCGCGACAAAATCGAGCCACACTATCTACAGGTCAACATTGTTACATTGACAGCAAAATTTTGTTTAGTGCGTTTTAATATTTCCGTACAAAACTTACAGTAGTTCAGTTTATTTAAAAGAGGTTTCGTTTCAATTTGCGTCTAAGGGCAAGGTTCCATTAGGGAAAAAATGACGTTGTTTACTGAAAGCCGTACTGTTTCGTACAGTGCCGTACCAAAGAAATAAAATGTCAGAAAAACAAGACTACTGAATGAGGGATTTGATTCTCCACGTTTATGGGCGTAAACGTGGACCGTCGGATGCATTATCGGATACGCCGTAGTATGACACTTTCAGTTCGCAACAAGTGACCCGGAGTAGGTCAATTCTTAGCGCATGAACGAATACCGTGGTGCCTCGTGGAAAAATGAACAAATATCCACGACGACTGCGCGACCAGATGGGTACACGTCGCATATGACATGTGCCTTCCGCCAGGGAGGATGCGAGGCCACCGGAAGCCGCAAGAAATTCTTTGACGGAAGATATTGTTTCACGCTTCTGTTGGTATCCGCTAACCATTCTGACATTTTCGTACGCTTTTACATATCTTACGTTTAGTCCGCCCGTACATATTTAATTCAATTCGTCGTACAAGTCATTTTTTACCTTTCGCTGGTACAAATATGTGGTCACAATTTGCTCTCAGAGATTCTTTGAAGATTACCAGAATCGTATTCATCTATTATGTGAACCAATCAAAATATGCCACGCAAAACAAATGTCGGTTATTGACCCGACACAATGGAACGATCGCCTCAGTAAACGAATTTTTGACGTTTACAGAGAGCGCCTAATGGAACAACGCTCTAAGTTCAATGTAACGCTTACACGATTAAATTTCAATTTTGCGGCTAAGTGCTCTCACCGTGGAGCTCACTTAAAGACAAAAAGTGACTGTCTGCAACACTTTTATTTACATGTGGTTGCCGCAGTTTTGTTACCGTAAACGTTCGCTAGCCGTGTGAATTGCTAATTCTATTATGACAGTCGACGTCCGCAAGCGCGACAAATTTTTAAGCGGTTGAAACAATATTTTTAAAGTCAAAGTTGTCCAACCGATTGACCGTCAAATTTGTACTCAGCGGTACTTTATTTGTACCAATATGTACTTCAAACGTACAATATTTGACAAAATGACGTAAGTGACTGTGCGCAACCAAAACAGTCATTGTCATGATCAATTCCCGTTATAAAACTTGGGTTTTCTGGCTGGTCAGTTCTAGCCAATTTTTTTTAATGGTCTTAGTATAAGGGTGAAGTTCCATTAGGACATTTTGTAATTGTACGGCCAACATTACAAAATGCTACACTTTGAACGAAATTCCATTGCGGAGAGTCTGTAATCCACGTGGTACCAAAAGAGTGGTGCCACGTAGCTATAGATTTGATATTAAAAATCGTCAATGATTTTTCACACCGTCCAAAAATCTTCATTGGCGTACCATGTACGTGCCTACCAGGTCATCGTTCAACACAAGTTTTGTACTCTTTGCAGGCGCCTTGTTAGATACCACCTCATTTTATTAGGGTTCCTATTTTTACGCATGACGAATGAGCGTTGCCAGAAATAGGGTGACGAATGGGCGCTTACAAAAATAGCGTGACAAAAGTGCGTTACGAGATTTCGTTTGTATTTTCTGATGGATTTTTGAATGTGTATATCGTGTGCGAAATTTTTTGATTTCCGTTGGTTGCCATCTTGACACATATGCTCATTATCCAACTTGTCGCGGCTTGATTTTTTTTGTATTTGGTGATGTACCTCGCGAGGTACATCACCAATTACATAAAATTTTGAAGCGAATGCTTCGCGAAAAAATATCCAACGGTCACTGTTAACTCCCATAATTTCGGAGAATATTAGCAAAATTCTTTGTAATGTTGTTTTCCGCATAAAAACAAAATAAGACGTATGGCGTAGTACGGAGAGGTCTGATTTTCTATAAGCAACCTCACTTTTCGTCTAATGGAACTTCACCCTAAGGGTATGTCCCCATGTAAGCGATACTTTGAAAAAGTACTTTGGACTGTAGTGAAGTGTTCCGTACTACTTTTAAAAGCGTCCCTATGTACGAAAATAAAATTTGAACTTTGACATGTGACGGTTGTATATGTAGGTACAACTTTGTGACGTTTGATGACGACTAACGAAATTGGTGACGCCAACAAAAACAACAACAATTGTACACGTCTACATTTTTGTAATTTTTGACATAGGCAAGTGATTAGAGTTTTGTAAAATTGTGACGTCACGCTCACTTGTGACATCGTCGACGTCACAGATTCAATAACTTTTGGCCATGGATACCCGATTTCGTTTTCTCTACTTTTTTCGCTCTACTTGCCATAAAAATATACATAAAGGTAGTCAAAAGAGTTATTTTTCGAATATCTTTCATTTCATACCAGTTTTGTCATGCCTCATTCTATAAAGTGTGAGATAAAAGCAACAGTGTGAGAGGGAGAGACGAGAGGCGACTACGACGCAAAATTCTACCGAGGATCCACGAATGAAAGTGGAGGTGCGAGACCCTTGCAGATTTTTTCCGTACATCCTCGTCTTTTCCGTACATGCGCGTGACGGGCAGGGAGAAAAATAGCTAGTACTCTCCCTTGTCCTAATTTTTTTCCACTTTTGTGGCGCGTGCGTGGGCTGTTTCGCATTCGTTGTTTGGGTGGTACTTTCCCTAAAATCACCTCGCGAGGTGATTTTTGATAAAGTTTTTTGACTGGCTGGATTCTCTTGCCCGTGGGTCGAGAAAAGGAAAACGCCAAAATGCGTTCACATGACGACAAACATGCAGTATATTAAAAGTATCAACTTGGCGTTTGCTGTACTTTTAAAGAATTGATTTTTTTGTATAGCTAAAGTTTTTCTCGTACGAAAATGCGTTTTGGGTGAAACGACGGATTAAAGTCGATACTTTAATAAATGGGGACGTATCCTAAGTCCCCATCTTTTAGTTAGTGGAAATTGTTCATCTCGCTCCTTTAATGGTACCACCGCGAATCGTTATTAGCGTCAAGTTTTTTTTTTCGCCACTTAAAACATATTTTCTCCGTACACACTTGTCGGATTGTGGATCTCACGGTTGCGATTGAAAGGTAAGATTCTCAGCTTCCTATTGGCGGTCTCAAATTGAGAATCCAACAAGTGTGTGTGCAGAAAATATGTTTTAAGTGGCGAAAAAAACCTTGACGGTAATAACAATTCGCGGTGTAGTAAATTCTTTGTTTCCCTTCAATCGAGATTTGTACCCAAACGGTTTACCTGTCGCTTGTTATTCAATAATATCTTCTTTACAGCGAATGTAGAAACCTGTCAAAAGTTCGAAACATGTACTTATTTGTGGTGTATTGTCTTTGTGCGAGCATTTTTGATGGAACATACGATATTTGGTTGACCGGGGAACCAGAGGTCGCAAACGGTCAATTGAAACCGTGACCGACCGCCTGCGCCGGATCCGGAACGGATCCGGTTGCCAAATTTCGGGGGCCGGGCGGTTGCTGTCGGTTGATTCACCAGAAAAAAAAAAGTCGGTTACGGTCGATTAACAAAAAAACAAAAAAAAATGAAAATTTTGTACTGTCCATACAATCCAACATTATTGTATTTTGTACTCTTTGGTATCGTGGAAGTACGTGACATCATGATTAGCGTCGCAAAATCTGACACGGTAGTAACACTATTCATTTTTTCGCAAATCTTAGAGAACGCGACAAATCGTAATTGTTGGCTTATTCATACGTCGTACATTATTGCAAAGTACATTAACGCTAATAACAATTATCGTTGTAATGTTGTACTTTTTCGGTTACGGGCCGGCACGGTTAGTCGCGAGAAATCGAGTTTCGGTTAACTTTTATTTTCGTAAACGCCGGTCGTAAAACGGTTAACAATTTTGGAGCGTGACATAACCCGGTCGGGCGTCGGTTACTCAGATTTAAAAAAAAGAAAAACGGTCGGTTTCGGTTATGTAAAATTTTGACTTTTGCGACCGCTGCCGGGAACACTGAAATTACCAAGGATCAATTATCGGAACTTCGGAAGAATGTTCCGATATGAAACTCTGGTCGCGCTGGTGGCGCATCTGAAATCTGTCAGTTCCTAAACCTGCCACGTTGCATAATTATTCCACTAACTGTGACAGGTGGCGACGGATCTGGATGTGTATCTAGCTGTTCCATTTATGAAGGAATGGATACCACGTGTACATGTTTCAATGGACAAAATGTGAGAATATCCTATGAAGATGCCACGCGGTCTTCTAGGTAGCTCTGTACGGTAAATTGTGAGTACACTTTTTGCGTGTTTTAACGACAATGGTCAGTTTTGTGTCTCTTAAGCCAATCATATTTCTTCTTTCTGTTATTTACTGAAAAAATTAGTAGCATACTCATTAAAATTAGTGTCATACTTTATACTTTTTGCCGCTATTAAATATCAACCACGTTTTGAACCTGCCAATTCGCCAATCTGGTCGTCTATAAAGGGCTTGTTCAGATTTTTAATCGAATGAAAAGATGCTACTTTAATTAGATTGGTGTGTAAGAATCTGAACTGTATGCCATCTTCACTACCTGTACGTACGGAACCGAGCCTGACGAACAAGGCGAAATTCCAAAAGTACAGTACGGTACGGTACTGACAAAAGAGCCGAGCTTTGAGATTGCGTTCCGGATTTTCGGATTGTATCTTGTCCGCAGGTGAATATTGACAAAATTCTAGGTACAATCGAGTATTGCACGTGCCTTGGGAAATGGTTACTGAAAGTAAAAGTACAAAAGGAACGGGAAAAGTATGGAAAAGTACAGTAAGAACAGAACGTACTATATAAAGCACAATTTGAAGTACAGTAAGAGTTCAAACAATTTTAGTATTTTACTGCCCTTGCTACTGTGGTTTTTCCAGTGTAAAAAAGTCAACAAATTGAGTGACAACTTTAAAAGCTTTACTTGGAATAAACATATTTTATTGTCTCCAACTTTTCTCATTCAA